>CM053763.1:26226693-26249791 GCA_028658305.1 Pachyuromys duprasi
AGCCCTGAGGAGACAGGATAAGCTGGGGTTGGATGGAAGGGAAGGAGGTCCTCCCCTGTTGGTGGACTTGGAGGGGGCGGGGAAGAAGGAGATGAGGGAGGGAGTGGGAGGGTAGGAGGGAATGGGGGAGGGGGCTACGCCTGGGATTCAAAGTACCTAACCTGTGATTGAGATAAAAATAAATAAATTAAAAAAATTACTATTTTAAATCGTGTCCTAATTACTGTGTAGGAAGACCCCACAATTCCTTCTGTGGTAGTGTAGATCTATTAGAATTGCAATAAACTCTCAGTTTCTGGTTTTCCTTCTTAAAGGTATTTACCTAAGAAATCTGTTCTCCCTGGTTGCTGGATTGCTTTTCAATATTACAAAATTAGATATTTTCATTGAAAGATGGAATGACCAGTATATATTGAATTCCAAGGGTCATTTTGTAAGTTTATCATTCATGATGATAAACTCTCTTTCTTAGACTTTCTGGCAAATGCCAAATCATTCTGTCAAGACCATTTGGATATTACTTCCTATGTGACAGTCCCTGACTCATAATTAATGTGTTCTTAGTGTATTCTCCTTCATCATCCAAATGATGTTAAAAAAAAAACTTACAATACAACAAATGCTCTTCCCAGTGAGCATCCTCTCAGTGAGAAAGGTGAGCACAAGGCAGCACCCTGGATGGTTTCCTGTTCTTTTGTTAGTGTTCTCTCTCTCTTTGTGAAAACAGAGATTGTTTTTCTGGGCTTCCCAGAATCTGTGAATAGTGGGTTGATAGACAAATTTGTCTCTCTCCAGAGGATTGTTCCAAATTGTTCTCTTAACTACTGATAAATTGTCTGATTCAAGCACTTCATACTATTCAAAGCTGTTAGAAGTATACGTATACGTCTGTTTAAAATCGCAATTTCCATCCATAGCACCAATGTCCTGAGGCAAGGTTCCTGGAGAGTATGAATACATCTACGGGTAGGGGACAGCGGGCAAACAAATCTTCAGATTTTTAAGGCAAAGGGACAATTTAGAGATCAATTAGTCCGATATTTAATTGTGTTAAAGATCAAATTGAAGCCTAGAATCACAGCCTAGAAGAGACAAGAAGAGGAGATAGGGCCACAGTTCTGTGGTAGGCCACGTTGCCCAGGCCACACATAGCATATTTATGAAACCAGATGGGTTTGGCCCTATGTGAAAAAATATGTAGGGCTTTTTTTTTGGATTGTTCATTTGTTTGTATTTTAAAAGTACTATTAGCCTGGTATAAGTCAATCAACTTCTCTTCCTCTCCCTCTCCATCTCTGTCTAGTACTAGGATTTGAACTCAGATCTTCATGGATGGTAGCTATGTGCACTATCACTGAGCTGTCTGCAGATCTGCAGCCCACCTCTCTCACTATGTAGAAGGAGAAGATATTTCAAGTTCTGTTATTCTGAGCACTGAAGTATTTTGTGGGTTGGAGAATACACACACACAAATATATATATATATATATATATATATATATATATCCTAAAAGTAATTCCCAAACTGCTTAAACTATATAATCTAGGTGCTTATAAGAGCAAGATTCAAGTTTTAGAGAAACTGACCTCTGCCCCCTTGTTAAGGCATGCCCCTTTGAAAGCTCTTGGTATTACAGCTGGCATAAAAGGGGGTAAAAAACCTATATGGATCCTTGTAAGAAGGGCAGCATATAATAAGCATGGAAGAAACCAGGATTGCCAGGGGTCTGTTCTCTTAAACAGAAGGAAATGAATGATGTCTGAATACTTGAAGTGTTGGAATGACAACCAGAGGTCAATAATTTGGTGATCCTTCACTATTCTATTAGGAGCCAACCTCCACTACAATCCCCCCCCCCAATATCCTGAGAATTATCTAGACCCGCACCCTGCAGTGGATAGAAGACATCCCTATGAAAGAGGCCCATGTACTTTGCAATCTCCACCAATAGAATCTACCCTTATGCTCACCAAGGATCCTTCCTCTAGGCCCTAGCCCTGAGCTCTGTTCATTAGCCAATAGAATTCATTCTTATTGTAAAGGTCCCAGGTCACAAGTTCTCCTATATTTAAATGTGTAAGAAAAGCTCATTCTCTGGAAGGCTATGACCCAGTGTCTGCAAAGATGACACTATCTTGGGGGCGGGGTGAGTGGTGGAGGGGGGAGTTTCTCTGGACAACTCCCTGCTGAATTTTCAATTTTATTAATGTTTTTACTTTCAAGTCTTATCATTCACACCAGAAATTTAAAGTCGATTATTTGTTTCTCATTTTATAATAATAAGAGTCTCTACATACCCCTTCATTTTTGCTTGGTTTGGTTGGTCGGTTGGTTGGTGTACTTTAACAGGGTATAGGTACATAGCTCCAGCTATGTGGAACTCACTGAATATGTAGCCTAACCTGCCCTCGAACTCACAGAATTCTCTTTGCCTCTGCCTCCCAAATACTAGGATTAAAGGCAAGCGTCACCATCTCTCATTCCCACTTCTTATACCCAAAAGTTCAAATTAAACTCTGTGAGAATTGCATACTGCAAGGCAGATATTCAGTACAATCAACTTCCCTTCTCCTTTCGACTTACAGTTCATGGATAGGATCTGCAAATCAGATCTCTTGGGTTTCCCTCTGTACTGCGGACTTCACTTCCTACTTCCATGTCTCCGAGTTCTTTCCTAGTTGTGGTTCTTCTGCACCATCAACTGTTCTTGAGCATGGTCACAGAACGTAGAGACACACTGTTGTCTGCCACAGTAACCTCATTTCTGACATTCGAACAGTAAGAAGGGCCTTGGAATACTTCTTCAGAATACACGGCGCAATGTTTTGCAAGAGTATACAGGAAAAAATGAGTCTCTCACCGAAATCGGTACAGCGGTTTTAGTGAGAACCCAGAGCGTAGCTGTGGGAGTCCAGGAAGAAACTCCATTTCCCCTATGAACAGTGTCTGCTGCTAGACACAGTAGGACCTGCATTGGCCTGTAACCTTATCTCTTTGGATGTGCCCCAGAAAACCACCTGGGATTGTTCAGGCATACACAGAACTCATAAAATAAACTGCAAAACCTTCATTTATCTACCTCAAACGAGAGGGAGCTGAACAAGAAGTATCTGTCAATGTGTTTTCTTATTTTTCAACATCTGTTAGGTATATACTATAATACCTGCCTACAAAAGCATAAATTTGTATATACATCTGCCCTAGGGTGACCATGCTCAGACTTTAATTTTCTGCCTTCGGGTAGAAGGCAGCTTTTACCCTGAGGTTGCTGGCTATAGGCAGCTGTAGGCAGAAATGCTGGACAAAGCTGCACTGCTTCCTTTCTATTAAGCTGTTTACCAGTGGTTTAGCAGTATAGAGAGGGTTGGAAGCCACGCATCCTACCTGGCCCAATGAGCATTTTTCTCTTATGGGCATTATGAAATGATTAAAGATACTGTCTTCAAAAATAGATAGTCCCCAAAACAAATAGCAGAAACGGCCTCTTCAGCTACTGAGTAAGTAACTTCGTGTGTGACATTCTCCCAGGTCACTATATGAAAGTATAAAAGGTGGTAATCACAGAGAAGATTGGTACAAATATGCAAGCTTTTTCCAAACACACCTCAGACCTGGTTTACCCTCGTGACTGAAACAACAGCATCACCAGCTCCTTCATGCACCCAAACAAGGCTTGCCTTGGGGATTGTGGGAAGCTGAAGAATCACTATCAAGATGAGTTCCCAGAACACCTGATATAAAAGTTTAGAAAAGCACAGAGGAGACACAAGTTAGGAGCAGATAAAGAAGCTGCAGAGGAGTCTTGGATGACCCCAGAGGCTGCTGAAACAGGGTTCAGGTAGGGTACCAGCATGGCTCCCTGACCTCACAATATGTTAATGTTAATACCTACTTTCTTTTTCATCATTTCTATTAGACCAAGCAGAAGTCAATGGTATGTATATAGCATACTGGGTTGAAGGTCGAAGAGATTGATGCTTTGTGGATTATACGCATGCAAATTGAGAACCTCTGCCCTTGGATCAAACTTTGAGTTTGGCTTTGAACAGGTAGCACTTGGCTTCTGAGGTGTGTCTACCATTTAATGTGTAGGGCTCCCCAGTGTTTAGTCATCAGGGACCGAGGTGTGGACTCACATCACAGGCAAGCATTAGTCACTGACAAAATTCTCTATGCTTCTCCCCCTGTGATTCTACCTGATTCCTCCTAGGGAAGAGATAATATTAGGAACACAATCTGAATAAACAATTAAACAATGGTTACATATTCACTTACCATTAAACCTCAAGAGCAGACATCTTGCTAGTATTAAATCTTGGCTAAGGATTAATCATGAATTCTGGGGCTATTTTTATACAGTATAGACTCATTATATGTACTTAAATCTAAGTACACTGTTTCCTTGTTTAATTTTGATAATAACTCTAGGAGGTAGATATAACTTTGATAACTATTTTATTACTTTTTGATAATAGCTTGAATGTACTTTATTAGTTATTTCAGTTAAGCATTACTTAAAAGAACTGGGAATATGGCTCAGTGGTTAAAGGGCTTACTGTGTAATCATGAGGATGAGAGGTCAGTTCTTTTTAAAAATTTTTCTTCTTATTATTATTTATTACAATTCATTAACTTTCTATCCTGGCTGTAGCCCCCTCCCTCATCTCCTCCCAATCCCACCCTTCCTCCCTCTTCTCCCCCTATTCCCCTCCCTTAGTCCACTGATAGGGGAGGTCCTCTTTCTTCCTCTTCCCTCTGACCCTAGCCTATCAGGTCTCCTCAGGACTGGCTGCCTTGTCTTCCTCTATGGCCTGGTAAGGTTGCTCCCCCCTCAGGGGGAGGTGATTAAAGAGCCAGCCACTGAGTTCATGTCAGAGACAGCCCCTGTTCTCCTAAAGAGAGAACCCACTTGGAGCTCTGATCAGGACTTAGGGGCTTCTCAGACCAGTACATGAGCAACCTTATCTCCCTAGGCCAAATGTCCTGGAGAGCCAGTTTCTCTCTCTGTGTATGTGTGTGTGTGTGTTTTCTGCAACTGAAGTTTCTCTTTCTGAGTAAAGGAAAACTCAAGCCTAGCAAGAAAATGAAGCCCACCATGGAGTTTGATCAGGCTTATTTAGCCAGGCTCTCTCAATCAGATGTTAATTTCTTAAATGTAGAGATTATTTTAGATTACCCAGAAAGGGGTTTTCTTGAACAATGTAAGAGCTCCTTGGATGCTAAAAACTGAAAGGAAATAAAGGCCACAAGGAAGCTATTAGACCCAGGTATTTAGGGCTGAAAAATTAAAGTAATGAGATCAAGAGTTAAAAGATGTAGGCAAGCTCTCAAAATGTGAACATGCAAAATCATAGGCTCTCCTTTCCTTCCTTCAGAAAGGACTATGGCCCGCCCGAAACCCTGCTACCCCACAGATGGATTTCCAGACTTGTAGGACACCCTATTCATACTGAGTTTCTATCAAGAAAATGATGTAGATTTTAAAATATATATATTTTTTCATTGGCTGTGTTAATCTTTCAGAGGGAAACTTCTGTTGAAGATATTTTGCATGTCTCTACCTCATTAAAAAGTGTGTGCTGGGTAGAGTCTTTCAGAGGCCCTCTGCAGTAGGCTCCTGTCCTGTTTCTTGTTTTCTCCTGCTTCCCATGTCCATCCCATTTGTCTTTCTAAGTGAGGACTGATAAAGCAGACGCTGAGACTAATAACCAAACCTTTGGCAGAGTACAGGGAATCATATGATAAAAGGGGGAGTTAGTATGACCGGAGAGGACAGGAGCTCTACAAGGACAAAATATATCAGGGCACGGGGTCCTCTATGAGACTGTTTCTCCAACCAAGGACCATGTATGGATATAACCTAGAACCCCTGCTTGGATGTAGCCCATGGTAGTTCAGTATCCAAGTGGGTACCCTAGTAAGGGGAACAGGAACTATTTCTGACATGAACTCAATGACTTTACCTCCCCCTGCTCCCTGAAGGAGGAATAGCCTTGCTAGGCCACAGAGAAGGACATTGCAGCCAGTTCTGAAGATACCTGATAAGCTAGGGTCAGGTGGAAGGGGAGGAGGACCTCCCCTACTAGTGGACTTGGAAAGGGACAGAGAGGAGATGAGGGAGGGAGGATAGGGGTGTTGAGAGAATGAGGGAGGGGCTATGGCTAGGATACAAAGTAAATAACCTGTGATTAATATTAAAAAAATAAAAATTAATATAAAAAATCCCAAAACCCTTAAAAAGAAGTGTGTGCTGGTTATGATTTGGTTTTCTGAAACATTCTAAAGTGTAGTCATATTTTTCAAATCTATTTTATTGGATTTTATACATCTACCTCCCTTCCAACCCTTATTCCCCCCTAATCCCTTCCACTCCCACAATACTAGGTAGGAGAGAAAAAAGATTAGAGGGGAAAGGGGGCTAAGACCTCTGTGGGCTACTTCCTGCTGATTAGGAATGTTGGGTTCCTTGTGGCAAGTCCAATCTTCCTTGCCAGAATATCCAGCAATCCAGAAAAAAAAAAAAGGCAAATCAGCAATCCAGCCACAGCAAATGCAGCAGCAGCAGGTAGCTAGGGGTGAGGTTGGAGGGGGGGGAAGAGAGAGGTTATTTGCAGCTGAAGTAGATGCAACTCAAGATGCAGCAGCAATCAGCAGGCAGGCCCTCTTAGGGCTCTGCCATTTATAGCCTCTTCAGAATCCCCAGAATTAAAGTATCTGCAGCTGGCAAAGATCACACCCCTGCAAGTGCAGGAGGCAAATCATCATCACCTGCTGTGAGGCAGACTCTTATCCTACACCTGGGATTAAAACAGAAACATAGTCACATAACTGGTATTTTTTTTTAAAGAAACCAATACTCTCACTAAAGCATAAAAATGTATAGTGGGGTTTGGACTGCAGTGACACAGGTAAGTTCTTGACATAAGGCCTGATGACCAGAACACCAAAGGAGCCCAGCTCTTTTTGTTTTTAAGTTCTTTTTTTTTTCTTCTTAAATTTTTATTTATTCATTTTACATCCTGGTCCTGGTCTTCTTCCTCCTCTCCTCCCAGTCCCACCCTCCATCCCTGTTTCCCTAACACCCCTCCCATACTCCTCAGAAAAGGGGAGCCCCACCCCAAAGCTCATCAAGTTGTATCAGGACTAAGCACATCCTCTTCCCCTGTGGCCTGATAAGGCAGCCCCGTCAGGTGAAAGTGATTAAAAAGCAGGCAACAGAGTTCATGTCAGAGTCAGCCCCCATTTCCCCTTACTAGGGAACCCATGTGAGGACTGAGCTGCCATTGATTACATCTGTGTAGGGGGCCTACGTCCAGTCCATGCATGGTGTAGGTGTCTACTTCTGATTTCTCACTGCTCTCTGTCCATATATTTCTGCCAGTCACTTGCTAATGCTGGCTGCTGATCATCTCTTTAATGATCAAACTGCTTCTAGAAAGTAGATTTGAAGTTACATTTAATTCAGTTCAGAAAATGCATTCTTAATACTACTCATATTTTACATGTATCTTTGGCTTTTCATATATAGAACATAATACGAATGTAGCACTTTTTAGCATTTAATTATACATTTAATTCTCATTAAGTATTATTTAATGCACTATTCTATAGACTCCTTTTGGAGTCTGGCCTAATGGATAAAATACTATATTTTAACTCAGCAGGGGAGCTCCACCTGACACATTTCCCACTAAAAGGAAAAATAGGGCCTGAGAGTTTTAGAGCAGAATTTGACACAGAGATGTGGAATTTTCTAACCTTGGAGACATTTGAATAAAGACTTACTAACTTACTTCACAATTGCACACTCACCACAGCTTTGGCAGTTCGAGTTTCCTTGTCAGATGGTTCTTTCTCTTACTGTACCCGGCACTGACTGGACTCCCCCACTGAGCAACCATTCTGGCACCTACATTGGCATACATCCCTAGTGAACTTTTCAACAAAAACTTAGAAAGTTATAGCCATGCATGACTCTTGACTCACTCAGGGATTAACTAATCCTGTGCCCATTATATTGAATGATAAGCCCCAAAGGATGAGAAAATCTAGAAAACAGATATGAGACATTAGCCATGTTGCATAGGTTGTTTGAACCAGGGAAAGGCCCAGATATTAAGATAATTACATGTCTATTTTTTACTACCTTCCTGGCTATGAATATCAGATGCCAATGTTCTAAATAAACTGATATTTTTCTAGTAAAAGCTCACATTTATCATTAAAATGCAATTTTCATTTTGTAGGAGTACACACATGAAACATGAGGTTTTTGGGCTTTTGGAAGTCATGGCTCCTTATTGGGTTCAGTATTCCTTTGAGAATTATAGCTAATGCCCCATCTCTGTAATGAAAAGAAACCTGAGTCAGATAAAGTCCCTTTTTCAGGATTTTAGGAACAAGAAACAAATTGGAAACTTCATTATTTTTCTACACACTAGAAATATTATACCTATTCACCAAAAATAATGATATTTATTTATGATCACCTCTAAAAAATCACAATTGAAACGGGTTACAAAAAGGAAAACTTGGTCAGCATTTCAAAATCTCTTTCAAGTAAGTTTAGATTGATATTTTTTAAAAGAAAAATTGTATCTTTTGTTCTATAGCAGGATTCCCTGATAAAGCGACACTCACAATGGAGGTTTGGTGTGCATTGAGAATTTTAGATTCATACTAGAGTAAGTGAAATCAGCATTCATGTTGAAAACAACAACTGATGGCCAGGGCTGACTCAAAAACACAATGCAATCCATTGGCTGAGAGGTTTGTTAAGCTTTTGACTAAGATGATTCAACTTTTCGCTTTACATTAGAGCCATCTTTGGAGTGTTGAAATGTTCTGAGTCCTGGGCCACCACCCCCAGAGAAGTTGGGTCAGAGTATCTGAAAGAGAGACTCAGGAATCATGTTGTCTTGAGGTTTCCAAATATCCCAACCAGTACTTAAGGTTGAACCCTCCTTGTATGACCAGTGAATGGTATTTGATCTTTAGGCATATCGGAAATTCCTTTGTGTTCTCCTCATGGCTTACATACTACTGAAAAGAACTGAGATTTAGAACCACCTGAAGTTCTAAAAAGGTCACGCTGTAAAGGCACGAAGCTGACACCACACACTGTTCCGTGAGGAGGTGGGTACTTTGTGATCACTGAGGAAGTGAATAAAACTCCTCAAGGCCACTTGAATGAAGCTGCTCTCTCAGGAAGTTCTGCCTTCTTAGTAATTATCTTGTGCTTGTTAATAATAACTGGAAATAAAAGCAAGACATTGTTCTTAGGGTAAAGAAGAAGGAAGTTTGGCAATTACCTGTTACAACAGGTTCCAAGTCAGCTGTGAATAAACAAGTAAGGTGGTGAATAAATACTAGTTATTAAGGAACTTGGCTTCCATACAAAACTGAGGATTCTTTAAACCAGTAATCGTGGGACAATAGAAAGAGGCTAAGACTGTTTCTAAATGGAGGAAATATTCCCTTACCTCACACACACACAGTGCACTCTGAGCCTCTTGCTCTCCCATCCCACATTCCTCTTTCCTTCCTCTCCCTCCCTCTCCTTCCTCCTGTTTGTATTTAAACTCAATGGTAAAAATACAAAAGTCTTGTTTTCAAAAAAAGTACTTGACACATATTTGAGAATAAAGGTCACAGCTGAGTTCTGCTTTTTATTTTCCTACAGTAATTCATAAAATATGGTACTGAGAAAATACAGATTGATTTTAAGGAATGGACAAGAGAATACAATTTCCCTGCCAGCAGGAGTGATTATACCTTTGAACTTCGCTATAGCTTCCCAACACGAATCAAAGTGATTATTCAGGGAGCAGAGGGGTTTGTGTGGCAGAAACTGGTAAACATCTGGGAATGCAGGTGCTCAGCATTTACATTCTGTGGTGCAGAACTGTTCCTTCATTACATGAAACTGTCACGTTATTATTTTGCCTAATGATACCATCATTATCATATTCACTTGAGTGACAAAATGCCAGATTCATGCCCATCAATTTTCTGCGGTGTCTTTCCAAATCAAAGAGCCTTTCCTTTTAAATCCATCAAATTAGCATGGTGAGCTCAAGCAGCAGAAAGTAGAATTCAGTAGTGATATTCAAAAATTTTAATCAATCTTAGTCCTTTCCTCTAATTCATGTATTAAATTTAGTTTTGCCAAAATTTAGCCATTTAAGCTTGAATTCTTTTGAGTTTAATTAGCATATCAAGACAAATATTGACGTGTGAAAATTTCAATCTCACAAAATAAAAAAAAGTAAACACAATTTAGAGAGGAAGGACAAAAATAAATATTCTTATTATACCAAGCTGCTAATCTATATCATTCAAATCTCTTTGAATGTATTAAAAGAACACATCTTATTTTCATTTGTTTAAAAATGATAGCTTGTCTGCAAACATATTATACTAAGTATAGGTGGAGATTTTAGGAAAAATGGTTAGAAGTGTTGACATGTCTCCAATAATTTAGCAAATTATTTTAGGAAACAAGCCAAAAATCAAGCCAAAAGGTAAGATACTTGGTTAGGGAGATAGCTCAGTCATTAAAGTACTTGTCTAAAAGAATAAATATCTGAGGTTGCTCCCTAGAACCCATGTAATAAGACAAGTATGGTGACATGCACCTGTAATCCCAGTGCTGGGAGAGGAGATTGGCAAATCTCTGAGAACTGGTGGCTAACCAGCTTAGTTTACTTGGCAGACTTCAGGCTGGTGAGAGAGCTTGTACAACTAAGTGAATCAGGTCTGAGATGCAGCACTCAAGGTTACTCTCTTGTCTGCATTTGCATGCTTGTATATGTGGATACACACAGACACCCTCATGTATATGAACTCTCACTTACACACAGTTAAAAAAAACATCCTAGAAAGGTAAGAAGCATTCACTGTTAAGGAAGTAGGACTTGCATTCAAAAACCTAACTGGCTTTTATAAATTTATAAATGCATTTGGCAGATACAACTTAAAGCCTTACTTCAGTGTATCCTAATTCACACATTGTGTGTGTGTGTGTGTGTGAAGATTGAAGTAACAATGAATCTGCCAACACAGAAGGTACTCAAAATATAGTTAGCTATTGTTTGTTAATACAAAGGACTATTGTGTATTATGCTGAATTGTGATATTATTATAAGGTAACTTCATTTCTACTTACAAGACTTTCAGGTAAAGAAGAAGAGTAGGCAAAGAGTATATAAATTTTATTTGACATTCAAAGGAATATCTCAATGATAGACATGTGAATCCAGCCAGAACCTATGGGGTGTCAGGTCAGCATGCTGTATTTATATGTGAATGAATGTTCATTAGGTAACGGTTTGCATCAATGAAATTCTACTCATTAATTAGGATGTGCTTCATCTTCATATGGACTGAAGGCACAACCCCCACTCACTCACATAGGACAAACACCTTCCACACCTGAGATGAGTCTCAGTCCTCCACTGGTCCCCCTGTATGTCCCTGAACTTAGAAGAATATTGGTTACATACCTTCAAAATCCACCCTTTTTATGCAGCTCTCAAGGTAGCAGTTGACTTCTCCTTCCTCCTGTGTCTATGTTTCTCCGATTGTCTCCATAAGCTGTCATTCCTACTACCTAGCTAAAGGATCTGTTACTTTTCTCAGGCAGCTTGTTGCCTTCTTGGTCTTGCCTTCACTCCATAGAAATCTGTTTTTCCTCATATTATAGGCTGACTGAAAAAATCTCCAAAAGAGACAGTTAAAGTATCTTTTGGGCACAGTTTTAATAAACCCCAAACTTCTTACTTTTTGCCTAGTAAAATATAATACATGCTGATATTCTTATGGTTATAGAAGAATGTAAACAGATAAATCTAGTTAAGAAAACAATAGAACTCAATACCTATATGGAAAAAATACGTTAATAGTTCTTTAACATCATATGACTCAGCAAAGTGAAATGTATAACATAGCATAAAAATAAAGGTATAGGTGTTAATAGGCATCTCAGAAGAGATTGCAAAAAAAAAATAGGCAACGTCTAAGGAAGACAGTATGGCAGTAAAGAGCATGGACAAGGTATTGCTTATTCAATCTGTTCTTGATGGTGTCCTCGGAAGTTGTCACTATGGTTTCAGTATGTTCTGCCCCTGCTCCATACTCTCACATACATGCCTCATGTCAGAGCTTATACTCAAAATCCTATAGATTTAATCCGACTCTGGATTCAGAATTAAGGTCTTGGATAAATGGCTAGGATTAGATGAGGTCATTAAATCACCTGTGGGATGACCCAGCTGCTTTACAAGCAGGAGAGAAATGTTCAGGTATACATGCATGCCCCTGTCTCTTACTTTGTGATATTCAGTTTTGTCAACAAGAAGGCCATCACCAAACAATGTTCTTACATCCTCATAACCGTGGATCTAAATAAACCAGTTGTCGTTATAAAATGGGTATTTCATTATATTAATGCAAATGAACATGAAACTGGGGAAAGACAATGAGAAATCTGTAAAAAAAAAAAAAAAAAAAGAACTCTCGGTAGAGAGAAGAATAAACATGAAGTGCCAGCAACCATATGGTCTACTTGAGATACAATAGAGGCAGCCATTAAGTCTCCCAACTTCTTTCCTGAGACTGATACTTCAACCAAGGATCATGCATGGAGATAACCTAGAACCCCTGCTCAGACAGATCCCATGGCAGCTCAGTCTCCAAGTGGTTCCCTGGTTAAGGGGTACAGGGATTGTCTCTGACATGAACTCTGGCTGGCTCTTTGATCACCTCCCCCTGAGAGGGGAGCAGCCTTGCCAGGCCACAGAGGAAGACAATGCAGCCAGTCCTGATGAGCCCTGATAGGCTAGGGTCAGAGGGAAGGGGAGGAGGACCTCCCTTATCAGTGGACCGGGGAAGGGCATGGAAGTAGAAGAGGGAGGGAGGGCAGGATTGGGATGGGACAAGGGAGGGGGCTACAGCTGGGATATAAAGCAAATAAGTTGTAATAAATAATACAAAAAAGTCTCCCAACCAAAAAAGCCTAAGGTCATAGGGTTTTAGTATGGAATTCTACCTGACTTAAAAATCAAAACAGAAAGCAAGCAAGCAAGCAAGCAAGCAAGCAAGCAAGCAAGAAAGAAAGAAAGCTAATACCAATACTCCTCAAATCATCCCACAAAATAAAAACAGAAGCAACATTGCCCAATTCATTTTATTGTTATCCTAATAACCAAACCATATAAAGGCCCAACAAAGAAAGAATACTACAGACCAATTTCCCTTGTGAACATAGACACAAAAATTATCAATAAAATATTTGTAAATAGAATCTAAGAAACATATCAAAGAGACCATCCACCATAATCAAGTAGACTTCGTCCCAAAGATGCAGGAATGGTTCAAAATATATAAATTGATAAATGTAATCTACCATATAAATAAACTGAAAGACAAAAAACACATGATCATTTCATTAGTTTCATAAATGGCCTTTGACAATATCTAGTACCCCTTCACGATAAAAATCCTGAAGAGATTTTGGATATAAGGGACATACTTCAACATAATAAAGGCAGATAACAAGAAGCCCATAGCCTACATCAATGGAGAGAAACTCAAAGCAATTTCATTACAATCAGGAACAAGACAAGCTTGTCCACTCTCACTATACCTATTTAATATAGTACCTGCTGTCTTAGCTAGAACAGTAAGACAAGCGAAGGAAATAAAAGAGGTACAACTTGGAAAGGAAGAATTCAAAGTATCCTTATTTGCAGATGATATGATAATTTATGTGACCCTAAAATTTCACTGGATGAAAACTCTTACAGATGATAAATACTTTCAGAAAGGTAGCTACATACAAAAATCAACTCAGAAAAATCTGTAGTCCTTTTATATATAAATGACAAATTGGCATACTGAGAAAAAAAGAAAACAGAGAAATAACATGTATCACACTAGACTCAAATAACAGAAAATATCTTAAGGTAACTCTAATGAAGCAAGTGAAAAACATGTATGATAAAAACTTTAAGACATTGAAGAAAGAAATTGAAGAATAGAAAAATCCTCCATGCTCATAGATCTGTAGGATTAACATAGTAAAAATAGGCATCCTACCAAAAGCAATCTATAGATTCAGTGCAGACTATATCAAGATTCCAGGACAATTCTTTACAGGTATTGAAAGAGCAATTTTCAGCTTCATACAAAAATTAAAAAAAAAAACAAACCTAAACCAAAACAACAACAAAAAAAACCACAACAACCACAATAACAAAATCCTCAGGAGAGACAAAACAATCTTAAATAATGAAAGAACTTGTGGAGGTATCATGATCCCCGATTTCAAGTTTTACTACTGTGCTATAGCATTAAAAACAGCGTGGTAGAGGCACAAAGCAGACATGCAAATCAGTGAGAGCACATTGAAGACCCAGAAATAAATACACATACCTATGGACTCCTGGCTTTTGATAAAGCAGCCACAAATACATGCTAAAAAAGAGCAGCATCTTAAACAACCGTTGATGGTCAAATTGAAAGTTTAAAGTAGAAGAGTCTAAATATATCCATACTTATCACTGCACACAACTCAACTCTAGATGGATCAAAGCCCTCAACATAAAACCAGATACACTGAACATGACAGAGAAAGTGGTAAATAGCCTTGAACTCAGTGGCACAGGAGAAAATTTTCTGGAACAGAATGCTGTGAGCACGGGTACTAATATCAATACTTAATAAATGAGACCTCATGATGTTAAAAAACTCCCGTATGGCTAAGGACATTGTTTGGACAAAGCGGCAGCCTATAGAATGGAAAATTATTTTCAACAACTCCACATCCAATAGAGGGCTAGTATCCAGAATATAGTAAGCATTAAGAGAGAAAGAAAGAAAGAAAGAAAGAAGAAAGAAGGAAGGAAAGAAAGAAAGAGGCTTTTTCGCAGGCTGCCAGGAAGATGGCGGACATTCAGGCCAAGCGAGCTTACCAAAAGCAGCCTACAATCTTTCAAAACAGAAAGCATGTTTTGCTGGGAGAAACCGACAAGGAAAAACTCCCTTGGTACTACAAGAACATCGGTCTAGGCTTCAAGACGCCCAAGGAGGACATTGAGGGCTCCTACATAGACAAGAAATGCCCCTTCACTGGTAATGTCTCCATCTGAGGCTGGATCCTGTCTGGTGTGATGACCAAGATAAAGATGCATTGTCATCCGCCAGGACTATCCCCACTACATCTGGAAGTACAATCGCTTTGAGAAGCGCCACAAGAACATGTCTGTGCACCTGTCCCCTGCTTCAGGGATGTGCAGATCGGCGGTATTGTCACCGTGGGAGAGTGCAGGCCTTTGAGCAAGACCGTGCGATTCAATGTACTCAAGGTCACTAAGGTTGCTGGCACCAAGAAGCAGTTTCAGAAGTTCTGAGGAGACTCTGGTCTACTCCTTAGAACAAATAAAGTTATTTTTCATTTAAAAAAAAAAGAAAGAGAGAGAGAGAGGAAGGAAGGAAGAAAGGAAAAGAAAAGAAATGTTCTACATCCTTAGCCATCAGGGAAATGCAAACCAAAGCTGCTTTGAGATTTTAGCTTAAACTGATCAGAACGGCTAAGATCAACAAAACAAGTGACAACTCATGCTGGCCAAAATGTGGTGCAAAGGAAACACTCATTCATTGCTGGGGGAGGGAAGGGTGCAACCCTGTACAGCCACTATGAAGTGGTTCCTCACTTCATCCCACCACAAAGACACCTGCTCAACCATATTCATTGCTGCTCTATTCATAATAGCTATTAATTGGAAATAACCTGGATGCTCCACAGCAGAAGAATGAGTAATGAAAATGTGGTATGCTTACTCAATGGAGTATTACTCACCCATTAAAACAAATACACAAACAAACAAAAACCATGAAAGTGTCAGGTAAATGAAAGGAACTACAAGAAAGGTCTCCTAGTGAGGTAACCCACATCTAGAAAGACAAATATGGTGTGCATTAACTTACATGTTGAGATTAGCAATAAAGTCAATGATAATAGAGCTACAGTCTGTGGGGCAAATAGATCTCCTTAGGAAAGAGATATAGAATAGATAGATATGGGTGAATGGGAGGGTGTACTGGAACAAGAGAATAGAATGGAGACTGCAAGGGAAGAAAAGCATTAGGGAAGGAACACAAGAAGAGCGAGTCTAGTGGTAACATGGAAAGTATGGAAACCTAATACAATAGAAGCATATACATATATGAAGGCACTATCAATGAATAGCAAATCACAAAGGAGACAGAGCCCGAGAGGACCATCCCTTGTCACCAAATGAAGCTTCCAGTACTGAGACTGGGTTACATCTAACGAAGTTGTTAGACCAAGGCCCCATTGCTGAAGACAACAACCACACACCTCATTGAACACTGAGTGGTTGAGCTCTTCCATACACGGAGCATTCACTTCTACATTGTAGTATCTTTGGTACAGGAAGGTACTCTACATGCTACAAAAAGAAATATGAACACCAAGCTTGCCATAAACCCTTTCATCTACAATGGTGTCCTGTCTACATGATATGCTAGGGCAATGGTGGCACAAAGACTGTGGGAGTGATCTGCCAGTATCTGATTTGACTTAAAGCCTGCTCCACTAGAAGGAACCAATACTTGGGTAACCAAGAACCTGAGAATGCATAGCCCAGGGACATAACATAAAGTCAAATACTGCTGTTCTAAACAAGTAAATAAACAGCAATAAGATGACTCCTAATTACATTCTGCTATACTTGTCAACCAGTGCCTTGCTCAGCCATCATCAGAGAAGCTTACATTTGCAGCAGATGGGAACAAATAGAGACCCACAGGGAGACATTACACCAAGAGTGAGAGACCTTGGAACACTCAGCACTAAATAAGATGTCTTCATCAAATCCCTCCCCTCAGGGCTCTGAACCTCCAAGAAGAGGAGGCAGAAAAAAGTGTAAGGGCCAGAGAGGATGGCTAACATGCCTTCTAAGTCAGCATGATCAACACACACATGAACTCACAAAGACTGAGGCTGAATGTCAGGGCATGCATGGGTCTGTACCAGATGAGGTCCTAGAGCTGAAGGAAGTGGACACATGCCCCTATCCCTAATCCAAAAGCAACCTCCAATTTATAACCACTTTCCAGTGAAATTTTAGTTTCCTCTAAAGGAGTATCATAGGAGAAACAAACCACTTGTAAGGGCAGGCCCCATGCCCAGCAGTAGATGGCCAATAGAAAATGAACTCAACGGCATCTTTGGAGGTTCCTTGTCTCATAATGTTATGTCCGGGATTTTCCATTCATTTCTTTAAAAAAACAACTTATTATTTTTATTATATTTTATTTATATAACTTTTCATTACCTCTTTTTACCATACAGGTCCTTTGTGTGTATAAAATGGCTTCCTGTTTAGTGTTTTTATCGAATTTCTGGGTGTGCAAGCAAGTCTCTGTTTCTTGTGCCTTCTTTTAAGCTCTTTTTTTTTGTGTTTGTTTTGCACAATTTTGATGTGCTAATCTTTCTTCATTAGTTTTTCTTTATTTCTTTTTTCATTTTTACATCCCACTCCTTCTTCTCCTCCCAGTCCCATCCTCCCCTCATCTCTACCCTCCACCCTTGAAACCTTTCCGCAACACTCTCATGACCCTGAGGCCATCTTGTTGTGGAAGCTGTGGTGTATCAGTGTGTCCCACACTATCACCTTTTGTCCAGATGTCTTTGCTTGCAAAATATTTATTACAATGAGTCTGGCATAAGGCGTCCAGATACTATATCAATACTCGAACCTCACTGGGACTCCTCTCAGATATCCTGTTGTTGTCCTGTGTCATGAAGGTCCTGTAGTTTTGGGTCTGTAGGGCAAGCCCCCCCAAGCACTCCAGGAGTGCTTAGACAGATAGATGTTGGGGCGTGGACCAATTCAAAGCCCTGGATCTGGGCCTGAGAGGCATCTGAGGTCAGCTGTCAGCAGCCGGCTCTCCCACACTCACTCCACCAGGACAAGCTCTCCTGCCCTGCCCTGGCCGGCCCGTCCAAGGTTGCATCCAGCAAGGGGCAGATCCACACCTCCAGCTTTCATGCCCTTGGTGCTGTCTCATCCATGCCCACACCATCAGGGCCAGCTCTACTGTGCTGTCCAGGTGAGGTGCAGGGCCTGTTCTCCCAAATGTTGCAGCAGGTAGGGGGCTGGGCCAGCTCACCAACTCCCACAACCAAGGCCGGCTCTACCTTGTTGCCTAGGCAAAGTTAAGGACCCACTCTCCCAAGTATTGCACCTGGGAAGGAACATGGCCAGTTCCCACACTCTCATGACCATGAGACCAGCTCTTCCACCTGCCATAGGGTGCCAGGGATGAGAGAGGGGAGGAGGGCATCTCTCTCTGGTCCTGCCACTGCACAGCAGACAAGAGGCAGGGCCATCATCCATGTTCAGAGCCACCTCTACTGTGCTGCCCAGGTGAGGTGCAGGTCCTGGGCCTGCTCTCCCAATGAAGCCTGTTTTCTATGAGAGACAAAAAGAGAGTGGATCTGGCTGGGAGGAATAGAATGAGAGACCGTACTATGTGAGAATAAAACACCAATTTTTAATAAAAGGGGGGGGGACGTATTCAGAATGGAAGAGTCTGAATGGAGTTGAGAGCCAGGAAGGGAGCAGGAGGAATTTATGGAGTGATTTCAGATGTCTGCCTTGGTGGAAGCTTGCTTGGCACAGCATAGAAGCTGTGAAAGCATTCAGATGTAGTCAGATTCTGGGTACAGTTTAAAGACAGAACTGACAGGATGTACCAACAGAGCTGCTTGTAGGAGATTTCAAGACATTGTTTTCTCCATCATGTCCTTGTCTCATTTCAGCTTCCCAATAAACACAAGGGATGGCTGTTGAGATAGTGGCCCTGGGTACAAGAGCTACACCCACAGCCTTGCAGGGAATAGGCTCTTAGACCTTGATGTTATACCCAGCTTACAGGAGACTCACTCCCTAAGCTTTCCCTCCATCCCATGACATGTATTAAAGAACAAACATCACAGTTCACTTCACAGAACCTTTCCAGTACATAACTATTCCATTAGGCTTTGGAAACTACCCAGAATTCTTATACAGGACCGTCAAACTGCTCTGAGAAGCCACCTTGTACCTGCTGACTGATAATTCCTATGGCTTCCTCTCCGGACCCATCCCTCCCCACCCCCACACAATAACCGCACTTGTGAAATACATTAATTAGGTCTAGCTTGCAATGTAATACATCTCAGATAAATATTTTATAATGTGAAAGGATAAGGAAATTTGGCATGGACAAAAACAGAAAATAAAAATTAGTCTTCATAAAAGCCCCAGCTACTGAAGCCCCATATCTTCCAAAGATGTCATTTTTGTTGTTGTTGTGCTTTTGTCCCTCAGTGTAACAGTACTATTATTGCTTTGTGTTTTAAAAACACCTCTGGAACAGGGTTAGGGGAAAAGAGCTGAGGCGAAAGGCAGTTTTTAAGTAGGCAAGTTATTTCCTTGAGCATTATTAGGATTTAAACAGTATGGTGCTGATTTTTCTTCCTTCACTCTATGGTTGAGGAACAATGAGAATTAACAGCGTTTTGACTGAGACCAAATATAAAGTGATTCCAGCTTAGAACCTTATAAAATCAAGCTAATTTCCATTCCTGTGATAAACAGATTCTCCAAGGCCTGTAAATGAAAACTCAGATACAATCCTGGGCAATTCTGTCCACTTTAAGTCCTATTTGCTCTTTTATAAAGGCAAGCGCTGCACAGGAAGGTGATTATTCGGTCTCCAAACAGCCCTTTAGTTCACTCTGAAATTCTGAAACTGGTGAGCCTCTGCGAAGAGCCACAGAATTCTGCTCTCATGCTGGATTCGGCATGCGGAATGCCTTTCTCCCTGAGCCAACACGGCACCAATATAAAGTAATTTGGCCAGATTGATTTCCCCAGGAATTGGGCCATAATGTATTTTAGTGTCCTCACACCCTGTGCAGAGAGCTGCGGACTGTCCCGGTGCACCTAACCGTTACTGCCATTGCAAATGATCCTTCTACTGCCCTTCCCCCTCCCTCCGCCCCCTTCACTTCGTCACTTTATCTTCTGTAAAACAGGTCTGGGTAGTTAGCGTGGGGCTGCAGTGAGTAAGTATGATGCGCAAGCGTTCTGAGCATCTCGCACAGTGTTTCATAAAGACAGTTAAATCGACTCAAGCCGGTGCTTGGCTTTTGTGGTCCTGTGCCTGTTATTCTGAAGAATGGCAAGTCTTACATCAAGATCAATCAGTGTAATGATTTTCCACCTCGGTGAGACTATAAAAATGATTGCAGAAGAAAAATAAAAAAGTGTGACCTTCTCATAGGAACCCAATAAAGTGCTAATTGGCAAATGCACAAAACAAATAGATCTAGAGTGAGGTCAGTCAGTTACTAATAAAAATCAGCTTGTTACTATGCAGCCATTGTGTGCTGTGGATTTCATTCATTCATTTATTCATTCATGTTTTGTGTTAATTACAGTCACATGAAAAGTAAGAATTCCTGGGTAACATGCTAGGTTATTGGCTACTCTCAAGTCTGTTGATTGTGGTAGGTTAAATTATTCAAAAATACTCTAATGCTGGGTTTAGTGTATGGCTTGCTTGGGAGCAGCCTGAGTAAAACTTTTGCCCTTTGATTATTTTTTAATTTTTTGAAAATTTATTTATTGTTTAATTAATTTCAGTTTATTCACTTTGTATCCTAGCTGTAGCCCCCTCCATCATCCCCTCCCAATCCTACCCTCCCTTCCTCCTCTTCTCCCATGTCCCTCCTCAAGTCCATTGATCAAAGAGGTCCTCCTCCCCTTCCCTCTGATCTTAGTCTATCAGTTCTCATCAGGACTGGCTGCATTGTCCTCTTCTGTGACCTGGCAAGGCTGCTCCCCGCTCAGGGGGAGGTAGTCAAACAGCCAGCCACTGAGTTCATGTCAGAGACAGTGTCTGTTCCCCTTACTAGGGTACCCACTTGGAGACTGAGCTGCCATGGGCTACATCTGAGCAGGGGTTCTAGGTTATCTCCATGAGTGGACCTTGGTTGGATTATCAGTCTCGGAAAGAACCCCTGTGCCCAGATTTCTTTTTTCTCCTTGTGGAACTCTTGTCCCATTTGATTTTTGAGCTCAACTATTTGTCGTGCTTTGTTAAGAAATGTTAAGAAAATGAAAGTGTAACTGCATGATTAGCCCTGATCTCCTCCGTTTCCGCCATTGTTACATGATATGTTTTAGATGTAAAGATTTCCCAGTGTTCCACATATTAAAGAGTTGGATTCACATCTGACACTGTTGAGAAGTGGTAGATGTGAATCTACCACTCGGGGATACAACACTCACCTCAAATGTATGGAGTCCTAAATTCAAGTCCCAGGGCTGAAAAAGAAATAGATCAAAACAAAAAGATAAGACCTTGTGAGAGGTCTATCTTTAAGAAAATAGGAAAAGGCCCCTTCCGATGACCTGTATACATATAATATATTATTTAAGTCAGTATATATCTGGAAGGGTCATTCATTACTATGTAGTTACAGTGAGGTAAGGTAATGGATGCTCAGTGGCTAACTATAATATGTACTCACTCACTGTCTCATTTATTTCTTATTTAAATCCCCTGGGCTAGATATTATTATTTTTTTATTTTTAAATTGTACCAGATACCTGATTTGAACTTTCAAACCAATAAAGAATGCCCTTTTATGGCTCCAGAGTCAGGGGATATCGAATGTTTTAAAAATAGGAGATATTCATTAAAATTAGCCAGGTGTAGAGGTGCACACATTTAGTCCTACCACTCCAGAGGCTGGTAGAACTCTGTGATTTTGAGGCCAGCTTGTTCTACGACAAGTGAGTGTCAGAGTAAAACCCTGTCTCAAAATAAAAAGTTATCAGTTCATGCCTAGGAGTGGTATAGCTGGATCTTGAGGAAGCACTATTCCTAGTTGTCTGAGAAAGCACCAGATTGACTTCCAGAGTGGTTGTACAAATTTACATTCCCACCAGCAGTGGAGGAGGGTTCCCCTTTCTCCACAACCTCTCCAATATATGTTGTCACTTGAGTTTTTGATCCTGGCCATTCTGATGGATGTAAGGTGAAGTCTCAGGGTCATTTTGATTTGCATTTCCCTGATGGCTAACGATGTTGAGCATTTCTTTAAGTGTTTCTCTGCCATTTGATATTCCTCTATCGAGAGTTCTCTGTTTAGCTCTGTTCCCCATTTTTTAATTGGATTACTTGATTTGTTGCTTTTCAGCTTCTGTAGTTCATTATATATACTGGATATTAGCCCTCTGGCAGTTATAAGATTGGTGAAAATTCTTTCCCAGTCTGTAGGCTGTCATTTGGTTTTGACGACAGTGTCCTTCACTTTACAGAAGCTTTTCAGTTTCATGAGATCCCATTTATTGATTGTTGCTCTTAGAGCCTGTGCTGTTGGTGTTCTGTTCAGGAAGTTGTCTCCTGTACCAATGCGTTCAAGGCTCTTCCCCACTTTTTCTTCTAACCAATTAAATGTGTCTGGTTTTATGTTGAGATCTTTGATCCACTTGGACTTTAGTTTTGTGCAAGGTGATAAGTATGAATCTATTTGCATTTTACCACTCCTAGGCATATATCCAAAAGAGGCTCAAGTACACAATAAGGACATTTGCTCAACCATGTTTGTAGCAGCTTTATTTGTAATAGCCAGAAGCTGGAAACAACCCAGATGCCCCTCAACTGAGGAATGGAAATTGTGGTACATCTATACAATGGAATATTACTCAGCAATTAAAAACAAGGATATCATGAAATTTGCAGGTAAATGGTGGGAACTGGAAAAGATCATCCTGAGTAAACTATCCCAGAAGAAGAAAGACACACATGGTATATATTCACTTATACAGACATATAATATAGGATGAATTTACTAAAATCTGTACACCTAAAGAAACAAATCAAGAGGGAGGACTCTGGCTAAAATGCTCAATCCCCAACCAGAAAGGCAAAGCAGATGGACCTCAGAAGAAGAAGAAAACAGGAAACAAGTTAGGAGCCAGTCACAGGGGGTCTCTGAAAGGCTCTGCCCTG
>CM053763.1:26258972-26277159 GCA_028658305.1 Pachyuromys duprasi
AACAAATGGGATGGACATTGAATGGAGGAGAAAACAAGCAACAGGACAAGAGCATACCAAAGAGGGCCTCTGAAAGAATCAATATAGCAATGTATCAAAGCAGATATTAAGACTCACAACCAAGCCTTTGGCAGAGGGTGGGAAACAACAATAAAAATAGGGGAAGTTAGTAAGACTTAAGGAGAACAAGTGCTCCACAAAGACCAAATTGAGCAGGGCACAGGGGTCTTATATGAGACAGTTTCTCCAACCAAGGACCATGTATGGATATGGTCTAGAACCCCTGCTCAGATGTGGCCCATGGTAGCTCGGTGTCCAACTGAAGACCCTAGTAAGGGGAACAGGGACTATTTCAGTCATGAACTCGATGGCTGGCTCTTTGACCCTCCCCCATACATGCCAGGGAGTAACAGCCTGGCTAGATCCCAGGGGAGGACATTGCAGCCAGCACTGAGAAGACAAGATGATCTGGGGTCAGATGGAAGGGGAGGAGGTCCTCCCCTGTTGGTGGACTTGGAGGGGGCGGGGAAGAGATGAGGGAGGGATGGGGAGAGTGGGAGGGAATGAAGGAGGGGGCTATGCCTGGGATGCAAAGTACCTAACCTGTGATTGATATAAAAATAAATAAATTGCATTAAAAAAACATACACGAAAGCTTTCAGATATCACCCATGAGTATATATAAATTTGTAATCAGTTCTTAGAAAGGTCATAAGTCAATAGAGATATAAATTTAGACTATATTTACATACCAATACACATCTATCAGAATTATAAAGCTTTTAAACTTTTAGTCACTAATAGTATCAACTGTTGGTGACAATGGAAATCTGAGGCTTACATCCCACTAACAGAGGTACAAAATGATCAAGCCACCAGGAAATACTGTGGTAACCTTTTATTGGGTGCTTTCCAAGTGCTCAAAAATTCTATTTTTAAGTGTTTGTTCAAACACAAAGAGAACATATTTACAGAAGACATAATGCAAATATTCTTAATAGTTTGTGAGTAGGAGTGAAACACTGGCCCCATTCTTCATGCCTATCAATTACTTTATGACTGCACAAGCAAATTGTTATCTACCCCCAAATGTAATATTGTCAGTGATAAAAAAAGAAAGGGATATTAGTTACACATCAGAAACAATATTCTAAATGCAAGAGGCATATTGTATGAGTCCACTTTATAGGACATTCTATAAGGACAAAATCATACCCACAGGTGCAAAAATCCTCCAGAGGCTAGCAGATATGGGGATGACTAGAATGTGGGACCAGATTACCTGTATGGTCAATCTAAGGAGCCAAATATCTGGGTGATCACCAACATGAGAAATCTGTGATCTTTCTAGGCGATAAAAAGGAAAAGGGAAAGGTGTGGTGGGTACTAGTCATCCAATGATAACTCATGCCTTCTGACAGTGTCTACTTCGGAGTCCGTCCTTGTTTAAATTCAGAGGCTGTTAAATGAATATGCCTCTTCAATGTGTCATTATCCACTCTGCATGATCCTTTAGTAGACATGAGTTTTCCCTAATCATTCACATCTCTGCTAATTAAAGATGCTTTCCCAGCAGGAACTTATAACAACCATATTTATTGACAATGTGTTAGATACCTGGGTGGTCTGACATATCTTACACTCTGAAGTGGATTTTCTTTTCATTATATTCTACACTAGAAGCTTATAGTCTCTGAACCAAAAATTTACCTGTAGAAACGTTGCTGAACATGAATGAAACACAGTAAGCAGTTACTTAATTGGCGCAGTACAACTAAACATGATATTTCTGCTCAACAATCACATAAATATTAAACTTAAATATTGAACTTAAATAGGTCAGGTGTTATCCTAGGCACCTTAACTCACTGAATTATTATAATGCACATGTAAGCTAAGAGTGTGGGTTATCATCAGTCTTAACAGAAAGGGTAAGTAGTTTGCCTAAGGCTACATAGATCATAAGTATAGGGACCTAAGCAGTTGTAAGTACCATTACTCTCCACCACAACACATTATGTTAGTGTTGTACATCTGTGCTACTGTTTATTTATAAACCATTAGTTATACTTGTAGTGAGAATTTTGTGGTTTTGGTTTCTTTAAAAAACACAGAAATATTCTGAGAATATGTTTTCATTTTAATCCCAGGTGTGGGGATATGGGGCTGCTTCAAAGTAGCTGACTATGATTTGCCTCATGCCCTAGCAAAGGTGTGATTTTGCCACCTGAAGATAGTTTCTATGAGTGTGTGAATTTGGAATTCTGGGAACTTTTTCAGAGGATATATAAATGCTAGAGCCCCAGTGAGTTGGAGTGGCTGGTTGGTGGTTGGATACTGATGGATGCTCTTGGTCACTGTGGTTTTTCAAGTTGTTGTGTGCAAAGAAACAACAAGAAGAAATTAGATATCCTGACGATGAAGATCAAACTTGCCCCTAAAAACTTGACACCCCTAATCAGCAGGAAGTAGTCTAACTATAACATCTCTCCCTTCCCCTCTATGCTTTTTTTCTCTCCTATCTAGTGTTAGGGGGTTGAAAGGGAAGAGGTAAAGGGGTGAAGAATGGTAGAAGAGAGAAAGAACCTACAAAGTAGCAAATGTCAGCTACATAAATTATTGTGAGTACTTATTGTGTGCAAAGGTGAAAACAATGGTAGAGTAAAACAAAGAAGCTCCAAGGGACAAAGAAAGTGTGAATTAGAGCTTGGGAAGTGAATATCCAGGCAGAAGTGGCAGAAGATGTAGATTCTTCACATCATATTCAAGAAAGAGGATGCAAAAAAATCAACAGTAAGGACAATTAAAAGTAAGAGTACAGCATTTTGTGCAGTTTAAGTTTAAAGGAGAGTAAGAGCAATAGCATTATTTTGACTTAACTAGAATCATGACTTCACTCCACCAAACTGACCACTGTATATGATACTCATAAGTTGAATCACTGCATTGTGCCCTGTAAGTTTGTACACTTAAAATAACAGTGAATAAATGATTTTAAAAGATTCTTTCTCATATCGTAGTATTGTGCCATCAAAGATACCTTTTGCTTTTAAAATATGTCTCCTTTTAGCCCTGGAACAAGGATATTTGCTCAATCATGTTCGCAGCAGCTCTATTCATAATAGTCAGAATCTAGAAACAACCTAGATGTCCCTCAGTGGAGGAATGGATACAGAAATTGTGGTACATTAAACAATGGAATACGACTCAGCTATTAAAAACAAGGAAAAGACAATACAGCCAGTCCTGATGAGACCTGATAGGCTAGGATCAGATAGAAGAGCAGGAGGTCCTCCCCTTTCAGTTGACTAGGGGAGGGGCAGAGAAGGAGAAGAGGAAGGGAAGGAGGAGATGAGGGAGGAGGCCAGAGCCAGGATACAAAATGAATAAATTGTAATAAATAATAATAATTTAAAAAATAAAATGTCTCCTTACTTTTGTCCTTTCCTTGAGTATATAAAGGCCCTTCTGTCCAAGCAAATTAGCAACCATAAGTCCTTCCATCTCCTCTGTTCCTCCCTTTAGAGCTGAGGGTTTCACTGAGTCAACTGGTTCATTTCCCCTGTACTAAACCTGCTGAGGTCTGATAGTTTCCTTTATATATAAGGAGTCTACTGATACACAAAGCCACTCATGACCTCCATTCAAGGTCATACCACAATTAAGCCTCTTGGAATTTACTCTACCCCCTTCTGTCACAATTCTTTTCTGATAGACCTATGCCAATTCTCTTTTTCCAGCTCTTACTCCCTGTATTACTTCAAGGCCCATATTCATTGAGCTCATCCTGTAGACTGTGGCCTGAAACATTAGGTATGGATTAGGAATATAACCTTAAGAAGCAAGCTTCACCAGAAAATTCATATCAAAGGGAAAGAAAGGAGAATATTAATATGGCTAAGTTTAGGACTTTTAAATTAAATAGAGTAGACTTAAGCTGGATCAAAACTCTATCTCGCATGAAGACAATGAAGCGGAATGCTGAAAAGTGTCTGAACTGAGGCTGTGGGTTAGATGATGGAACTAGGTGTTTTTAGTCTAGCTAAATCTTCACATTCATGAAGATTTAAGCAAGTCTTCTGCACTTGTAGCATTCCAGTTGGGGCCCTGTACTCTCTAAAAATGAGCCTTCTTTGGAAAATGGACTTACTAACAACTCTGATGATGGCTATATTCTAGTACTCCGAGGAAAGTCTGTATTTACATTTCCTATTTCAAGATGTTCACAGCATTCTACTCTAAAATACATGAAGCTCAAACTTGTACAGCAAGCAGAGCATATAACAGGTTGACCGATTTATTTGTATTCTGTTTCTGTTTCTACCACTAACTAAAGCAGTGCAGTTCTTGGAAAATTAATTTTGGGGATACCTCACTATTTTTTTCTCATGTAATATCCTGTTCTAGTCTCTATTTGGGGCTCAAAAGAAAATACAAGTATCCTTCTCCTGGCATATGTTTGCCAGTATTTGTCAAATTCATACATGTGAACACTTTTTTACTCATAATAGCTCTCAGTCCATATATTCTTGGAAAACTCTCTGTATGACTGTTATATCACCTGAGAGCAGACAAATATCTTGAATCTTACCAGTGGTTTGTTAGCATTAGTTTCTTTCTCACTCCGTGGAGAACAATGCACTGTAATAGTTAGAAGGCAGGTCAATATCAAGATAATCTCTCACTGCCCATAACTAGGGTAAAAGTTGTCTAAAGGTTACATATTATTCAATTCTGTAAAAATTATTCACCTAGCTAGTTATTTAAATATTTTTGAATACTCATTAAAATTCTCAGCTTGGTTTATGCCAAAGCATAGAATGGTTAATAAAAAAAAGTCTTTGCTTTCAAAGAGCTGAACCTCCTGGCAAAGGTATGACAATAATTGATGCTCAGAAATTAATATTATAAAGAGAGGTAGGAGATGGGCTCCTACTACGAAAGCATGAGGATAATTTGCTTAACTCAGAGCCAAGTCACTCAGGTTGTTGGAAGGTTTGCCCAATGACTCTACAATGCTGCTTTTCCTGGCAGACAGTTGTCCAGTTAATGGCCATGCCAGTAGTTAATGACTTACTTATCTAAATACGTAATTGGTGTGACTATGCAGTATCTATAGGGAACATTTCCCTATACATGGTTTTATGTAATAGCTACATAATTGTGGTAATAGCTACTGTTATTGATCCAGTCTGGACTTCAAAATTAAATAGCAAAGATAGATGACTGTTTATCCCATCATCACCATGGCAGGTACTATGTAATGGCAATGGGAGGAAGCAGTGAGCCAGATCCACTCTCAGTGGAGATCTGGAAGTCAGTGAGCACAGTCCTAGACAGGAAGAATCACAGGAGGTTATCTACAGAGCTTGGAATAGACAGTAGAAAGTTTCTGACAGAACAGAGTCTTACAGAGCCTTGATGTGACATATATTCACTGGGTAGCCAAGGAACAGTGAGCTAAGGGAAGATGATGAAAGAGAAGGAGGATAGTGTTTCCTCAGAGTGGGCTGATCACCACGCACATTATAGGCTGTTTTGGCTCCTGACTATGTTATGTCTCCTTGGTCCTGGGCTGCTTCATGACATATCTGTTTGTATACCTCTTAGAAATTGATACAGTATGTCAAGAATTATCTCAAAGCCCTTATCAGGATCCTGCATTTTAGACAATGGTCAAATATGATAACTGACTTGCGCAATTCAGCCACTGTAAATTGTAATCAGTCTGCAGCATGGGTAGTAGATCCTAATATTATGCTGAGGAAATGGTTTAGTAGCTAAAGTACATGACGTGCAAACTCAAAGACCTGAGTTTGGACCACTGAAGCCCACATAAAAAGCTAAGTTTGATTGCATGTACCCATTTCCCTATTGCTAGGTGATGGTAGAAGTCAGAGACAGGAAGATCCTTGGCAGAGCTCTTTGATCAACTAATTTTGCTAAACTATTGAGATCCATGCTCAGTGAGAGACCCTGCCTTTAAAAAATAACCTGGAGCCAGGTGCAGTACCACACATCTGTAATTCCATCACTTGGGGAGTCAGAGGCAGGCAGATTGCTATGAGTTGGAGGCTAGCCTCGTTTACAAAGTGAGTCCAGCCATGTGTGGATGTGGCCTGGAACCCCCGCACGGATGGGGCCCATGATAGCTCGGTGTAGGACTGAAGACCCTACTCAGGGAAACAGGGACTGTTTCAGTCATGATCTTGACGGCTGACTCTTTGACCCTCCCCCATACAAGCCGGGGAGTGACAGACTGGCTAGATCCCAGGGGAGGACATTGCAGCCAGCCCTGAGGAGAGAGGATAAGCTGGGGTTGGATGGAAGGGAAGGGGGTCCTCCCCTGTTGGTGGACTTGGAGGGGGCGGGGAGGAGGGAGATGAGGGAGGGAGTGGGAGGGTAGGAGGGAATGAGGGAGGGAGCTACGCCTGGGATTCAAAGTACTTAACCTGTGATTGAGATAAAAATAAATAAATTAAAAACAAACAAACAAACAAAGTTTGTCCAGGACAGCCAAGGCTACATGGAGAAACCCTGTCTTGGAAAACAAAGAAGCAAACAAAATTTGGAGATCAACTAAATACCTGACATCTCCAAACACATGTGCAGTGCACCTTCCCAAACGTGCTTCAAATACAGAAGGACCTGTGTTGATGATGCTAGGCTTCAGCATTTCCATCACAGCACACCTACTATTTTGCCTGCTAGATTATGTATACCATATTCAGCTAAGTGGAGTGCTCTGATAAATCTAGAGTTACTTGTCTTTGTTTTACAACCATACAAGATGTCAGAAACACTTTGTGGTTGCTTGGTTGTTTTTGTAAGAATGACAGAATCAAAAGGCAAAGAGTAGATTTCTCAGGCCATAGAACAGTAGTTAGGCAGAGCTGCTTAGGTGAAAGGAATCTATTAAGACAGATCTGTGTTTGGAGCTAGAGGAACCTTTTTTTCACAGCCCCTGCCCCTGAGCAGATAAGGACCATCTGCACTCTACACACACATGCAAAGAAAAGGAAGGTTTATCTCTGCTCAAACACCAGGGATAACAATGAGAGGTTTTGTGTTGTCCAACAAAGGTCCTAAAGAACCTGAGGGAGTGGTGAGGAAGCAATCAACACAGAAAATGCCTCTGTGCTGCTGCTCTGGAGCCTCCATGTGTACACTCAGCCAGGGGGGAGACTGTTCCTGTCAATCAAAACTGTCTAGGACTGTGCTCACTGACTTCCAGATCTCCACTGAGAGTGGATCTGGCTCACTGCTTCCTCCCATTGCCATTAAATAGTACCTGCCATGGTGATGATGGGATAAACAGTCATCTCTCTTTGCTATTTAATTTTGAAGTCCAGACTGGATCAATTACAGTAGTTACCACCACAAAACTATGTTTAGGCAAATGTTCCCTATGCATACAACATAGTGACACCAATTACGTATTTAGACAGGTAAGTCATTAACTACTGACACGGCCATTAACTTGACAACTATCTGCCAGGAAAAGCAGCATCTGATGATTTACTGACAAAGTTAACTATTTAATATGATCTCTCTACATCACCTTAATTTGAAAACAAATATGATGCATACCTATTCTAATAGAATAGAAGGCAAGTGGTTTTAGTTTACCTCACTGAACACAACCAGGAACTTTGGGAATATATTATTTCAGTTTGTTAATGTTGCGGGAAGACAGAATACACAGTAAACAGATTTCTTTATCACTAAAAGTTAATCCTTTAGATGTCAAATACATTAGTGCCCTCTTGTTACCTTTACCAGCAACATCCAACATCCAAAGTGGAGGCACTTTGTGGTCCATTTAGAAAGTGAGTGTCATTCCTCTAGCCTTGAGTCAAGTCCTTCAGCTCTCCCAAGAGCCGGGCTTTCCATAGATCACCAACAACCTTTAAGGAAGCTCAGCTCAATTTCTTCAACCTATTTAAATAAACTTCCTGAGAGCAAACCCTGATCAATTCTCATTTCCTGGTTACAGTAGTTCATGGATCCCCACAGCATGTGGAATAAAGTCCAGATTGCCTGAGTCCCACCATCATTTAGGTTCCCTTGACTCTGCCAGTCTATTGCCTGACAATCATCCACAGAGGTGCTAGAATCCAGACACGCCAAACAGTCCGTAGGACTCTATGCGTTAATATTTTAGTGCTATTTGATGTTATTAACCCTTTGCTGGGTTATCGTTAACTCTTCTCCCACTGCCTATTCCATGGCCATGCTTTTGTGTCTTGGCTTGCAACTGACCTCTATTTCTCATTGTCCCTTGTAGACTCTAGAAATATCTATGTAATTGTTCTCACAATTTGCCCTGCAACTATTTAAATGCCTGTCACATTGCTGAAAGTATATGTTAATACCTAGCCTACCAGGTAGGCAGCTCAGTCTCCATGTGGGTACCCTAGTAAGGGGAACAGGGGCTGTCTCTGACATGAACTCAGTGGCTGGCTCTTTGATCACCTCCCCCTAATGGGGGAGCAGCCTTACCAGGGCACAGAGGAAGATGTCCTGATGATCCCTGATAGGCTAGGGTCAGAGGGAAGGGGAGGAGGACCTCCCCTATCAGTGGACTAGGGAAGGGGCATGTGAGGAAATGAGGGAGGGAGGGTAGGACTGGAAGGGGATGAGGCAGAGGGCTACAGCTGAGATACAAAGTGAATAAATTGTAATACATTTTAAAATTTGTTTTTAAATGCTGGGGGGAAAACAGAAAATGGAAAAAAGGTCTCTCAAAGGTAAGAAACATATTATCTTCCTCCTTATAACCCCACTCCAAATACAGTTCTAGATATTTGAAATGGGTACGGTAAATTGGCATATTACTTAGTTTTAATTTAATTCACCTTCTTTTAACGTTCTCAATTCCCTTCCCACCTACTTCGGCAAATGCTTCCTTCAGTAACCATAAGATCCCAGAGGGCTCCCTGCTCATAGTTGTAAACTGTTTTTTCTTGTTTGCTTGTTTGTTTGTTTGTTTGTTTATTTTCACCAGACATCCCCTTGGAAACACCGGCTCTGCTAAAAGATTGTTTCCCTTTACTTTGAGCGATTCTGTCCTCCATTTCTACACCCTGGGACATTTGACTATTCTGTCGTTTGCGTTCAAACTGTGATCTACCCCAAGGCTCATTAGCTTCTTTCCATGTTGCTGCGACAACACTAGTGTAATAAAGATGACTTAAGAGAGAAAGGGTTCATCCTGGCACACAGTTCTAAAGGAAGCATGCCACGGTGGGACTTCACAGCAGCAGGAAGCAGAGTGCTGAGGGCTCAGCTAGCTTTTTTCCTTTTCCAGTCTAGGATGTCAGCCCCTGGAATGGTGCAGACTAAATTCAGGGTGGATCCCCCCACCTAAAAGAACTTAATTCAAATATTTCCTCTCAGGCATTTGCAGAAGAAAAATGAGGTGGTTCTGGGTCCTGTCAGGCTGAGGACCCTGTGAACCACCACAATCAAATTTTACAATCAAAGTTTTAAAACAGTTACAACCAAATTTTAAAACAGTTTCTTGATCTTTTTCATACATTCTATTTAAAAAGAAGAAAATTGTGTTATAAATTTTTGAGGGTGCCATGCTTTGTAATCTGTATATGTCAGGCACTATTAAAAAGCTAATAAAACTTTCAAAAAGTGTTTAGCTTAAAACTGTTACATTATTTAAATATGGATATCATATTTTTTTAGTAAAAGCAATATTTTGGACTTTGTTTTTTATTTCTTTCTATATTCTTTTTCTTTGCCATAATTACCATATTACTTAAAAATAATATTTCCTAATAAAGTAGTAATCTAGGTGTTTTTTTTAAAGGAGATGAATAGAGAGACAAACAGGTAGATGAAAGACAAAAATGAAATGCTACTTTAAAAATAATAAAAACAAAATGTATAAATTGTTATAGCAATATTGAAAATAATCTTGGGTTTTCTCAAAAAGTAAAAATAGAATTATAACATGATCCAGCAACCCTATTTCTTGGACTGTGTTAATTTATTTTGTGTTGCTGTAATGAAATACCTGAGGTGATCTAACTTTATAAAGAACAGAGATTTTATTTAGTTCATGGTTCTGTTTGGTTCTCACCAAGGTTTTGCCTCTGGTGAAATGTGCGTGGAAACGAGCTTATAAAATGAAACAGTGAGAGAGTGGGTCAGCCTTGCTCTTATGAGACCTCTTCTATGAGAACTTCAGAGTTCTAGTCTCTACTAAGGGACTTTTCAGCAACCAAAGGCTGTCTGAGTAGCCTTCAGCTCTTACAGATTCCATGGTGTCCTATATGACTACTAGGAACCAAGCTTTTAACGTGTGAACTCTTGAGGGAGACACCTAAATGATTTCTAAGCCAACACATGGGACTATACACAAAAGTAATGAAGTCGATGTCTTGAAAATACTTGTGCTCATTTCTGCATTGTTACAGAGTCAAGATAAAGCTACAACTTAAACTCTGCCAGTGGATAGATGGGTAAGTTGTGTGTGCATGATGCATTAGCATTCACTCTTGATAAAAGGTTGTCAAGCTGTTTGTGAAAGCAGCAACGAACCCAGCAGGTGTTACATTAAAATGAATAGTTCAGACACAGTACAGTAACTACTTCATTTCTCACTTATATGTGAAACCTGAAATAGTCAAACTTAAAGAAGCAGGGACTGGAAAGGTGCTGTCACAGGCTAGAGAGGAGAAACAGGAGGATGCTGGTCAACTGGCCTAACTTTTACTTATGCAGGATGAGTAAGTTTTGCAGACTTAATAAACAGAATTACGACTGCAACTTACCATTTTATATTTACTCAGAATTTGAGGATAGAAATGATGTATCATTACCACAAAGGAATAAAGTAAAAAGGGGAAATGACAGCTGTGTTAATGGCTGTGTTATTTAGCTTAAGTCTGATATCCAGTTCCCTTTGGATAAGTGTATTAAAGTTATAAGAAATCTATCTATCTACCTATCTATCTACTGATCTATCTATCTATCTATCTGTTATATGTCAGTTGTAACCCACAATTAAGTAATCACAAAAAATAATATATTCCCCCACATTTTTGGAGAATAATGTTTCATTAAAAAGGTTTCTGCTTTATTTTTACATGTAACAGGGTTATTGTTATTAATTTTTGATAAACATATTTCAATATGATACTTATTTAATATGAATGTTTGTTTATACAAACAAATGAATGTTTGTATAAAGAGTAAGGAAGAGGTTCAAACTGACTTTTTTTTTTACATGTAAATGTCCAGTTGTTCTAGTAGGCTTTTTGAAGAATCTATTATTTTTCCCAGTGGAATGTCTTTTGTCCCAATTTTCTTTGCTTTCTAGCTGTTTTTATAGCTTAACTCCAAAGTACAAAAGGTCAGACCAAGCAGATAATTTATGAAAATACATGACATGAAGTCTACTCAGAATCAATTAATTTAATGGCTATAAAATATGCTGTAAGATATGTGAGGAAAGCAAGTTACTAGTGTAGAGATGAAATTTTTCATGTAAAACTAACCTAACAGTTTCCATTATCTCTTATAGACTAGATTTCCTGGGGTCGTATCAGAAAGTTGTGCTAAAACTTTTTTATATTGTACATTTCTTAGTATTTGTTGGGATTGGCTTTGAGAAGCTCTTTCAAATTTTAATACTTTGGTTTTTGCATTTTTTAAAGAGGAAACAACAGCAAAAGTTAGAAATTAGCCCCAGGACTTTTGATAACTACACATTTATTTTTTTTACATTTTAATTAAAATTTTATTTTTTATATTAATGACAGTTTATTAACTTTGTATCCCAGCTGTAGCCCCCTTGCTTCTCCCCTCCAAATCCCACCCTCCCTCCCTCATCTCCTCCTATGCCCCTTTCCAGGTCCACGGATAGGAGAGGTCCTTGTCCCTTTCCATGTGGACCTCACTTATCTGGACTCATCTGAACTGGCTTCATTGTCTTCCTCTGTGGCTTGGCAAGGCTGCTCCCCAATCCAGGGGAGGCAGTCACAAGGCTAGCCACTGAGTTCATGTCAGAGACAGTCCCTGTTCCCCTTACTAGAGTGCCCACTTGGATACTGAGCTGCCATGGGCTGCATCTGAGCAGGAGTTCTAGGACCATGAATGGTCCTTGGTTAGAGTATCAGTCTCAGAAAAGACCCCTGTGCCCAGATATTTTGGTTCTGTTACTATGCTTTACACATTTATTTTACAGAAAAAAAATGCTATCTTTAAAAGCTTCAAAACATTAGAACAAATGAATAAATTTTTGAACTGGCAGTAACTTAGAGAAATCAGCTTCTTAGTAAACAGTTGGAGATTTTCTCCAAATATGACAAAATTGATGTGTTAGCTGTCATTATAATGTTACCAGCTAAGCTAATTTAACCAATCAGTGAGGTTACTACAGAAAGAAGTGCCTAAATTTTGTCATACTAAGCATGCTTCATGAAGGAATATTAAAACCAAGCAGCAGAGCTTAGGGAGAGAGGTCAGCTGTTTGAAGGCACACAAAAGGCATGAGTCAGATCCCAGGATCCATGTTGTCAAAACCCACTTCTGCTTTCTTTTACAAAACACAAAGCCTTGTGTTTGGTTCTTAGCTCAGGAAAACAAAACAAAAACAAACAAACAAACAAAACCAAGCCCCTACCCCCTAAAAACCTTGCATGAAAGTGTTAGGGAGAACTAATCATGAATATTTGAGATATGAAGAGAATATTTAAGTTTAATAAAGTTAAACATAAGCCAACATTTGAAATATGTAACTAGAATTTGCAGAAAGATCCATAAAGAGAGATCATGTACCTTTTTTGTTAAGGAGAATTTAAGTTTGCCAACCTGACTGCTGTTTTTAAGACATGTCTTGCATGGTAAGACTTTTGGTGTTGCATACGTTCATCCTGTTTCTTTCTCTGGGGTGTATAAAGTCCCTCAAATTTCAGCCCAGTAGCTAGATGGAGCCATTTTAGCATGGGTTGAGGTAAAAAAAATGCAAATTAGGGAGAATGGCCAATGACACATAGACTAGCAAAAGAGAGCTGCAAAGTGTTTTTACATGAATTGGGTTCCATCCTGTTTTCGGCTGCTATTGTTTGGATTGTTTGGTGATAGATTTGAGTTTCTCAGTAAGCCTCGAGAGTCCTGTAGTTTGTGGGCACTTGCCTATTTTGGAAAATTTTTAGCTTAGCTATTTTGAATCATATTTTTTGTCAGTCTTCACAAGTGCCATGTAAGATAATTTAGTGAGATTACCAATCAAATGCTTTTACATTAATTTTCTTTCACTAGAGTTTTATAATCTTGTCACCTTAGATATGAGTCTATTATGATATTTGTATATGTAAAAATCAATAACAAAAACAAATATCATCCCAAGGTTAACAGTCAAGGGACTGAGACCCCAGAGCAAGCACCTAGTTGAAAGAGTGCCGTGCCAAAGCTTTAAACTTTGCATCAAATATGATGGAGTGCTGCCTTCAGAGAAAAGACAATGATAAAAAGATGAACGGTCTCAGCAGCAGCCAGATAGACTCCAATGTCTGCTTTCAGATAGCTGATTTTAAAGTCACTATTCTAAACAGTTTGTGTCTGTTTGCCCATTCTAAAATAACTGTAATGTAAATCTATGTGTTTCTCCATGGAGAGAACAGAAATTGGGGCACAGAGAGGTTAGACCCTCTTGGACTTGTAATATGTGTTGAAGGTGGAATTCAAACCCTGCTGTCTGGATTCAGACCTTTACTTTCTTCATAGCAAATCATTACCATTTCTCCAAAGCCCCAAGAATGGCAATTCCTCCAAGAAGACAAGATGTAACCGTCTAGGGAAATAGCTATGCATACAATGACTTACTTTTGCTTGACTGCGATGTAGCTAGAGGCAGAGTGTTTAAGTGGCATGTGTAAAGATCTCAGATTGAATTTCCACTGCTGTATACACAAGCAAACAAACAAACAAACACCATTCTATTAGAGTAATGGTTGTGTTACCATTTAGGGTGTTGATTGGATTGGTTTTCCTCTGCTAATTAAAGAATTAAAAGGCAGAGACAGTCAAAACAGGCAGCAGTAGGCAGCAAACTTTATTAAAAAGAAATAAGCACAGGAAAGAAAGAAGAGGCCTGTAATCTTATTTCACTCTGGTGGCTTGCAATGGGTTTCCTTCCCCTAATTTTGGGTTGGTCAGCTTAAGCAGGGAAAGGGGAGTTGATAGGCCCACAGCTTTAGACAAACATATTCAGGACCAGCCTTGATCATATGATGGGTGAAAAAAAATATTAGCCACAGTACCATGAATCTCCTTTTCTTGGATCTTTCATAATCTCTGATGAAATCCTGTTTACAGGGGAGCCAAAGGTGAATTCACTCCGTCCCTCACCGCACAAGCCGTCTTTCAGCAGAGACCCCTGAAGGCATCTTGTAGAGTTTCTACACATTGCTATAGGAGAAGAGAAGACTGTCTAGGGGCATATGTTACTTACATATTTGGCATCAAGTATATTCAGTGTTGATGTTAATTCCTTTACATAACATATGAACCTTTCTGATTTTTAAAAATATTTTAGGCTAACCCTTTATTTGGAGAAATCCTAATCAGGCAAATGTGTATTTCAGAGTATGACTTGTTTTTTTACATCCTGCAGTCAAAATGTGGGTCTCACCATATAGTAATGGCGAGTGGCCCAAAACAGTGGAATTTTTGCTTGATGTTTTAGAGACCTTTGTGGCCTCCCTGGTTACATGCTTTTGAGAAGTATTCGCATGCCTGGCACTGCAATTTTCATATAAATACTCGTGTCTTCTGGGAGCAGCAGTATCCACGTGTGCAGGATTCCTCCATTCAAACTCCTTAAAATTCTATTTTGAAACTCACATCCTATCTAGTGGATTTCATAACACGTTTCATATACCTTAGTCTTTTGCCCTCTTCCTACCCCCATCTGCCCTCCATCTCCATCCCTGCTTAGACCTTTAATCACCAGTCTCCTCCTACCTACTCTCCTATGACATGCTTTCTACTGTTCCCTCTAATTATATTCCTAATTGGATTGTGAAGTTGTAGTTTGTGTATTTTTCATACCTCTGCCTTTAGTTTAATTTTCTACTATACCACATCATTTCCCCTATCCTCCCTCGATTCTCTCTCCCAGAGATCCAAGATTAATTAAGGTAGTAGATAGACCCACAGGAAGACAAATTTTGGCTCCTTGTCAATGGAAAAATAAGATGAACAGAGACGAAAGGAGATGTTTAACTGGAAGGAGAAATGAGTCACCTGCCATTCAAGGTATCCATCAGTATGCTGGAAAGGAACAGGTTTTGGCTTGCTCATTTCCTGAGGCCCAGGAACAATTTTCAAACCAAAAGCGCTATGATTCTAAAACTGTCCAGGGAACCATATTAGGATGAGATGTTTGTTTGAGAATTCATACTGAGTTATCATAGAGAAAATTATGCAAAATAACAAAGCCAGAACTTACTGCCTTCTAAAGCACTTGTCTTCTCTCTACCAACCAGATGATTCATTGTCATGTTCAGATAGTCTTCTTCTTTCAGCAGAATCCCATCCTGTCTTGAGAATGCTAACCTGGTCTCTTAAGAAGGACATTAATACATTTATGAGGGTAGTGTTATCATAGCTTAAACAAAGCTTGTTGATTTCTGCCTCTTACACATCTTGTCACCACCTCTCAATATTGTTGAATCGGGGACTAAACTTCCAGCATTTGAACTTCTAGAGGAGGACACTAAACCTGAGCCACAGATGCCTTATTCCTTTTTGAGAAATCCCAGAATTCACTCTACTCCTTAACACTGTTGTTTCTGCATTCAGGCCGAAAGTATAAAATCAGCTACATCTGCAGGACTCTTCAAATAAGGTGGTATAACCAGACAATGATATAAGTCAAGAAGAAAATGTTCTGAAAATTTATCTCTGTAAGAAGAGGAATTTGCTACCAACCTAAATAATAAAAGAACCCAAGTGGTGAAGAACAGAGAATGCTGTAACTATGCCAACAGAAAATTACTGCAGAAGGGCAGCCTGGCCAGCTTCCATATTCATGCTAATAGCATATTGTCAAATATTCTACACTTAGGTAAAAAATAATTTGTGAAATAGATGGGTCAGCTTGACTGAAGCTAGACTGTGTCAAGGCTATTTACTACACTTAAAATGGAATCACCATTGGGAACCTTAACATTTTGTTTTCATCATCATTAGGGACAGGAAATGTTTCAAAGGGACAATATTTTTGGTAGTTAAATAGAAGGTTTTTTTTTTTCATTTCTTTCTTCCCAAGAGAGAAAAACAGACATGTTTTACTGAGAGCAATAATGATTTTGTAGTAGAACTGAGACTCCCAGGAGGAAAATGTTGCCCTCACTTCTTTAAAGTAGTCATTGAAGCTTTCCTCAAATGTTGCTTCTGAATGACTCAGTGTATCTACAAGACAGAACCTTCTGACTTCACAGGTGGTGAGATTGCTTGCATCAGCTCAAACTACATGGTGGGTTCACGTAATTAATTGCTAAGATTCTTCAGTTTCCCTTGCTGAGAACACTAAACTTGTATCAGTGTTCTAAAATATCACAATTGCTTCCCTATCCATGTGCAAATGTAATAAACGCTGCATTCAGGAGTCCTGGGTTTGCTTTGGAATACCCTGGGGCAGCTCCTGGGACTGAGATACTGACTGCCAACACTGTTGGAATTCGACTACTATACTGGGTAGCTAGGAGGGGAAATGAGACACCAGTATGCGAGGGGCAGGAATGCTATCCCTGCACTTGCTAGATATTCTTTCCCTCTTTGGTCTTTGAATTACCTTTTCTAAACAGTTTGGATGCTATCTTGTTCATTAATTCATTAATGTTCATTCATTCGTTTCTATATCAGATAACTATCAAATGCCTACTCTATGAAAACGTCCACTGAAAAATGTTCATAAAGAGCTTGTGCTCTACTCTTTTTTATAAATAGCAAATCAGACTATGCAAACAACAACAACAACAAAGAGCTCAGCATTAGAAAGTCAAGCCAACTACCTGGGGCTTTAAGGTCATGAATTCTACAACAGAACCAATTACCACCACTTTACTAGACCAGCATAATTCATTTAAAAACTCATCCTTATACTCATGTAGCTCTCACCCCTCATCAAAGAAAATTCTCTACAAAGCAAACAAAAACCATTACAGAAAACTACAACAGGTTGTAATGCAGAGAGATAGATGCATCATGTGGAGCCCAGCTGCAGTGGGTACATCTGCAACACAGTTCCTGTACTGTAGTCATGGAGAACATCATGGAAAAGAAGGTCAAAAGATTGTAAGAGCCAGAGGATCAGGCAGTGAGCTTGTGTCTACAAGAAATGACAAGGAAATGACACCATAATACTATAATAATATAGCTGCCCAACGAAGACCGAACAATGACACTACCAACAGATATGCTAAAATAGAAGGAGGAAACCTCATCATGCCCCACTGCCTAGACAAAAAATTACAGGTAGCTAATGACTATTGAGAGAGGGAGAATTACGCTTTACTAGAGAAGAGACTTCTAATGAATTATCCAATACACAATGTTCAGTCCTCAAATCATATACATACAAACCACACTAAATGGTCTCAACTTGTTGCCCTTATTTATTTATGCATGTATATGTCACATTAATAATAAAAAAGAGGGAGTAAAGGATGGGGCCACATTTGGGTTGGAAGAAAAAAGAAAGGAGGAAGTAATTTAATTACTCTTCAATTAAAAAGTTTTGGTAAAAAAAATTCAAGTGAAGAAATAATAGGCAGGTTTTATATAAGATGTCTGTCCATAATAAATAAAAATAAAGACATTAAACCATAAGAGTAACTATTTTCTCAGCAAATTTATAGAAGAATTTAATATTTATTATGTTGGAGGTCATTTTACCTTTTAAAATATAATCTTACATATAAAAATGACCTATTATTTTTTGAAGGTTAAATGCAAATATTTTTATTTATTTATTTATTTTTTTAATTTATTTATTTTTATCTCAATCACAGGTTAGGTACTTTGAATCCCAGGCGTAGCCCCCTCCCCCATTCCCTCCCACCCTCCCACTCTCCCACTCCCTCCCTCATCTCCTTCTTCCCCGCCCCCTCCAAGTCCACCAACAGGGGAGGTCCTCCTTTCCTTCCATCCAACCCCAGCT
>CM053763.1:26277259-26357186 GCA_028658305.1 Pachyuromys duprasi
AAAAATGACCTATTATTAAACATTCATATTAGCACCTGAATCCATCTTCTGTATTGTATGACTCTGGTTCTATCAATGACATTGATTCTTCCAAATAAAAAAGCCTCATTTGTTGGCATTATTAACTAGTGACACTAAGGGCCTATTATGTAGGTAATAATTAATTGCATTTGTTTATAAATCATAAATCCAGTGACACTCTATAAAGAATATATTAATTTAGTTTTATTTACTGTCCAAATCACTGGGCTTATGAGCTAACATACTGTTTATTACCCCTTTAGAATGAATAGTATTCCAGAATGTTCCTTTACTTCTTTCCTTCCTCCCTATCTATCCTCTGAGTTTCTCTCTTCAATCTCATTTCCCAAAATAAATATGAGGTAACACTTGGTCCAGAAGAAGCATTTCCTCAGGCTAGTAGAGGGAGTGGCCCTGGTGCTGAGAGAGTCTGCTAGTCTCTGGGTTGCCTTGGCTAGTCCCACCTCTGTTGGAATTTGCTTCTCTTCTCGGTTCACAGAAGCCCAAGCCCTGCCTCTCAGGACACAGTTCAATCTTTATCTATTTGGTCAGTTATTTACTTCATGATTATTGAGGTTGTGGTTAATGAGTGATGCCAACTTAAGCATTTGAAAACTTGTGTTTGAATCTACAGACTATATGGTAGACATCAGACAAATATTTTATGTTTCACTTTAGGAGATAGGATGTGGGCCTAGAAATTTGTTAACATATTTTTTTATTTAGTTCTGAGTCAATGTTTTACTATATTGTCCGTGTGTCCTAGGCTAGCCTGGAACTCATAATTTTCCTGCTTCAGCCTTCCCAATAATTGAAAGCAGTAAGTATCAGTTGTGTAACACTGTCTATGTTTTGGTTTCATCAAGAGAATTTGGGTCATTTTAAGGCGTTAATGTATGAACCTGAAGAAACTGAAAACATTAAAAGATGCCAAGGTAAATGCCAAGACTACTAGATGGTAGTCGGGGGAAAATGTCTTGTTCCAATAGCTTGTGAAATGTTCGGAGGATCGGCTTCCATACAACACTTCCTTCCCTCCATGCAGTGCCTAAAAGTTTTGACATTTATGCAGATGTTTGGAATATATAAGTAGGAATCCCATCTGGTGAGATGGCTCAGCAGGTACAGACAGATACCTGCTACCAAGCTCAGTCTTCAGGGCTCACACAGCCAAAGAGAGAACTGATGCCTGCATTTGTTTAGTCCCCTAACCTTATACCTGTGCCATAATGTATGTGTGCCCACACACACAAATATATGTTTTAGAAATAAATAAATAAATAGAAATCTATCAGGAATGACATTCAGTTTTGTGGCTAGTGGAGGCTTAGGAACAAATGACCAACCAGGAGAAACTCTGGTTTTCATTCCTTGACCAAAAGTCTCAATTGAAGTTGACTAAAACTGACATGCATTTTATACGCTAAAAGTCCAAAGAATAAAAATAGTGTAACTGAAGCAGATGCTGAGTGACAAAGAGGAAAAACATTTGACTCTTAGCGTTTTCTCTTCTTTAGCAAATACACGTAAGTACTCGTTGTTTTTTTTTAAAAACTCAGAAGACATTTAAATGCCATGTATCTTCTGAAACCTGAACACTCTATTAATGAACACCATACTATATAAGCAATATATCCAATTAGCCTCATTCGATTACAATCACTGCCCACTGAATATGTACTTGTACCCTGAACTTTGCTAGAGTCATGAAAATTAAATGAATGCCCACCTCAAAGAACTAACAATCATATAGAAGATCTAAGATTTGCATGCATTAGTAAAATAGTAAACAATATAAGTTATTCTACTGCAGGGCTAAAGAGTATTTTACAGTTATTAAGCCAATGATTCTCAAAATTCTAACGTGCATAAAATTACATATAAAGATAACTAAACACAAAGGTTCTCAAGACTCATTTCCAATATTACAGTCATTTCCATTTAGGTTAAGCACTCTAGGATGTGTGGATGCGTGGATGTATTTAGCTTAAGAAGCATGCTGGGATGGACTCAACAAGTAATGGACCAGGACTGGGTACATATTGAAGTTGTCAGTGTAGGAAGGCAGACTAGGATGAATTACAACATGGGTGAGATTGAAGGAAAACACATTCTTAGAAGAAAAGCACAAATTTGACATTAGATATGTCATAAGGAGGAAAAAACAAGCATAAAACAGGTGTAAGAGAAACTTGCTCCTACTCTGCTCCAGCTGCTTGTCTGCAGAAAGAACTCAAGTGTGATGGGCAACTGAACTATCTTAAAATAGATAAGGGGGCCTTCTTTTATCTGTGCTTGAATGTCTTATATCATTTGTTATCCACAATGTCCAAAAGTAATGACAAAGATATGATCCTTAAACTTAAAAAAAAAACAAAACAAAGTTGATGTTTGTTAATAAGCTGAACAGTAGTCAATATTTTAGACATATGGCATAGTTAAAAGAAAAAGAAAACATTTCTTTTTCCAACTCAGAAAGAGATGGATTTAAGTTATTACCACGTCATTCAATTCCTGGCATATTTTATCTGACCTCTTTGAATATGAATTTCTGCAAAATACAACTGGAAATAAAAAGAGCAAATAACAATACTGATGTTCATGACTTGAATTTATGTATTTATGGATGGGTAGGCAAGGGCTCTACCACTGAGTTATTATTGAAGTCCATCCCCACTTTATTCTTTTCTGTATGGAGACAGGGTCTCACTAAATTATCTTATGATCACTCTGTAGCTCAGAATGACCTTGAACTTACAATCCTCCTGCCTGAGACTCTTCAGTAGCTGCATTTATAGGCCTGTACCACATGCCCAGATTATATTAGGTTTTGAAAATTAAATGGGGTAGAGATTGTAAAGTCCCTGTTGCATAGCAGAAGATAGAGTACAAGGCAACAATATTAGCAATTTTGTTTTTATATTTGAACAGAATGTGTTTTAAATTAACTATTTTACCAGTTGTTGTAACGTTCACCTGATATTTCAACTTAATTTATATACAACACAACTGTTATATGTTAAAATAACACAGCTTTAGTAAGTCACTAGAGGTTTAGGTTTCTCTGTATAGAATCATGTAAAATTTGACACCGCCAACTAACCTGTCTTTGGCTTGAAACTGGCTAACAACTTGGGGTGCAATTTGCAGAGTCTCTTGAAATGTGTTCTCTAGAAGCTCCAAATAGCTTGGTGCTTCATTCCCTGGTGATTCCTGAGTGACATTCATCTCCTTCTACTCCTTGGTGTTTAGTGGGAGTTACTTCGTCAGATCCTTTCTCTCTGTGACAGCAAGGGAGCATGGCCGAGGGTTAAATAGCTGTGAGCTGAGGTGAAGCAGAGCATGGACATTTGGAATTACAGGCTGAAACTTTTTGTGTGGACACCACAGAAGACTGGTCTAGCTGTAGTTTCCTGCCACAGAGTGAGGGTCCAGAGAACCTTCCTATGAGGAGAAACTGTCTCCAACAGAGAGCGAACATGGGCAAGCATCGATGTTAGCCTCTGTCTGACTGAAACACCACCTCCTCCACACTATGCATAGGTCCTCATTCCCATTAAATGACACACAAATGCCTTTTCATTTTTTTTTCTAGAATCATTTCACGAAATAATATCCTCTGAGTTGAGAAAGTGGAGTTCAAATGGTCGCACCAGGCGACCTAAGAAAATCTGAGAACACAAGAGTTTTCTTTCAAAAGCTAGAAAAAAAGGGAAAGCATGTGTTAAACTATTCAGGATATTAGTAGGGAAAAAGATAAGTACAACTGAGCAAGTCAGCTCCTTTTATCTGTTCTTAATGTTCTCTATAACTGCCACTCTGTGGTAGTCACTATTATATTACTATCATCATTCAGATGGCAATCACCCTTTCTTTCATCTGTGAAATCTTTTTTGTATAATGCACCATTCTTATTCAGAAACTTTTTTGTTGTTGTTTACATCTCTGGTTTCCCTGAATCACTGTGTATAATTTGCTTGGAAATTTATCATTTTAGAGGGGAAAACATCAATACAGAGATTGCTATTGGAAAGAATATTTTTCCTTGCCAGAATAATAAAGCCGAATCAACACTAATATGGAGTGGGAAGTCAGGTGTAAGTGATACCTGAATGTTATGTAAGAGTGAAATCTGTGTCAGGAGATATTCGGTATAAATTACGGGAGCTCTGGGGAAGTGCTTCGTTATTATCTAAGCCTGAATGCACCTTTGCTTAGCTGAGCTTTCGTGGATAATTAATTCACAACTTAAAACTCACCAGACAACCCTTATCATACCCTCTATTTCATGCTGTGACAGTTTTCATCTGTACATACATGCACATGTGGGGGTACTAGCATGCACACACACTCCTTGAATGACCCTATGACCCGAGTTATCTCGGTAGAGCTTCCTTGATAGTTGTGTAACTACTATCAGGGCAATAATATCAGTTCAAACCCATGAAAGGCCTTAAAGGAGAGGGTTTATATAAGGTTTATTTTTGGTTCCTACCCAAAAAGGTATTAAGCTCTCTACAAGACACAGAATATTTTGCTTTCAAAGTAAAAGGAAAAACTGCCATCAGTTTTTCAGAGTGCTGTCTCAGTACTGGAGCCAAGAGGCCCCATGGAAACCCATCAACACTGAGCATCCTTTCTTTTACCCACTCCCCTGCTCTGAAATCCATGCTGCTGGAATTGCTATTTCAACTTAGACACTGAGTGTACTTCTTAGACAGGGTTCTAGGGACAGTCTGTGGAGAAACACTGAAGGTATCCCAACATTGGTGACAACTCCAGTTAGAAGAAGCCAGGGATCATCAAAAGAGGCATTGAGGATTAAGTGTGCACAAGCTCAGTGAACTTCACCATTGTACCTTCTCCTGGTCTCTCCAGGCTGTAGTCCAGTTATCGTGCACTAAGAAAGAAAACAAACAAACAAACAACAAACCTGTGTTACTTTTTACAAACCACATAAGCAAATGTTTTCTGAGTACTCGGGCACTCTTAGGCTTATCACTCTTTTAATTGTGATAGTAAAACAATAAAAAATGAGATTTAATTTTAACTAATGTTGGTCTGTGTGCGGCAGTAAGTAAAGATGATGAGGTAGAAAAATATTAATCCAGGCTGGTTATTTAACATCTGCCTGAGTGTGAGGACAGGGCTGTCGAAGGCTCCTACTCAAGATGATGAAACTTCTCAGTTATGCTCTGGTCTATCGCCGCTTTCTCCTCGTGGTTCTCAGTGTGTTGCTTTTACTGCCGCTCCCTCTCATCGTCCACACCAAGGTAAGGAACCCAGAAGCACAGGCTGGCATATTTCTTGGGCTTCAATGTCCTTCAATACCATTAATACTCTGTTTCAAAGCTAAACGAATGGTAATACTTTGAGCTTGTCTATATATTGTATTCCAACTATATTCTTCATTTTAGTGGCTAGTCTTCGTCTCTCTCTCAGCTTTATTAACTGGAATAATTAAACATAATAATCAATGAGAATTGTTCTCCACCTGTCAACTAGATGAAAGGAAAAACAAAAGAAATACAACCCTTCAGATCTGATCTTTCAAGTTAACAACCTGAAGGGACCCATCATGGGTACCAATAAGCAATAATATATCTCTGTATAAAGAACTGTTGGTGGTGTCCAGTCTTGTGACATTGTGACATGATGATGTTGTCATCTACAAATGTGCTGTGCTGTATTCGTAGTTATCCTAGGACACAGGAGGCCTGAGGGATGCAGGTTAGACAGCCATGGGCTTAATAGTCACAGTGTAGGGTCTAGAGACATCTACCGAACTGTCAGCTCTGTGGCTCAGAGTCAGGCACAAAACTCCCCAGAAATTTAATTTCCTCCGGAATAGAGACATGAGAAATGTGGAGCTGTTTGCCAGGTTAATCAGGAAATGTAATAACTCATCATACCATGCTTCAATCATTTTAGATTTTAGAGTGCTTATTTCGGTGTCTTATGAATATCTTTCACTTTGCTTTTGCAAACAATCAATTAAATCCAAATATTAAATTCAGTAATTTTCCATGTTTTGATGATATAGCCTGAATGAGCAAACTCTTAGTGAGCACCTTCTCTGTGGCAGCCACACGTGTGATTTGGTGGCAGAAGAACAGGTGATGGAGACAGGCTCGCAGTTTGAGATGCCATACTAAGCATTTGCAGGCTGTGTGACCTGACCAACTTACATACCCCACTGTGGATCATGTCAGGTTTGTAAGGAGCGAATGAATAAGCACTTACCAAACACTAAGCATGGTCTCCAAGTCTCTGTGTGTTGCCTGCACAGCTACTGCAGTTCCTCTACCTCCCTTCGTGTGCATTCCTTCCACTCAGTAGAAGAGAACCCAGCTGGTGCATCTTTCTCATGAATATTATTAGATCAATAAAATAGAAAAAGTAACTACTGTACATTGGGAACTCTAGCTTCTCTCAGAAGTCTTAGCCACCGACCTGGAAACCTTTGAAGGAAATTCTTAACACAGTAACAGAACATTTATATTCAGCCAAGGTCCTGTCTTGTCAACCTGCAAAGCTACCAGGAGTGCTGTTCCTGCTTTACAGCTCTGGGTTATCTTCAGGCAGGTGTGATCTTCCTACTGCAGCTTCCTACACTTGATTCCCACCCACAAGACTAGGCAGCTGCGCAACCCTGGTACACAAACCAGGTAACAGAATTGATCCACACAAACAGGGTTCTAATTTAGTTCCTCCCCTCCATATTTGCAGACCTGTTACTCCATCTACAATGCACAATAATCTCTTTACAAGCCCCCTAATCTTATGAATTTCCAGATGTGTCAAAACCCTCTCATGGGCGCATTTTGATTCATATATGGATGTTTGCCATATTTTAACAAGTCTGCCTTAGTTTCAGCGTAGGCCCTTGCTCATTGCAGAGAACACAGGAAATTAAACTAAAGTCGATTTTATGCCATGACTACACATCATCTGTGCTACTCCTCTGACGTACAAATGCATTTCATTCCAATTACCATCCATGATATTAGGGGAAATAAATATAAGCTCACTGAGAAAGAAAACAAATACATAAATAAAAAGCACTAATGCACTAATGTGAGTTCATGATTCACTAACTGGAAAGTGTATTGCTGCTAAGAAATGCACTCAGTGCTTTTTTTTTTTTCTTTCCCAAACATGCAATGGTAAAAGTATATTATGTCTATATATTACTCCAAGAACACTGAGTGCAAAGTGAGGGGTCCAGTATCAAGTTGTACTTTGTACTTAGGTGTTCTGCCTTTGTTTCATTCTAATTGACTCATTTGTTAAAATTCAATTAATGTTAATGAGAAAAAAATTTCCTAACTCCATAGCAGAATTTCATATTTTGGGGGAATTTTGAATAGATATTTTATCATTAACCAACCAGCTAAACTTGCAATGAAGGCCGAACAGAAAGGATAATGTTCGGGAGAGGCTTATGTCAACAAGAAAACACATCAATAAACATTTTTGTTACTGGAGTGAGGAAACCTGCCCTTGTAGACACAGCAATAAGCTGATACAAGAACTCAAGCAAAATGAAAAGCTGAACTTGTTTTTTAAAAACACAGTGAATCTATGTGACACAGAAGCAACAAACAGGGATCATTGGCTGAGATTTTCATTCTTTCGCTGGTTCCTGGTGATTTTAGAGACTGGCCTTGCCTCCTATCCCAGTTCCATCTCCAGCCAAAGACGTGTCGTCAACAAAGGGATCCTCAGAGAATTTTTAGGCAGTGTTAGGAGGGAAGGGAAAAGGATATCTGTTCAGAACACTCCTCTCTTCCAGGCATTCTGCCAAATGTTCTGCCCAAATCACATGTACTTAATCTTCTAACAAACCAACAGATGATGACTGACATGCCAGCATTCTTATTTTACATTTGAAGGAATCGTGCTCAGAGACACTGAACACAACAAAGGCCAAGGAACTCGTTTTGACTTGGGTTTTGTCAAAACTCAGAATTTGTATGGTAACAGGTGTTTCAGACTCTTCTCAGTTTTGTGTTCTTAAAGGGTTATTCCCTGTGCATTGTTAATCATTTATCAACAGCTCAGGCAGCTTTCTACATGATAATGCTCCCAACAGCTCAAAGAGCAACGGAGGCTTAGCCTAATCACTTCCTTAATTAGCATCTTGCTAGTCAGAGTCTTTAGGTAGAAAATGGCATTGATTCTGGACACTGGAGAGAGGCCTTTTGAGAAATGAAGCCATGAACTAGGTGTGCGCCATGTTCTAAAGTCACAGAGTTCCAGCTATATCACACGGCCATGTCTGACCTTTTCTCTTCCCGTGCTCACTATGAAGAGTGGCACTTGTGCTGGTATCTCCATGCCATCTTGTTGGGCCCATGTTTTTCAGTGTTTTCATAGGAATGGTATCTTAGAGGGAAAGAGATTATGCCTTACTTCTGAAGCTTCTGGGCATAAGGCAAATACAAGACCAAAGTTAATTTTTACCAGTTGGTTATTACTTTTGATCAGTCACTCAAAATTTTCACCATAAAAATAGAAATACTATTTTAGAGCTTCTCATAATCTGATTGCTCCTGTTTCCAAACAACACTTGTCTGGGTCCATTGTCTGGCTAGCAATATTAACAAGTGACTAGACTATCTGCATCTGTATGGAATCCATGGTGGTAAGAAGGTCAGTCCCATGGCATTGCTGTCCATGTTCCTTCCATAAGTGATGCCTTGCCTTCTTATAAATCTGAAGTGTCAGAAATAATTTCAAATCCTCACCTAAACACAAAGGTAATCTTTTTTCTTCTCCAATTAGTAGCTACTGATCAGTAAACAAACTTCTAATGCAACAGCTATTTATTTGAATTAAATAATCACAGTGAATTTTTCTCACTTCAAAGGAGAAATTCCCTAAACATTCCCATGGAGAAAACTGTTAATTCTGGCCTAGGCAGTATTCTAGTTTCATTTATATTTTCTGTTTAACTGTGTTTCCTTATGACTTTTTCTAGCAGTTTCCTAATTTTAATCTTTTCAGTGTTGCTCAGTTTTATTTTCATTCTTATTTTTTACAGTGTTTTAGCTTTTCTTAGTATTACTGTCTATGAAACAAAACCAAAAGATTAAAAAGAAGACCAGCTAAGGACAGAGCTCAAATAGTGCAGGGCTTGTTTCTCATCCATGAAATCCTGAGTTCAAGGCACAGCACGGTATAAACAGAGTGCGGTGGTCCATGCCTGGAATCCCCGCACCTCAGAAACGGAGGTAGAAGGACTGGAGACAGCCTGGGCTTCACTAGATACTGTCTCTATAAAAAGTAAACGAATAAACAAGTCTGGGCTGTTAAAGAAGCTGTAGGAAAAAACTGAGCAATCATATATTATCCTGTTAGGTGTATTTCTCCCAAGTGTGCCTCTCTTCTTCTATCTGATGCACTTGCTAAGAGTTAGGGAAACAATACTATGCGTCCTGAGAAACATTTACTAGTTGATGGATTGTAAAATCCTGACTGTATTTCAGTTTTCTCTTCAGTACTTCTGGCTATTTATTTATTTATTTATTTATTTACTTATTTATTTATTTATAGAAAGGTTTTACATCAAAATAGGCTACAAAGGAGAAGAGAGTGGGAGGGTCAGGATCCAAATACAAGCCTGTGTGTCCTCTCAGATGCTTTCCCCTCTGTCACCCTCCTACCACTGAGTAGGTTGTCTGTTGTCTTTCCATCTAAATGTTCACCTCTTCGCCCATCTTCCTCCCATCCTCCATTCTCACTGTCCTTTCCTTGAAAAGACAATCTTCATCTCTGTTTTTCATACATAATTTACTGCCCACAGTACCTGGGTACAAACTCTACTAAGGGCAAATAGGGATATCCTGTGATACTGGCAGCTAGGTTGGCCCCATTGTAGTGTGTATCCCTTGTGGTGGTTATCTCTGCCTTTCTCCACAGACCGTAAATGCCTTAAGAGATTCATGCACATCGGTAACATGTGCCCTCCAGCCTCAGATACTGGGCTTCTCACACAGAGAGCATATGACTGTGGTCAGTGAGCAAATAGATTTTTCTCCTGTGGCAGGATAATATGAAATTCCATGAGCTATAAGGCGAAAGAAGGTTATTGGATGAGAGGGCTTCTAATACAGACAAAGGAGTAAAGAGACAGAGCAAGAGCATGGGCAGAGCACGAAGGTGCCTGACCCACAAAGCCCATTTCCCTTCTGGGATAGGATTTTGTACCTTGCTTGGTAAACATGACAAATGTGACCACTCATAACAACAAGCCTCACAGTAGTTATTAGAAACAGTCAATATCTTCATTCTGTAGTTGAAAAAACTCGGGTTAAAAAAGGTTAAAACACAAACCGCCTGACTTCCAAACTCAAAGAGAACAGTGCTCTTTTGTATTGGTATTTATTTTTAATTTCTAAATTAGCATACAAGATGTTAGAAATTCCCAGCACCACAAAAAACAATGCGATTTGGTATTGTGGTTTGTTTTGTTTTTGGGGGTTTTTTTTTCATTTTTAAATTAGCATACAAGGTATGAGAAACACTATGACATTTTCTTCTACTAAAACACACGTTGTTAGGAAATGCCATTATTTATGAATAGTGTTTCTGTCACATCTCGAAAAGGTATTCTCACTTTGACTTATGCCATTGTCTCCACATTTAAAAATCACACAAGTGCTCACTGAGATACAGATTATCCAGGCTTGTAACTGTTCCATCAGGACCTTGATTCATGATGGATTCTTACAGGTGTTAAGACTATAGGTCAGTTGCTTTAGTGGCTCTTGGCCACGGTTTAGCCTCACCTGTCTCCCATTACCTAGATAATTCTGATAAGTTTTAAAAAGATTTTGACATACTACCTCTTGACATGAGGCCCATTTTGTCATCTATAAAGATGAAAAAGACTCTCTTCAAAAAGTTTCAAATATTGTCCATAACTCAGCTGCTCTAGATACATCTGAGATTCTTCTGTAAAATCCCAGCTTCTGGGTATGTTTAGCAAAATCCTCAGGTAACTGTGAAGTTAATTCATGGATTACATCCTAATGCATGGAGTATAGAGTTATGGTTATTTCCAATTCAGTGGTGGTGGGGAGGTTGTTGGTGAGATAAAAGCTAGGTGTTGAGATTGAGTGAAAGGGGGCATTTAAAAATATCCCTGATACCTGGCATACTTGAGCCACCAATTGGCTCTCTACACTGTCCATTAAAAAGTCTAAAATCTAACCAGAGATGCTAACTGTGTTTCCTTGATTCTACAGTTGCGTTCCACACTTTCCATATTCAAAGAGAGGTATCTTTTAAAACATAGAATGCTTTGTGATTAATGTGGGTTGAGCCTCGATCAGTAGTCACTACAGTGGGGCAGGCCTAGTTCCTTCAGGTTCTGCCAGGTAGCAATGCTTTCCTTAACAGCATACAGACTTAGAATACACACTGGTTTTCTACATTCTTGTTTGCTTTGTGTTCCCTTCAGAAAATAAGTTGTCATGTGTGAGGCCTGTGGTGGGGCTGTTTTCTTCAAGTTTTGATGTGAAGAGAGAAACACTCTCTTACACACATTAAGGGCCACACCATCAGCCAAGCCCAGTAACAGTCCATGTGCCATTAAAAAGAGAAGAAATGAAACAAACAAACAAACAACAAACAAAAACATCTCTATTTTAAAACAATTTATATTCCAATTCCATCTGGAGCTATCATTTAAAAGAGAACCAAGGTGATTTTTAAACACATTAGCCACATTTCCCAAGGTACTATGATAGAACTTTGTGAAAGGGAAACAAATACCCAAACTGCCTCATCATAACTGCATTTGCCGAGTAAGTAAAGATGGGGCTAAATGCTCTTAAATCAGGACAGCGATGAGGGAGAATGTCAGCTGTGAGGACTTCACCTCTGCACATAAACATTTTAGCTATAATCCTCTCAGAGAAATGAAGACTCTGGGGGAAAATGGCAAGACATTGTCTCAGCTTTGGGAGTGAGTTTAAATGTCTTGGAAGCCATGGGGTCAGTCAGGAGAAGAAATAAAGGCATAGAGAGGTTTCTTGGATTGAGTAGCTTTGATCTAGGTTCCTTAAGTATCTGGAAAGTCTCACTGACATATCAATAGCAAGAGGTGAACTGAAGGAACAAAATCCTTCCAGAATATCAAAATGTAGAGCACAGTATTATCTAAAGTTATGACCCCCAACAGCTGATAAGCAGACCGTGAAGATATCAAGAGCCCTGGATGCTAACTGTAGCAGATTGGGTATTTCCTTTACCATGGTTATTTTGGCCCTCAAAAGTTCTCTTTTTTTGACATAAGAAACATCTGTTAGAATTACAATTTCCATAACAGCCACCATAATTATCCTACCATGGTTCTATTGAAGGGAAGCAGAAGAGTAAAGGCCAGGAAGACTTGGCTACACACATATAGGAGAATGCAAGAAGAGGTAGGATGACTCTGGGTGGCTAAGTGGGAATTGCTAGAAATGGAGCATCATGGTCATTCAGGAAAGCCAGATGAGAGGATGCTCAGGAAGCCAGAGTAGAGGCATCAATCATAATTGGAGTATCTTGTAGGCCAGGGTATCATATTCTAGTGCTAGTAAGAAAGAAATAGGTGATAGCCTCAGAACAATTTGGTGGGGCTAAACCAAGTAACTGTCAAGGAGAACAAAGTAGGTTCAATATCCATCTGGGAAGTGTGATAACCTGAGAGTTAGTTTAGGCTCAAGTGTGGATCCCAAGCAAGCACCAGTAGTGATGGAAAATTGGCTAACAAGCAATAAGCAAGTGTTTGTGTTGGGACATGGGTTGAGTGTGACTTTCTGGGGCTCAGATGTTGGAAGCTTAGCCCTGATGTGATGACATTAAGAAGTAATGACACTTTGGTGGAGACTAGAAGTTGACAATTACAAGGGTAGAGCTTTCTGAGTGGACTATTGATAGTTTCTGTGAAGTCCCTTTTAGTTCCCATGAGAGTGAGTAGTAGAAAAAGAGCAAGGCTGGGCCCTCCCTAGTCTCTGCTTTCTTATTTGACCATATTATCTGCCTTTAAATGTTACTTTTTTATTGTGATACCAACCATCACAAGGTGAGCACAAGAGCCAAAACATGGCCACCCACTCTTGGGTATTTCCGTTATAACAATGGAAAACAAGAAGGCCTAGTATGGAACTGAGATTCTAATTTTTATTTTTCAAGTAAAGCTCAAGTCTATTAAGGCAGGACTGATAAAAATAAAGTGATTTACCATATATATCAGAAACCTTATTGAAAAGCCATAGAAGTTAAAAGAATGATATTATTTTAAGAAACAATTTGGAGACACATCAATAGGGAAAGGGTTTGGGATTGTTTTGCATTGTTGTATCAACAATAATACTGTACAGATTATACAAATAATAAATATAGTATAATATAAAAATTAGTATAACAATATTTTTGGAAAATAGAAATTGCTAATAAAATTTAAATGGGTTCTTCTGCCAAAAAATTTTGCTACTTGTTTTCTGTTCTAGGATTGAAAATCTTCTTCCTATAACCATATGGATCTGAGTTACAAAGATGTTTGCAGCCATATAGTATTGGAAAATCAAGGAGCATTAGAAAGCTGTGCACACAAATGCTAATATGTTCTTTAACAAGGAAAATTTGATACACTTAAAATGAAGTTAATAATAGTTATACATATATTACATAAATGCATTTGCAATATAAAATACTGAGTGAAAAAATCACAAAGTGACATATAAGTAAAACATTACTTAGTTTTGAAAGTGGGGAGATAGCTCAGTGGCTGTACCATTTACTGCACAAGCATGTGTACCTGACTTTGGGTCTCTGGCACTCATGTAAAAACTTGGGAGGACATGTATTTGTAACCCCTGTGCTGGGAGGTGGAGACAGAAGGATGTGAGGAATCACTGGCCAGTCAGGCTAGCCCAAATGTTGAACTCTGGGTTCACTAAGAGCCTCTCAAAAAGAGGCAAGAGAAGTGGTTGAGAAAGACATTCATTCTGACCTCCACACATGCCTGCACAGACAAATGCACTCATAAACAAATGCAGACACCACACACACACACAAGAAAAAACATGGTTATTAAAATATTAATGGCCTATATATAGCAAACAACAACAACAAGAAACAAACAGACAGGCAGAAAGAGACAGACCATATGCTAGACTGAGGCAGATATGTGGGTGAATACAGGGAAAGAACATGAGGGAGTGACTCGCTAGTTTTTCACAGAAACATCTTATATCATTTAAAAAAATAAAGTAAATGTGGCCAAATATCCATATTTGTTCAATATAATAAAGTAAACAACTATGTCTGTTTATAATTTTTCTAACTGTCCTAAATATTTTAGAATTTAGAAGGCTCTTTTAAAAACAGACTGTATTCCCACCGGCAGTAGAGGAGGGTTCCCCTTTCTCCACATCCTCTCCAGCATCTGTTGTCACTTCTTAGGATACAGAAATTGTGGTACATTTACACAATGGAATACTACTCAGCAATTAAAAACAAGAAAAGCATGAAATTTGCAGATAAATGGTGGGAACTAGAAAAGATCATCCTGAGTGAGGTATCCCAGAAGCAGAAAGACACACATGTATATAATCATTTAAAGGGGATATTAGACATATAAGATAATCATACTAAAATCTGTACATCTAAAGAAGTTAATCAAGAAAGAGAACCCTGGGTAAGATATCAATCCTCATTCAGAAAGGCAAACGGGATGGACATCAGAAAAGGGAGAAAACAGGGAACAGGACAGGAGCCTACCACAGAGGGCCTCTGAAAGACTCTACCTGGCAGTGTACCAAAGCAGATGCTGAGACTCATAGCCATAACTTTGAGCAGAGTACAGGGAATCTTATGAAAGAAAGGGAGATAGAAAGACCTAAAGGGAACAGGAGCTTTACAAGGAGAACAGCAGAACCAAAAAATCTGGGCACAGAGGTCTTTTCTGATACTGATATTCCAACCAAGGACCATTCATGGAGATAACCTAGAACCCCTGCACAGATGTAGCCCATGGCAGCTCAGTGTCCAAGTGGGTTCCTAGTAAGGGGAAGAAGGACTGTCTCTGACATGAACTCAGTGGCTGGCTCTTTGGTCACCTCTCCCTGAAGGGGGGAGCAGCCTTACCAGGCCACAGAGGAAGACAATGCAGCCAGTCCTGATGAGACCTGATAGACTAGGGTCAGATGGAAGGGGAGGAGGACCTCCCCTATCAGTGGACTGGGGGAGGGGCATGGGAAGAGAAGAGGGAAAGAGGGTGGGATTGGGAGGAGATGAGAGAGGGGGCTACAGCTGGGATACAAAGTAAATAAACTGTAATTAATAAAAAAATTAATAAATTAAAAAAATAAAACAGACTGTTCCAAAGCTTTAACACCTTGGTGTTTTTAATGTAAAGGGAACAGTGTCTTCACACAACATTTCCATCACCATTGGTGTAAAGAACCTTCCTACAGCAGGGAAAGACACTCAAGAGTGGGTCAGGAGGTCACATGCTCACAGACAGGCATCTTAGATTAAGGGACAGTACATCTTTTTCATTTTGATAATGGAATGGCTGATGATCATATAAGAAACAGCCTCCTCTCCCTGAATGAGCGTCTTGTTTCCTGAAACAAATGATTTACATTTTAAGGATAAAGTAGGGCATCGAGAGACTTTTGCACGTCTCAGCAGAATTTTTAGACCTGAGGAAGTTAATGAGTATTTTTCTGTCTTCCTCCCCCTTCCTCTTTTCACTCCTTCTCCACCTTCATTTTGACCACTTCATTTTGATCACATATGGCATTTTGAAAAAAGGCATCATGGATTTTTAAAAACATCTTGTAAAGTCTCTGACAGTCATAATTCCAAATAGGTCTTTCCTTACTATATTTTCTGTCATGATATTTAAATAAGATAAAAATAGCTATCACTCTGGTTTTGTTAGGACCAATTAATGAATGATGAGGCACACAGAAGATTTTATATGAAAGAGGTTTCTTAGATGGAGATGAAGAGAGAGAGAGAGAGAGAGAGAGAGAAGGAGAGAGGGAGACACGATGGGGAAGAGAGTGGAGAGCCCCGACAGAGAAAGGGGAGGGTGCAAAAGCCAGGAGAGCAAGAGGGAAAGAGAGGGGCAAAGTGGGCAGGTTGATCCTTTTAAGGAGCAATGTAACCACACCTGCTGGCTGGCGACACATGACGGCCTCATGGGTTGCTAGGCAATCCAGAAGCAGGCTGCTAATATACTAACATTCCTCCCTTTTTCTATAATTAAAAAAACGAGGAACTTGGGCTGCTTCTCATGTGAGACAAGTTAAAGAAAGTACACACATTTAGGTTCATTGGAAGTGGCTCTTGGTTACCATGCAAGGGGTTAAGAGAGAGAGAAGAAATAATAGCAACAAAATGGCCAGATTACATGGTCAAGAGGAGAACAGGAAGCCCCTGCCCTGGGAAGTTCAGGGTAGAAGGTTGCCAGGAGAGAGTTGCCAGGCACGGAAGCCAGCAGGTAGGGACTGAGGAATGCTGGGAGAACCTGGAGCGCTTGTCCTGGTCCTGAAGCACACTAGGTTTCTCTCTTCATTCACAAATTTATAATACTAAGGGTTTTTCTAACTTTGGAACAAAATTTAGATTAAAATATATACTTGCCTTGATTGCAGTTTATTATAACATCACAAGCATTGCAAACTTTTACCAGGCTTTGGAGGATGAGCTTGAGATGGGGAAAAACCATTCCCTCCCTCTGCCTTGACAAGGGTAACTCTGTTTCTTCCTTTTCTAGACTTTTAGTTTCCTTCAGGAATGGAAAATTTCTACAAATTATGACAAGTTAGATTACAGAGACAATAGAAATATGGTGAATTACTCATATGCAAAAATTTCTGTTCAAACATCATTTTGGGAAACTCCGTTAACGAGGCATAATTTTGAACTGCACATTGCAGGCTTGTCAGACTTTCCAAATAGTTTACAAATCCAGGGATTTCACCTGTCAGGAGGAGTTTCCCTGTATGAAAGATTCTGGACTAAGAGGTAAATATGAGAAGAAAAGACTGAGTGATAGTATTGTTGGACTCCTGAGGTGGGGAGACCCTCCGTTCCTCGGGATAGATGCCAGACCCCAATAACTCACAAAACAGAACTCAATGCAATCAGCAAGAGGTGTTTACTAGTAGCTGGCATGCTGGGGCTCTGCACACAGCTCCCACACAAGGGGGTGGTACAGAGCCCTGAACAACAGAATCACAGAGTTTATAAAGGCAAAAACCGCAAAACAGGAGGGGGTCTAGGGGTAAAGGATTTTTCTAATGGGGGCAGTCAGTGATTGGCTGTGCGCAGGTGTGGTGACTAGGGGACGGTTAGGGACTGTTTGCACTTTCCAGTCCAGGAAAAAAGAAGGGCGTTCAGGGCCAAGTTAAAATTCTTTACCCTTACAGTATATCCTATAGCTTTTTGATCTTTAACCTAAAGAGAAATCACTTGGGCACCTTGAAAATGCTGGTCTTGTTTCAGTAAATCCAGGAACAGGCCTGGAATCCTACCTTCTTGTGAGTTCCCAGATGAGCCCAGTGCTGCTGGTTTATGGATTACACGGGATGTGTGTAGAGAAAGTCAATGAGCATGTGTGGTAACTAAGAGGATGAAGAAACAAGTAGGAAAGTGAGAACAGGAAGGGACGAGGATGAGGAGGACACGAGGAGGTACAATGTGGTACTAGAAGGCATCTGTCACTCTAAGGTATAAGTTTGCTGAGAACCTGAAGAATTGTTGCCCTGTACAATATAATAGTGATGTCACCCAGTCTCTCACTTGCTAAGATAAAGACTAAATTCTACTCTATTTTAATATAAAATCTATGGATTTATAAATCCTGAATTAAATTTGTATGTATACACAAATGTATTCATATATAGGAAAACAGAAGCATTGTCAGTCAAACAAATTGAATTTGCTTGTTAGACTTTCAAGGACTCAAACTCTTAAGTAAGGGAAAGGCCTAGAATTTGAGCAGAAGTGGGTATGAAGAAGCCCTTCAGGAGACCCTGAGGCTTACTGGTAGACAACCTGGCTAAATGTTTTGAATTAGAGTTTCATGCAAAGTGAGAAGGAAGGGTCAGATCCAAATGTCAAGATTGTATAAAAAGAAGACTTGTTTTGCTTGAGACAGTCTTGATATGTAGCTCTTGCTAGCCTTGTACATGCTATTTAGACCAGGTTACTTTCAATCACCTGGCATCCCTCCTCCTCCTGCCTCAGTCTCCCAAATATCTGGTTCAAGAAGTGTCTTTAAAAACAGAATTGATGTCAGAAAATATTAGGGCAAGTCTTATTGTGGAGTATGGGTGATTAAATATAAGATGAAAACACTGAATTATCAAAAATATGAAAATAAAAATAAAGCAAAAGAAAGGTGCTGAGTTAGTGAGGTAACAGCTGTGTTAGTTACAACAGGAAAATCTTCCAGCAAAGGCAATAATCCAGCAAGTGGAATTTTGCTTGTTCTGCTGTCACCAAAGCTTCATCATCTTAGTAGGTTAGGGCTGTTGGGGTAAAATTTCAAGCCTATGGCAGAAGTTAGAGGTAGAGTCCAGAACTCATCAGCCTCTTTGGCTCCAACATGTTATCAGGGTGGACAAGCCTTTAATCTAGCTTTAAGGAAGAGAAGGAAGAAGTCAAGCTTCATTCTCAGAAAATTATCTGGTCTTGGAACAAGCATGCCTCTTATGGACTTGGGCGAAGGCGGCGGGGCAGATTTAAGGCTTAGTATGAGAACAATAAACAGTCTCAGGAGACTGGCCGGTCAGAGTGAAGGAGCACGAGAGTCAAGGAGTCCATGTTGTTTGTGAAGCCTACCATCCTCCAAATATGGCAGAAAACAAAGTTGTAAGGAAAAGTTTGGGGCCATCTATGGGTTACCATTAAAAGAAAACAGGAGGCTTTCCCTCTCCACTGGCATTTTACATTAAACCAGTGCTGGCAGTTCCTCTCTAGAGCTGTTTAGAAGGATTCAGTCAAAGTGCCGCTTTATTTTGCTGCTTTGTTGTTTGTCAAGACCACAGAGGCAGACTCTGTAAAAACTGTCAACATCAAAACACCTTTATTCTTTTTCCTTTAAAAATATAACACAATGAAGAGATATGGCAGAGTCTGGGCTTATTAGGAATCTCTCAGATTCACTGAGAGAGCAAGGGTGCTGGGGAGCAAACGCCCAGCCCAGGAGATTCAGCCTGATGCCAGTGAATCATAGACAGAAAAGCTGAATATGGTACAAGCCTAAAGAAAAGACCTCATCAAAACCCCAGCTACAGTCTCCGTAAATTTCCAAATGCTACCCCGAGTTCTCAGACAGCAAACATCAGGAGAACAAGAAGCAGCAATATAGTGAATGACAATACTTACTGATTGTTTAGCACATTTCAGGTGACTTCGGACCAAATTAGACAAGTCGGGGATGCTTATAAATTTAACCACTTCCTTTCAGTGTTCTGAAAGAGTAGAAACCTACAGTTTTAGACTAAGTGCACCAACAGATTTCATTAAGATTCCTCTGTCATGAACTCAATTGCCTGCTCTTTGATCACTTACCCCTGGTGATGCAGCCTTGCCAGGCCATGGAGGAAGAAGATCCAGGCAGTCCTGATGAGACTTGACAAGCTATGGGCAAATGGCAGAGGAATAGAACTCCTCTTTTCAGTGGACTAGAGGAAGGGGTTGGAGGGAAGAAGAAAGGGTGGGACTGGGAAGAGTTGAGGGAGGGGGCTTCAATTGGGATATATAATGATCAAATTGTGAAAAAAATTTTAAAAAAATTTCCTTTGAACCTCCCTGTGTTGTCCACAGTAGCTTGGCTGCCATCCTCAACAAAGGAAGGTGGACATCGGCATCCCCTAGGTCATGTTCTTAGAAGCTGGATTCAGGCCTTTCTGAGCTCACTCTAAGATACACTACAGAAAATCTTTCCCTCTAGGTTGATTTCCCACTTTTGGTTAGAAAGTATGGATGCAGGTCCCACCTAAACAGGCACAATTAAAAGATAAAAGGAACACAGTTCAGAGAGAGAGAGGCCCATTGTGAAGAAATGTCTACAGCCTGCCTATTTCTGCATTGCAGCAATACTCAGAGTGCATTTGAGATGTCAAATGAGAGCAAAGACAGGTATCTATGTATGCTAATTTGAGCACAGAAAATTGGCTCTAAGATGTTCTATTTGGAAGAAAATATGAAAGGAAATAGGGGAACTTTTCCAGGTTTTCATTTTCATGTTTATTAACTTTTGTTCTCAAACCCCCCTGAAAAACAACTGTTTGGGGGCAACTTAATGCAGAAAACTTCACAGCTCCCTCCTGCTCAGCCCCATTTAGCAAAAGTGGTCATGGGTTGTGATGGGATTTCCGAGGCTCACTCTTTAACCTTTGCCCTGGTTCTTTGCAGGAAGCAGAATGTGCCTATGTCCTCTTTGTTGTTGCCATATTTTGGATCACAGAAACCTTGCCCCTGTCAATCACAGCTCTGTTGCCTGGCTTAATGTTCCCCATGTTTGGGATCATGCCTTCTACACAGGTAAGTCTTTCGAATGCTGTCAAAACTCGAGTACTTACTTTATGTGGTAACATCACTTGAGAAAAGTTGCCTTTCAAGGGGGTCATGACCTTGAGATATGGCTTCTTTGTAAGTGTTCCAAACTTTCAAGTACTCCTTTCCTGAGATTTTTCTGTGTTTATCTACCTTCTGAATAAACAGGTCACAGCTTCTTGAGTCATGAGAGTCTACAGTGGAAATGTGTGTCCATCTTCTCTTGCTGATATTTCTAGCTGATGCCTTTCTCCCAACAAAAAGGGCCATTCATTCATACCCTGAGTAATCTTGTGCTGTTCCTCAGAATTTGAACTCACAGTGGAAAAAAAGAAAGGAAACACTTTGTGTTTTTAATAAAAATAAAGTCTCTCTGTTTTTTTTTTCATTTCTAGCAACCTAGTATTTCAAAAGATAAAGCCAAATTAACTTTCATGTGCATTTTTATGTTGTTCTTGCTGAGAGGAGTTTATTCATGCTGAGAGTTATTTTTTTACCGTTATGCCCATGTATCGAAAATAAACCCAGTTTTCCTTTAAATACACGAAACACCCTGAAACCAGAACACTTATCTCCATTCAGTCTCCAGGCAGCGGGTAAATAACTGCCTGAGGTGGGTACAACTTTAGAGCAGGAACATCCTCAGGAAAGCCTTCAAGTTCAAGCTGACAATGCAGTCTCGTTTCTGCCTGTCTCCTGCTACTGTCTGGACGCTCACACCTCTTTCATGTGGATGGAGATTTTTCTTTCTAAGTAGTCCTGGTTAAATTCTTCCTATGAGAGGAACTGTTCCTTCTTCATTTGCACATAGTTCTCCTCCCCCCCCCACCCCCTTGGGAGCCAAAATTCTTTCATACTCAAGATCCTGTCTGTTCCTCTTTTCATACCATGTTTCTACCATCCTCCTAACTTTGCTTCTGTTTTTTTTTCTTTTTTTTTAATGTTTAACTTATTTTTTTAAATTCACTTTATATCCCAATCATCCTAGTCCTACACTCCTGTCCTCTTCCCTCTTCCCTTACTCCCCTACTCCTCAGAAAAGCCCCACCACCACCACCACAGCCAACCCCAACACATCAAGTCACATCAAGACCGAGTGCCCCCTCTTCCAGTGAGGCCTGGCAAAACAGCCTGCCAGAGGGAACTGATTGAAAAGCAGGAAACAGAGTCCATGTCAGAGACAGCCCCTGTTTCCCTCACCGGGGAACACTCATGAAGACTCAGCTGCCCATCAGCTACTTCTGTGTAGGGGTCCTAGGTCTACTCCACAGTGGCACTTGGTTTGTGCTTTAGTCTCCGTTATTTATTATCTAATTATCTAAATAAATAATTATTTACTATTATTTATTATCTTCAGGTTATTTGACTCTGTCTTCTTGTGGAGTTCTTGTCCACTTCCGGCCCTTATAGTCCCCCCTCTCCCCCTTCCACAAGGCTGTCCACTCTCGGCCTAATGTTTGGCTGTGTCTCAGCATCTATTTCAATCTGGGGCTGGGTGGAGCCTCTCAAAGGACAGCTTCTGTTCTTTCTAGTTAGGATTATTTTGTAGGAAAGCATGGCAAGGGAGAGCCTCAATTCCTATTATCTCTAGGCTGAGGTTCAGCTTCTGAGGAATCTGAAACCCCAAATCTAAGTTTCTTAAGTAGTCTAATGTGTGGAGGGCTAGGGAAGACCAAGCAGAGACAGCAAAGCTATTGTAGGAGCTAACAGTGCTTGTACCGCTATGGCTGGCTTACCTGTCCAAGAAGCCTTCATTTCCAACGGTGACAACATCACCAGCCTTTGGGTCTAATAGGTGGAAAAGACTTCTTATGAGACAACTCTCACCTAGGCAGGCATCTTCTCCATCTTATGTCCTACAAAAGACATCCTTTCACATCTTTCTGGTTGTAGATCTTCAATAACACCCAAGGGGCTTAATTTTTACTTTTAAGTAGTTCGTTTAGAACAAGTCTGACGTTCAATTACATTGATCCAAGCAACTTTTACTTCACATCGTAAACGCACATAACATTTCTTGAATTTTAATATTAACAGAATCCCTACTTCCAGACTTTATGCTGTCTGGATCTTATCTCCTCTCTTCAAACTTACCAGCTCTATCACCGCCACCATCCCATCTTCTTTTCTGATTCCAGAACTAACTCCAGTGTGTCAACAGTACTTAAAGTTAAGCCAGGTAATGAATTACCTATGTTTCCTGTTGGTGTGATAAAATATCCCAGCAAGGGTAAATTCAGGGAGGAATGGTTTACTTAGGCTCACAGTTTGGGTGTAAATTCTGGGGAGATGTTAGATGTAGAAATTTGAGGCAGTTGGTTATATTGTATCTGCATGCAGGAAGCAAAGAGCAACAAATATTCAGCTCAAGTCCTTCTTCTTCTTTCAGCCCAGGATGATTGGTTTTGCCCACACTGAGCAAGTCTTCCCATCTTAACTAACACAATATAGATAAGCCCACTCAGGTATGCCTAGAGGCTAACCTAATGTAGAAATTTTTTATTGGCGTCTCCTCAGGCTTGTATCCCAGATAATTCTAGATCCCCTCAAGTTGATAAGTGTAAATGTTAAATCTGGTACAAAGTACATACTCCATAAGTGCCAGTTAATGTAACTAGTAAATTGGCAAAAACAGACTATTTTAAAAATATTTGGAGTGCTGCAAAAGCAAGTTCTTGCACCATCTATGTTCTAGTCTGATATTTCATTCTGTCCACCTACTAAGCAGAAATGGAGTATACAGGAAGTCAAAGCACTTAGGACTTTTAGTGGTGATGTCTGTTCTTCTGTCTTGTGATCCCTTTTCCACAAAGGATAATTAACCTTTAACCAGTAACTATCTGACCAAAGCTATTGTGAACAGAGTTACAGATTTAGTCAGAAAGATATGAGTTATGTAGTTGATATACATATAATCTGTAAGTGAAACATGATGCCACATACGTGAAGCATTTACAATCAAATAAAATATGTGAAACAATGTCCAAATGATGATACGACATCCATGAGTTTTCATATCAACAGTTTTGAGAGTGTTATCCTACCACCCATGTCTGCAGCTTTGAATATCAAATCTATCATTGAGTAGGTAAATATCTTCACACAAGTAAGGAGCCCTAAGCATGTCTTTCTTTGGCCGCCATTTTTATAATCTTATTTACTTACAAGCCAATGCTGAATATCAAACCTTGCTATGTACATTACTATAATTGAAAAATACCAACAGCTATTGAAGTTTTATGGTGTTGAGTTAAATCTGAACTGCTAATTTGTTGAGTGTGATCAATTTGGTCTTCTATAACAGATGTTAGTATTACTTTAGTTGAAAATACGTTTATATACAAAATATATACATTTATATACAAAATATATGAGAAAAAAATCTATGCATATGTAGATGTTATATTGCATATTTACTCAGCCAACCAATAAATATTTATGTGATTGTACCTGCCAGACACTTGGAAAAAATTTATAAATAAAACTTGGGGAAATTTTTATGAAAAAATAGTCAAATTTTCCTATTTATTTTATGAGAATGGAGAAAGTGAACAATATGACTGGTAAATAGATGTGCTGAATAGTTTGTTTAAAATATAATTAGTAGGGCCTGGAAAGATGGCTCGGTGTTTAATGTACTTGCTGTGCAAACAGCAGGATATGAGGTTAGGTTCCTGGCACCCATACAAAAAGCCAGGTGTGGCAGCATGGGCCTGTTATGTCAGCTCCAGAGACACAGGACACAGTGTGTGCATGGCGGGAAGCCAATCTACACAACCACTGAGCCACAGATTCAATGGGAGAACTGGTCTCAGAAAATAAGATGGAGAGGTCTAGGGAAAGATTTGGATGTTCAGTTCTTGCCTCCACATATGCATGCTCAGGCATAGGCATGTGCACACACATGTGCACACAGGTGCCTACGTCATATACTCCCTCACATAAAATACATCTAACTGATGATATGGGAAAATGCATACAGTTAGTGAAAATCAGTAGGGATAACAATTTAGATAGGGTTGCCTACTCTAATAAAAATTCATTATCAGAGAAAAACAACCTATTTGCAGGAATAAAGAGTTACTAGAAATGAGGAAGTTAGCTATTTAACTACTAGGGAATGCCCATTCCTTAAGGGAGAAACTCCCAGTACAGAGTCCTCAATCAATACCTACAGTATGACTACAGCCACAGGAGTAGCGGGAAATCAACTGACGATGGCGGCAGGGGAGGGCTGTGGTAAGATTCGGGCTGACCAACGTCAAAAAAGTTCTATTGAGAAAGTAGAAACTTAATGGAGAATTTTGAGCAGAAAAGTAACATGATTCATCAGACTTTAATTTTCAAAGAATAGTTTGAGCTATAATATTGAGAAACTAAGCAGAAAGGAGACAGGCAAGCTGCTGCCAGCTAGATGGAGACCATTCAGAAGAGGATTTGACACCTATATTGACTATCTGGCTAATAAAGTTACAAAGAAACAACCAACTAACTTCCTTTACTTAAGAGGTATGGCATACAATTGAATGATGAGATTTGAGGATGTTTCCTAGGTTTTGGGCCTGTCAAGTAAGGAAATGGAGTTGTATCCCATTAAAAGAGGATCATTAGGGAAAAAGCAGGTTGGCTGTGGGGAAGGGCTGAAGCATGGGGTTCAGTGCTGGATGTGAACATCGGCAATGCTTGTTGGGTATCTAGGTGAAGATGCTGAGTGTGGATATTGAGGATAGAGTATGAGTCTGAGCATCACTTAGCAGAAGTTCAGGAGAGATGGGCTCATCTGGAATTATTAGATCTGACAGTCATCAGCATATAGATTTTTTAAAGTTTATTTCTTGAGATAATTTATGAAAGTAAGTGAAGACATAAAATTGAAATGGAGGCTAGGGAGATGACTCAGTGGTTAAGAGCACTAGCTGCTCTTCCTGAAGACCCAGGGTCAATTCCCAGCACCCACAGGGCATGTGCTTCCAGTTCCAGGGCTTCTGACCTCCTCACACAGAAATATATGCAGGCAAAACACCAATGAACATAAGGGAAAAAAAACCTTTTAAAAAATGGAAAAGAAAGAAAGAAAAGCAGAGTAGAGTGTTGAGAGCTACAAGCCCTACAGGTTGTTTCATTTGGATTTTAGGGTTTCACACTTTTGTTCTTTTGTATTACTTGAGACAGGCTTTCCCTATTCATCTTAGAATAAATAGACCTTGAGTTCACAGTGTAGCTTAGGCTGGCCTAAAAATTGCCTTCAGAGTTCTTAAATTGCAGGCTTAAATGAAAGCAAAAACAAACAAAGAACAACAACAACAAAAAACCCCAAAACAACAACAACCAAAAACAGGTTAATAGAAAGAGAAAGCACTAGGCAAGGAGATCAGGAGAAAAGGTTACCGAGATAAAAGGAGAGCCAGAAAGGTGTAAAACCCTAAAATCCAAATGAAGCAAATGTTTTAAGGATGAAGGAATTACAAGGACATCAAATTTGCTGTTCAGTCAGTTAATATAAAGACAAGAAATTTGATCATTGTGTTTAACAAAACAACTTAAATTAGTATTTTTAAATGAACTATATAATCATATTAAGTCTAACCACCAAGGCATTCTTATTTAGCTCACAAACAATGTGCTGAACCACTTTTTATGGCTTTTTATTGATTTGTGCAAAGGTTGCTCAGCTGATGCGTTATCTAGCTCAACAGGAACCCAGGTGTGCTGATTGAAAAATTCCATATTTTTAGATGAAATCCATCTCCGGGACAGGAATGTAACTATCTTGATCCTGTAAATAGACATTAAATCTCATGAATTTTACTTGACATATCCATTTTTCTCTTAAAGCAGTTATATTTATCAGTGTCATTTCTAAATCACTAGTACTTCCTCTGTTTGTTTGTTTGTTTTACAACCTCATATATCCAGTGTTGGTCTCAAGCTATGTATGTAACTAAAGATGACCTGAACCTTTCTTTTATCCTCCTGCTTCTACTGAACACTATAGGCATACACCAGGCTCTGGTTCATCCGGTGCTGATAGCAAAACCCAGATTCTGCATGCCTTGCTGGGCAAGCACTCTACCAGCTGGACCACATCCCTAGCCCTCAAGAGAATGCTCTGCTATCATCTCCTTAACAGTTAGGCTATACATAATGCTCTTAGTCAAGTCTAGATGATTCTTAGGAAAAACTGAAGAGCATAGAATCTAAAACAGCAAACAGAGATGGACCTTCTTCTTTAAGTTTAAGCTCTAAATTTGTTTACAAAGCAGATCATACTTTGCTGGTAAAGGATTGGTAATGTATAGACCCGAGGGCAAATCCATTTTGGTATCTAATTTTCAAAGTAAAGTTTTATTGCCACACAACATTGGCTGTTTATTTATATATTGCCTTTGGCTCTTGCATGCCACTGACAAAGTTGAATAATTATTATAGAGACCAGGGACTCAAAAACTTAAAATATTTATTAACTATCCTTTTAAAAGTATGATAATCTCTCAACTAAAGAGGTTAAAGAGTTTCTGATTGCACATGGTGGCACATACCTTTAATTCCAGCTCCAGAGGTAGAGACAGGTGGATCTCTCTGAGTTTGTGGACAGACTAGTCTACAGACTACTGAGAGCTAAGACAGCTGGGATTACATAGAGACCTTTCTCAATGTCCCCCACCTGTACCCTTAAAAGAACATCTCATAATTCTGAACTGAGTCTTGTGTTTAACACTTAAAATGAAATGGTTTCACCTCATTTTCTGAGGAAACATTGTAAGATACCCAGAGAGTGCCCCAAATCTGCTGACAGTACTGAGCCCTCTAATGGACCATGAATTTTTCCTATGTGATTGACAGTGTTCTCAGATAGTTTCAGAGTTAATCTGCTCATCTGTATTTTATGCCCTGCTGTCTTCTCTTGCTTGATATCCATTAGTAAGGAAAATAAGAATTACTTAACACAAGTACTTTGATACCATAGTTATCAGTCTGATAAACAAGAAGGCTGCTGATGACCAACTTGCAGGTAGTGTATGCATCGTGGATACACAGATGACTGACGTTCTTGTAATGGCAAAGAAAGATAGTGTGAGACTGTATTATGTAACTTCAAGCAAAGTTATAATTTTAAATTTATGAATTATTCACTCAGGCTTCTAAAACAAAATAATAAAATTCTCTGAAGCTGGGACCTTACAAACAATTGAAATTTAATTGCTCGTGGTTCTGGAGGCTCAAAATTACAAGATCAGAATACCAGTAGAGGGGCTGGAGATGTTTCAGCAGCAAAGTGCACTTGTTGCTCTTGTAAAGAATCAGAGTATTGTTCTCCAAACTGGTACTGGACCATTCATAATTGCCATTAAATTCAACTCTTGGGAATCCAACACCCTCTTCCAGCCTCTATACATACTCATACACGTGAACACATGCACACACACAAACACATGCACATACAGACACACACAAATAAAATAAAATTTTAAAATATAACTACATTTGGTCTTCATTCAGTGTTTGATTTTTGCTCCTTCCATGCTGCCTTGCTGTTTCACTCATGAGGGAGGGCGGGAACTCCTCCCACCCACTATTGTAAGTGGAGGTAATCTTATATTCATGTTACGGTTCCATAGATAGATTTGGGGAACAACAATGCCGTGCTATAACGGTCAATGAATTATTTCCATAACCAAAACTCAAAAAGAATTAACAGCATCTTTCAAAATTCCAGTATCAGGTCTTGCAAAACAATTTCCTAGAAAAAAAGTGGTCACTTACTCTCTGAGAGTTAATTATGCCTTGAAGAAGTATCTCCCAAATATCCATGAAACTGCCTTGCCTTCTCTGCTAACTTGCTTTTTTTCATTTGTCAGAACATGGAGAAATACCATAAAGTCTGGCTTAGGGTCTCAAAGAAGGAATCTTTGGAGAATTAACATTTGTTTTAATCCATGAAGGATGGTTAGGAGTTTGTAGGAAACGCAAGACTATTCCAACCTAAATTAGAAGCAAGTATCTAATTATTTTTTTGTGTTTGGGAAATCTATACATGGAAAGCAGTTGGGTGAGGTGCTAAAAGATTGAGCTGGGAGATGAATGGGCCTGGATTTTGACAGGTTATGGAGAATATAGGATTTGGCCTCAAATACCACACAATTAATTGATAGAGCATTAAAAGGTCAATAACATGATGAAATTCACACTTTGGAAAGGTGACTACCAGTGGTATAGTGTGGGTTAGAAAAAGAATGGTGAGACCTTAATTAAGTAATCATGTGTCAATAGAGAAGATTCAATGCAATTAAAAAGACAGACTGTGAAAGGAAAAGGTGCACATATTGGAAACAAAAAGGGAACCTCAGATCAATCTGAAATTTGACATAGGCAACAGAATAGACTAGATGGAGTTTTAGCCTTCATTAAACAGAATAGGAGGAAGAACGTGTTTGAAAGATATTTAGTTGAGAAGATGGAAGCTATTTGAATTATTGAACTTTTAGATGTTTGTGGCAAATGGAAATGTCTGTTGGGTTCACATTCTGGAGCTTGGACTTCTGTGTCAGGATACAAAGATCATGGCATACTCCCTACTCATTCAGCAGAATGTAGTTTATCTTGTTAGATAGTATGTATGTTACTCACACAGAGACAGGAATTACATCACTAGGATCTGCCACTGGATGTATCAAATAAGAAAGAACATATGCGGAACCTTCCAGAGTGCAGACAACTGTGAGAACAGATTTAAAGTATTCCAAAGTAGGCCAAGAACAATTCCTCAGAGAGCAAAGGACAATGAAATCAGTAGGGAGACGTTGTTTACAGAAATAGACACACTAGAAAAACAGTATACCAAAATAGTTATGTCAAGTAACGGCACAGAGCTGGGAGCTGGAAGGTTTAGGGCAGAATGAGCACATTCGGAAGGTGGGAGCTCAGAAATGATTGTTGCCTTTATTTCCCCTTTAATTTATTCAGTATTACTTACAGAGTTCCTACTTTGTGGCAAGACATATGATGATCTAAAAGTATCAAGTTTCCGAAACCATAGCACATGTGGTATCCGGGGCTAAGACAGGAAACATGGAGTTAAGTAAGCAGGTGCACGGTATGCTAACAAGAAGAAGCAGAAGCAGGTCAGGTCAGAGAAACAGCGGGAGTCCCAGATGTTTCACCACTGAAGAAGTTGCGAGGGGGAAGACCCCGTCAGATACCTCTTTTGCCTCAGATGAGAGTATCTCCAGCTCCTCAAAGTGTTGCCATTCTTCTCTTCTAGTTCTTGAACATATGTAATCAGTTGTTGTGAACTCTGGTTAACCTATTGTGCTTTGGAATGTTTGGGTTTAAACCTCTATTCTAATAGCTCCTGGTAATCACCCTCTAACCTTCCTTCTTCCCATGCTTCCTTTTAATTTCTGTTGACCACTATTCTCCCTGCTTCTATGAAAGCGTCTGTCTTAGTTTCCGCCTATGAGAACTCACCACCTATGAGAATGTGGTCTTTCTGCTCCTGACTTAATCCATTTACTTCATGTGTACTTCTAGTACACTCATGTTGTCAGACAGTGACCTCACATCCTCTACTCCTTTAACACTTTAGGATATTTGATAGGTATATTTTCAATGTTAGAGTTAACAAAGTAAATAATAGTATTATTTGTTATTACCCATAACTATGAAGTATAAGGAAACAATACACACTAAACTACATTTAAATATCAATATTTTACAAAACATTAAGGAAGCATTTGTCTGTTTTTAATATCAAGGGCTGTTTTCAACTTTCATATTTTACCAAAATCAGGTCAGCCATGTTACAAGTGATGATATGATTTAAAATTCCAAAATCATTATCAGAATTCATTTTGAATTCTCTCTTTATTTCATGACATTCAAATTGTTTTGCGCTATTCTTCCTCTTCCATATTACCCAGGGTTTTGAAAGGAAAGGAAATATTTCTCACAATCCCTTTTAGTAAAGCTTTGTGATTTAATTTTATACAGCATTTCCTAACATCAGTTCTAAATGCCACTTGCATGAGGGGCTTTCTCTAACAAATCTTTAATTTATTAAAATTAAAGACAGTGTGAAAATAGGAAAAATGCTAGGCTATCTTTTGAAAAGTATAAGATAAATTATCATTTAAAGGTTTTGTGTGTGTGTGTGTGTGTGTGTGTGTGTGTGTGTGTTTGGTGGGGGAAGAATCCAGTATTTTAAGAATTGAGCCTCTAACTTAGTTGAACACACAATTCTCTCAGAGTGGGCAGATATCCATTTAACATGATGGGGTATTCTTTGGAATTATTGTGGAAGTTGCTCAAAGTGCCTGGACACTGTGTTCATCTCTGAGTGATGTTAAGTAAAAGTAGTTTAAAATGACAAGCTGTAGGTAATGACATTTGTTTTATAATAAATGATTTGAAGATGAAATCATTTAAGTATGAATGAGGACTATTATTATCAGAAAACACTGAGAAAGATGTGAATTCGTATCAGTGAGGATGAAGAGTTGAAAGGGTGAGGGACTGATGCGGAATTTTCTGACAGTTCAGTCATTGGCACTCCACTGCAGGACCTTCATAAGCAATGTCAGTTTACAGATGGAGAAATTAAAGCATGGCACCACTTGTATGAAGTGATTCATATTTAAAAATCTAATGTCCTAGGTGTGCATATTTCCCTCCATACTTTAAAATAGTGGTATTTCTGGGTAAAATTATAGATAATATTTACATTTGTATTCAAACATTTACACATCTTCTGACGTAACAGAAAATTACACAGTTGAAGTTCACAGTTAAGAGTAGTATCCTAAGAGTATCTTTGCTGTACATCATTTCCCCGACCAAGATAACATAATTGTGGGTTTAATTGCAATTCCAGGTGGCTTCTGCTTATTTCAAAGATTTTCACCTTCTGCTAATTGGAGTCATCTGTTTAGCAACATCAATAGAAAAATGGAATTTGCACAAGAGGATTGCTCTGAGGATGGTGATGATGGTGGGTGTAAATCCAGCCTGGTGAGTATGGGGCTTGCTGCGTCCAGATAATATCCTAAGCATACCATTTTGAGCAGAGCAAATTCCAAAAGAGTAATGCAGGAAAGGGCTTGGGTAGCGGGGTAACTATGAAAACACTAAGGTGATTGTGAAGTGTGCTTGAGGGGTTGGAAGGGAAACAACAGCAAGTTTCCTTCCACTGCAGGTCAACTTTCAGGGAGATTGGAATAAACGCATACAACGCTCTCACCTGTAATGCACCATTGGAGTCAAAGAGGGGAGGAGCCTTGAACCTCAGCAAAGGAGATTGACAGACTTCAGAGTAGATTTCAATCCCCTTTTGTTTATTTGGCTGATTGCATATCCAAAACTCATTCAGGTGCATCCTTTATCATCAGGAAGAGTGCTATGAGCCAAAGACAAAGGCAATACTGACAAAAAACAAATCTGTGCAGAAAAATTCCAAGGTGAACACATTTTTCTTTTTTAAATCAAGTGTTGCAAAGTGAAACAATCAATTGAGTTTTCTTCTTTATGTGAAATTACTCATTTGACTGATTTCCCTTCACTGAGATGCATGTTTTTTTTCCATTAAATTAATTGGCTATTAGGGTTCTACTCCACCTCCTGTTATAAACATGAACATCCGCTAGGGAACATTTCCAGTGTTATAATCATTTGCATAATGTTTTGCTTTAAAGCCTTAGGTGGTTCTTCCCCGTCTTATCATTCTTTGGAAAATAAGAAAATTGACTTCCATTGCATAATTTCTTCAAGGGCATAGCAGACTCTGTGTTTACCATTGTGGAGTAAATTTCATTGCTAAAACACCAATGCATGTGTTTGTATGTTTATAAACATATGTCTGTGTCTGTATGACACATAGGAGACAAGTTATATTACTTAGAAAATGTATTATACAAATACATTTCTTTATAACATATTTATTATGAAAATACAGTGAAATAGTCTTTTCCTCTTGGGTACCATAGAAATCTTTTCCTTGACCATCTGGTCATTGCTCCAGGAGAGAGAAACCTGAACTGCACAGTAAGGCAAGACTTCTGTCCATTACATCATTCTGTGGTTCTTTGGTTTAAGGCATTTCTACCAGTAGAATCTTTGCATTATACAGACACTACATGCGAAAAGTTTTCATTTTTTAAATTAAGAATTATTTTTGTTAGAACATATTTTTGTGATGTTTTATGTTGTTTCTCACATAGAAAGCATTCACTATACTCAAGTCTGAAATATGGTATGAACTTGTTTTTAAAAGGAGGTTTTAAAAATGGCACTTCATAGAAATATCTGCTTCTGAATTATTTTTTGACTCTCCTATCAGATTAACCTTACTCTCAAGTATTCTTTTGAAAGTTTATAGAAATGGTTTAAGTCCCAAAGTCTTACATTTGTTATTTTAAGGATGAATTACTCTGTTTAGAAGAGAAGACAAGTAATAAATCTAATTCTGGACAATAGGAAGAAATGCTAGGTTCAGGAGAGCATAAATAATAGAATCTACAGAAAATTCTGAAACTTCATTTTAGTAAGTGATTGTAACCATTTTCTCCACCCACTATATGTTGAACCAGGAGAGTGAATGGATGAAAGGGAGATTTATAAGTATTAATGCCAATCCTGGTTCCGTTTGCTGCACATACTAAAAAGCAGGGAAATGGCCAAAAGGCAAATGAAAGCAAGGGATTCTCATTAGTTGGATTCTCATTTCCATCTTACTTGGGTCTAAAGACAAGTAGCCATTCAGAAAAAAAGTGCTCATGTATTAGGGTAACACAGCAAGCTGTTGTGTTGCACGCCAATTTGCAGTTAGGTTTAGATTTAATCATTTATCTTATTTTGAAGAGAATGCTCTCCTAATACCCTCAAGGGAATGCAAATCTTAATAATTGTATTTGTACATGTTCTACTTAGATTCTACCTGTCTCTATAACTTCACTCAGAGTTCCCCATGTGGACAGGAACCTTTACCTTCTGTGTTATGAGACACATAATTTCTAATTTGCAAGCAATTTTCTTTATAGTTGAATAGAGAGAGCTGCTTGAGCAGACAGCACAGCGCCACACTAAAGACCCTCTCATTTCAGGCTGACGTTGGGGTTCATGTGCAGTACTGCCTTCTTGTCTATGTGGCTTAGCAACACTTCTACTGCCGCCATGGTGATGCCCATCGTGGAGGCTGTGGCGCAGCAGATCATCAGTGCTGAAGCCGAGGCCGAGTCCACTCAGATGACTTATTTCAATGAATCTGCAGCCCATGGACTGGAAGTTGATGGTATCATGTATTGATATGGCCACAGTGGGGTCTAGTCATTTGGGCAGTAGACATAAATTCAAGAATGCTATGTAATCCCAGTATCTATCCAAATCAATTCTAGAAATATTTTGTTTTAAATTAGCTGCTGAATATATTCTCTGGCATAAAAAACGAAGGGTGACACTGTACCCTCCAGCCAGTCCAATGGAGCACTCTCTTGCCCTTATCAGTAGACATCCAGGTTACTCTTCTTCCTCCTGAATGGCTTTCCTGCATAAATTACAGATCTGTAATTCTTACATCCTGTTTGGGTACAGTACAGCATTAAATTCCACACGGTGTTTCTTGCTCTGATGAACCGCTATGATGCAGTGGAAGATGCCGCAGGATGTTTGTGTTTATCAAAGAAGAACATTAGATTGGCACATCGTGAACTTGTTTGTTTTGTAATTTCAAATAATACATCCTTCTTCTAATACATACATACAAATACACACATGCACACACACCCACATGTATGCACACCTAACCCAACTATAACTCTCCACTTAAATGGTTTTTCTTTCATTTAATATTTTATAGAAACTGTTATTGGACAAGAAACAAATGAAAGAAAAGAGAAAACAAAACCAGCTCCAGGGTAAAGTCTATTGATATTTGATAAGGATTTTCTAAATCACATTTTAACGAAATTACCAACTGGGTCAATTTATGTTTCAGAAGCACAAATGACACAGCGAAAGTTTCAAGCAAGATGGAGACAGAAAAGGTACATTACATTTGATTCTTTCTAAATATTTGTACATGAATTATATTAGAATTGTAATTGGATACATACCTATTTTAAAATGTGTTGCTTTCTCATATAAAATTAATTTGTATGACTATGTCCAAGTTTGGATTGATGGTTTGATAAGTCTTCCTGAATACACATCCAGATAAGAATTATTTTAGGCTTTGTAAGCCAACATCATTATTTTTTCCTTTAATTAGAAATGTGATTATGGCAGTTATTAGCCTACTGAGTTTAAAGAAACAAAGTTCTACTCACAGAATACTGTTTCAGTTCATTTTTTAAGATTTATTTTATTATTTATACAGTGTTCTCCTATACACACCAGAAGAGGGCACCAGATCTCACTATAGACAGTTGCAAACCACCATGTGGTTGCTGGGAATTGAACTCAGGACCTTTGGAAGAACAGCCCGTGTTCTTAACCTCTGAGCCATCTCTCCAGTCCCTGTTTCAGTTCTTACTAAATCTTGTTGACCAGTTACACTGTTTTTATCAGCATCATTCCTGTTTCTTCAGGTTATGGGCTTAGAGAACCATTTTTGATATAATTATGAGTGATGGTGTAATTGTAGTGTTCCCATTGCCACTAAAAATTCAGTGCAGAATTCATGAGTTGCTTCTGTCAAATAGAGACAAAGGGGTAGGAGCTGTTGCTAATATTGAAGAGAGGAAGGGGACCTTAGAAAAGAGCCCCATATAATCTATTTCCTTAGACTAAATCAATATAAAAGCACTATCCTACATTGCAAGAGGAACAGAATTTCTCAAGACTACTGGAAATAAGCCTACTTAGAAATAGTCCCTCAGTAACCTTGGCATTAAGAATAGGCAAGCAAGCATATATCCCCTCCCTGGGCTGCACGACCCATTAGCATGCAGCTCAGTGGGAAAAGAGACAGTATGGTTTATAGACATTTCAAAGTATCAGTGAATTTTCTGGAAAGAGAAAATAAATGCAAGATAAGGTTTAAACCATTAGCTGTGTCTAAGTTTGTATGAAAAACTTTGTATGTATTTATGAAAACACCATTATCTTTGTGGTTAGAAATATTCCTTATTAAACATTAAATATTAACAGTGAGACATGTTGTTATAGACACATACACTGGGAAATGGACTTTGTATACTCTTATGAAAACTAGCAACTGTAAACAGAAGGGATAAAGAATGTACACATAACCAGTTACTTCAACACATTGCTAGATATCTTCAGCAAGCTAGGTTTCTGGCACTGTGCTTAAATTTCAAGTTCAAATTGATTTGCTATCCACTGTGTCCTGGGCCTTGTAGGGGGAAGTGTTAAAAACAGACTGCTCTTTATTATATGTATCTTAGAATCTAGAGAACGCAAAACAGCAAAAAATAGACAGATACAAAAAGCTACAACAAAGTTCACTCAGAAGCCAAGCCTTCCAAAGGGTGGCACAATTAGTTTAATATGGGCATGTCATGGAGAAGCAGTATGAAGTAAAGATGCTTGAATCTGGAAAGATGAATATCTTCAAGAGAAGAGTGCAAATTCCATGCCTGTAAGATCAGGTCTATTTATCCTGATTTTGACCTATGCATATCCCAATGCCTGAAACTCAGTAGCTATTCAATATCTTTGGCAATTAAGGAATGAGCTAATATGAAGGGAGAAAACAGAAAAGGATTCTCTAATCAGAGAGTATGTTTATCAAAAACCCTGCAAAGCATCACAGCCTTCAGGAGGCGTCTGTACCAAGGTGCTGGAGAGGAGTGAAATGACCCGGCCAGGGATGGTTCTTTGAGCCTAGGGTGGAGTTGGGAAATTCTCTTGTGGGAAGAAGCCTTGAAGCTAGTAAGCGGGATGCATTCTCTGGCTACATTGCAAATGGCAAAAGGGTCTGAACCTGACTTGAATTTTCTGATTAATCGGACCCTGGGAAGGACAGAGCTATAGTAAATGTCTCCACCATTCTAAACGAGGTGAGGGAGACTGGGAGGGGGGGCCCATAAAGAAAAGTAAAGCAGTTGGGGGCATATCATAGGCTTAAAGACTGATATCTCAGGTTAAGGAAGAAACAAAACTTTAAATGTGTATTCTATGATCTTTCACACCCTAATACTTTAAATTCAGCTAGAAAGGATTTTTCTTTTTGCTGCATAATAGGCCTTTAGAAAATAAACATTGATTTGTATATAGAGAAAATATTTTTATTTATTCTTTGAGATTTTCATACATGTGTACAAAATTTTTGATCATATCAACTCCCACTTCCCCCTACTTTTCCCCAAATCCTAGCCGAACCATGTATCCTAACCAACCTCATATCCCTCTCCTTTTGAAAATAAACCACTGAATCCATTTAGTTCTGCCTATAAGCAGGAGTATAGTGTCACCCACTGTAGATGGAACTACATTGAAGAAAACTCTCCCTTTCTAGCAGCTACCAACTTCCAATAGTTCTTCAGGTAGGGGTGGGCTTCATGAGTCCCTCCACTACCCGTTCTGGAAATTTTACTAGCTTGATCTTATATAATCAGCTGCAGCCATTGTGAGGTCATAAGTTCAGCGGCCATGTTACATCCAGAAAACTGTTTTGCAACGGTCCTTCCCAAACTCTGGCTCTTCTATAATGTTCCCTGAGCCCTTGAAAAAGGTGTGATAAAGACATCACATTTAGAGATGAGCACAGTAACTTAGGCTCTGCCCTCCGGCCAGTTTTGAATTTCTGTATTATCCATGGTCCACTGCAAGAAAAGAAGCTTCTTTGATGAGGGCTGAGCTGTGCAGTCATCTATGGGTATTTAGAAGGTAGTTTGATACTATGTCCATTTAGCAAAATAATAATAGTAGGTTCTTTCTTATAGCCTGCAAACTGCCCTGCGTTGGGTTCTTGGATAGTTTCAAGCTCTCACATCAGTTCCTTCCTGTGAAGTGGGCCTTAAATTCAACCAAAAAGGGATTGGTTATCCCACACCACTGTTAATCCAACAGGCATACCTTGTCAAACTTGGTAATTGCTTATAGTTCACAGGGTTCATATCTGGTAAGACTGATGATGATTTTTCTCCTCGCTAGCCTTTAAAAATCTGTCTGTCCATCTATCTATCTATCTATCTATCTATCTATCTATCTATCTATCTATCTATCTATCTATCTATCTATCCACTTTACATCCTGATCATAGGCCCCTCCCTTCTCTCCTCCCTGTACCACCCTGCCTTTTTTCCCCTTCCCCTCCCTATTCCATAAACAAGGGAGCCTTCCCAACCTCATTAGCCTTAATAGCACCTTTCACCACTGTGAAAACTAGCCATTAGGGAGGAAGCTTTCATCTCAGTATCAGTTCAGTTTCCCAATGTCCTGTCACCCAAGTGAGTGGCATCTTCAGGAATAGGGTCTTACCTTCAAGTTCTGTTGAGTAACCAGTAGCAATGAATATCAAGTGTATTGCTTTGGAGGTCTATGCTATGTCTCTGACCAAATAAATCAAAAGGAGCCACACATGGCACTGGATTCTTTGTTTGATAACCTATTGCACTTTGGAGAACATTATTCCCCAGTGCAGGGCAACCCTAACCTCTTCTTTAAGGTTTGCTCTTATTATGTTTATGTCTATGCCTGTTTCTCTATTCTGTGAGTAGAGATGTACAAATGAGTGAAGGGTCCTGAGGGGGCCAGAACAGAGTGTCAAATCTTCTGGAGTTGGAGTTACAGGCACTTATAAGATGTTTCATGTAGGTGTTGAGGAAGAAACTTGGGGGTCTTCTGCAAGAGCAATGTGTACTCTTAATTACTACGTTATTTCTCCAGTGCCCATTTATACACACACACACACACACACACACACACACACACGAAGCTAATAACATAATAGGTGTCTATGTGGCTCTTTCAAAACTCCTTAGTGTTAGTTTTTCCTTCCCACCCCGTGTCTGCCTTACTCTCCCACTTCATCCACACCCTCTGAGTTATTCCACTTTCTGCCTTCATACATGATCCACTGTCCTCCTTAAAGATCGTTCTTCACCCCCTTCTCCTAGTTTCCTGGCTTCTACAGGCTCTCTGTGTTAAACCTACAAATGAAAAATTATTTTGATTCTTAACAAGCATAGTACTCTTCTCAAGAATAAACAAATCATATCGTTCATATTGCAATCATAAAGAACTGCAGCTGTTCTCCATTGGATTTACATTAGACAATTGAACACTGACTGATTATTTAGAAGATTTTATACATAATTTATCTAGTTATAGAATAGAAGACATGTTTGAGTTCATAATGCTTTGTTTGCCTGCATTCTTCTTGAAGTAGATAGGCTATTGATTAAAATAAACCCTGTATAGCACTGTATCTGCAAACCATAAAAGATATAAATGTTACCTTCCTTTGGGAAGGAGTGGTTTAAAATACATTTCAGAAAATTAAAAAAAAACCCTGAAAGGCTGAAAGTGTGCATAGTGATCTGTACCTGTAATATCATCACTTGGGAAGCTAAAGCAGGAGAATTGCTATGGGTCTGAGGCCAGGCTGGGCTACATAGCGAGTTCCAGCCAAGCAAGACTGAGCTGTAGTGTAAGATTCTTTCACAAACAAGACTCTTTAGTTTTTTTCTAAAATATTCATAATTCTGTCATATTTTTTACAAAAGATTTAAAGTTGTTATCTAATAAATTGAGTACAATGTTAATCAATTAAAACAGCATTTACTTAATGCAAAATTCAGAATTGTCCTGAATTTTATTAAACCTGAAATAATGCAATTAAATTAACATGAGTTTATTAATAGCCTTACCTCGTTTTCAGGATTGTTTTTTCAGAGGCAATAGAGTACACACACAAACACACACACACACATACACAAACACACACACTGAGATATAATTTACTGTGATTTAAATAAACAGTGGTCAAATAGAAGGAAACTAATAGTTGCTCCCAAATAAATGCTCTGTTTGTTATATCATTGACTAAGAAATATGAATTTAACGTATGCCCACATATTACCATGCCAATGAGCAGTCCCTATTCCATATTCCTAATCCTTTCACTTCATTCTGTTTTCTTCTCAAGAGTGTATCACTTTCCACAGGTTATGTACGCTTTGCTTGGTTTTAGTTTATTTTGGTTTTACTGCTTTATCCACTAAAAGGTCAGACCAGTGTAGGCAGGCTATCACCATTACACTATGTATCCCACGTATCTGAACAGTGATGGCTATAGTAAGTACTCAGTAAAGGTTGCTGGATGTGTGGATAAGTTCAGTAATATCAATTACAGTTTATGTTAAATCACTTTTGCTGTATATAAATTGTAATAAGAGCAAATAGATAAGGGCTTAAAGATAAAACTAAGTCATATTAAGAAAACTTTATATGAAAAGATAAATAATGGTTTGGAAAACAAAGGGACTGCTTAAATCAACAGATGAATGAACAGTCCTCAAAAGAACAAGCACAAATGGCCAATGAGTACTTTTAAAAGTTCCTAGTTCAGGCAAATGCAAATTAAAACTTCCTTGATAAAACAACTCATCTCAGAATGGGTACTATGAGGAAATCTGACAATAAAATGTGGCAATTTAAGGAAAGTGAGACCCTTATTCAGTGCTGGTGAGGCTACACATTAACGCAGCTATTATAGAAATTAGTATGGAGGTCTCTCAACACATTAAAAACAATCGTGTGACCCAGATAGAAGACTTCTCTGGGCACACACTCAGTTTCCATATCCTACTGCATGTCTATGTTCACAATAGTAAGAAAATGGACCTTCCCAGAAGCCCTTCAGCAGATGAAGGGATAATGCAGTGTTGTACATATATACAACAGAATTTTATTACTCTGTAAGGAATAAAATAAACTATGAAAATTTTAGGAATCTGGGTGGGTTTAGAGAATATATTATTAAGTGAGGTGACCCAAAATCAGGCAGACAAAAACCACATGGTTTCTCTCATCTGCAATTCCTAATCTATAATGTGTACATGTGTGCATGTGCCTGTGTGCCTGCATGTGGTGTATGTGTGAGAGAGGGAGACAGAGAGACAGAGAGAGACACACAGAAAGAAAAAAAACATGAAAATGGGTAAAAATTTTTAAAAAACTATAAAGAATAGCAAGAAAGATGCAAACGGTTGGATAATGGGTCTATAAAGGGGGGTCAGGGACATTGATGAGAGGAGTAAGAGAAGATAATCTACTTAAGCACACCTTGTTTGAAAATGCCATAATGGTACATAACACCTTGTACGATGACTTTGAAAAATATTAAAAATGCTTGAGAGATAAAATTCGTCAGCTGTGAAGTTCTTGCTAAGGAGCCGCAACGTTCTCACGCAGATAGAAAAGTAGTTTGTCTGCTGCTGGAGCTGGTGATGGCAATGGGCTGGAGTGGAGGATGATGGGTATTTAGTTGTCCTTTAGGTTTCGAGAACCAATTTAATCGTGTTCATATAGGGGCGTATTCCTGTGCCACTCACCTAACAAGGGAGAGGTCCCCCTTCACACACACAACGTTCTTCTCTCACTATAGGGCAAGGCCTAAGCATTAGCAGGCATCCTAGTAATACCCAGAATGAAAGTGATGGGTGAGCAGAAATTCCATGCTGCTCTGTAAGCACACCTGTGAAAATTTTAGAGAAGAGAACTAGAAAACAAAATGGTGACCACAAAGAACACTGACATACATGGGGAACTATAGTTCTCAGGTCCACGTGACAGCTAGGAAAGCAAACATCACTGACAGCTTTCATGAGAAATGAGTTCTAGGCATCCAAAAATGAGAGTGTAGTCCCCAGAGAAAGAAGTCAATGGTGCTTTGCCTCCTCCCAGAGCCTGAGCGTTATTCAAAGAGACAGCTCAGGGTTTTATACTATCTCAACCTCTAACCCTCCAGGCATCTTTGGATGAAGAAAATTGAAAAATCAGTATGTATTTATGAAAAATTTGAAATAATTGCTTTTCATTCATTTAATACAATCTGTTGTTCCTCAAAGGGAAAAAGTTTAAGAGAAAAAATATTCTTGAATAAACTGCATCAAGCTTTTAATTAGGTGTTGTTTAGTCTGGGGGTGAAAATTCTTATGGCTGAAAATTAAATTCTGGAAGACAACACTTCTTAATATCTGCCAAGAATTCAGAGTCTGGTAAGCACAGTAATAAACACAGTTCTTAATATTAGGAATAAATCACATTAGTTCTGCTAAGAAAGTGAGAGAGCAATATAGAACTCCTGGCCCCAGACTAACTATAAACTTGGTACTTCAGATAGTGTTTACCGTAGGGGTGAGAATGGACACAGGGGATGACCACACACTCTTTCCCTCCTACCATCTATGAGCCAACTTTAGGTATTTTTAAAGAAACCCAAGTCAAAGTTCCAGATCCCTTTTATATACTATACTTCATTGTTTCTCAGTGTAACATTTTATTGTTAAATTACTGCTGATTATGTATTTTTCTAATACACCGATTATTTTATGAATTACAAAAATATTATTGAGCAAAGAACATAGGCTTAGCAATATTGAAAGCATTTGCAGGTTACTCTAATGCATAAGGAGCTCTGCACAGAGACTCACTCATTTTAGAACTGTTCCTTGAAAACAGGAACAGTCTGTCCATGCAGCTTTCTAAATCAGGGCTAAGTTTACTTGGTTCTCAAATTGTATTATTAAGTATAAAAAAACTTTATTTTGAGTATAAAATATTTCTACTTTATTTCGAGTGTAAATATTTCAGACTTATGCATATCTTTTAAAGTAATGGAACCTTCTAAAGAACAATAAAATAGATTAAATGATACACATTACACACCAGGTTTAGAAATGGTGATTAAATAATTGAGAAATTTCCATAAACTTTTACCTGGTTCTGTTTCTTCTTTACACAATCACCCCCATGACCTTGCAAAGACATCCATAACCCAAAATTGTGTGTTTTTCTGGGTTTTCCAATCCGTACCAGTAAGGGTATGTATGGTCTTGAACACTTCAACGACTATCTAAAATACAAAGGCTTTCAGGAAGACTGAGATAGGGTAGAGTTGTGGTTCCTCAACCAGAATGATCTTAACTTTCTGCTTTTCCTGTGACATCCTCGGGAGTGAAGCCCTTAGTCTACAGAAGATTTCCCATCTCCCTCTATTCTGTGCTGTAGCTAGGAAGGATGAGAAAAAAGAAAGTATAAGGCAAATGCCCTGGGTTTGGGACTATTCACATTTTTCTATTTCATATTTAAATAGTCCAAGTTTACATAAAATATAGGTGAATGTGCAATCATATCTAACATGTTATTTATTTATTTATTTTCTATGCTGTTTACAGGCATATCTTTTGTAATTTCTAATATATTCTCCTTTTAAACCTTATTTTTTTTCTCTGAAATCATATTATTGGTCTTGCAAAGTTAGTCAAGTCTTGAACTAGATTATACTTCAGAGTTGGGCTTTCAGTGTTGAATCTCTACTGTTTTGTTTAATAAAATGCTACTTGCAATTTTTGAAGTATACTTTTGTAGATATGCAGTCTAACACTTTACATTTCTACTGACTTCTAACGATTATTTTTTCCTGTGAGAAGTCAACTATCAGTCAAATTATCATTACTTATAGGTAGTCTTTTCTCATTGCTTTCTTTAGAGGTGTGTGTGTGTATATGTGAAAGAGAGACAGAGAGAATGTATATGTTTTAGAATATTGTTTGATATGAGTATATCCTTCCTGAGTCTGTGTTGTCTCCTCCAAAAACTGTCAATTATCAGTCTTCATCCACCTCATCCTAGTCATGGCTGCCTCTCCCTCCAATTAAGCAATTAAGTAACCTTGTCTTCTAAACTTAGTGACAGTTGCTTTGGTTTTCTTCTTTGTCTGATGGACCTGTGGAGTGCACATGTAACTAACTTCTACAGTTCAGCAATTCTTCTTTTCTGTTTCATTGATGGATCTAGTCACTAAGTTTTAATTTATATTTTATAATCTCATTATACTTCAAAGCCTTCTAAAAAGTTATAAATGGTTAAGAAATTTACTTGTATAATGTAGCTTTAGCTCCTGATGCCTTTTGGGTTACTTTTTCACCATCTTTGTTTTCTGGTTGTTTTCATGTTGTTACTAAGTTTTCTTGCATGTTTCATGCTTGCAAATGTTGAAATGCTGATTTTCTTTGAAATCTCCACAGTGGGGAAAAAAAAATCTGGGTTTAGGGCTGCAGCTGACTACAGGAGTTTCCAGTTATATTACCATATTTCCCTTAACACATATGACAATGTATGCTTTGAAGTGCTTAAGATAGGAATTTTCAGGATACATTGTACTTTTCCTTGGCTTAACTTGACATTTACTTCTCCTTACTCTACAGAGGATGTAGGCATTGTGAATGTTTTCCTATACTAATCCACACACACAGATGGCCTTGGGCAGTATTTTCTATTCCAAATTCACTTTGTAACAAGATAAATGAAATCTTTTGAGCAAAGTCAGACTTATCACTCCCTTATATTAAACACATTTGTATTTCATTTTATGGTTAATACAGATTTCATCTTTCATACAATTTAGTGAGATATTTTTCAAAATTATGTTTGATGTTTTTTAAATTTAAAATTGTTAAACAGAGTTTGATTTGTTATGATACAAAATAAATAATATGCTATTATCTATACATATTATTTTAGTCACTTTTACTACTATAGTCCTACATTTTAGCTAAAATTTGCAAAAGAAACCTCTAAATATTTAGCATTTAATTTAATACAATTTTGTAAGTAAAACCTGTACCACAAATTATTTTGATTTTTAAAGCATTGCTGAAAAATAGCTTATTTTCACACTGAAGAGCCTTCATGCCCTGAATGCTAAATTTTAAATACTGCTCTGTGCATCTTCCTAATGTTTTATAAGCTGATAGTCTTATTTGTAATATGAAACATAAGTCCTTTAGTAGATTTAAAGAACAGAAAACCTATTTCAAAGACTGTTCTTGATAATTTCAGTTTTACTTAAGCCTTGAGTTTCCCAGGTCATTTCTGATTAGATCTTCAATAGATCTTCATGAAGAGTTCATATCAGAAATTAAGAGGAGAACCCTCTCACCATTTCACCCTGCTCACTTTCTTATTAGTTACATTTTTGCAGAAACAATTTTCTTACAAAAATTATTTTAAGCCATATGCATGCTATAAAAAGTCAAGTTTAATTAAAACTAAGTAACATTATCTGTTTCCCATTTAACTTAGCACATGGAAACTGAATATGCAAACAAAATGAGGGACAATGTCTTCATACCTCTGTGCACTTGAACTTCCACTTTATCTATGCTTTATTAGCTATATCATCTGATGACATATGGGACATAAAGTCACCAGGTTAATCTGTGCATTCATTATTAGTAAAGAGTAATTCACTTAAACAACAGCAACTAAGGGATTGGCCTGAGGTAGAACACACAGCAAGCAAACACTCTATCACTGAGCTATATCCCCAGCCTGATTTCTTCTTTTATTTCCATTCAAGGTCTCACTAAATGGTTCAGGTTGTCCTTGAACTCACTATGTAATCAGACTTTCCTGCCTCAACCTTCTAGGTAGATGGTTATCCTGAAGCCATTAAATCTCCAAATGTCTTCCTCAAATCTATGTAGACAGCTACTCCTCCATCAATAGTGTACTCTTTAGATATGACAGCACAAAGAATACAGTTAGGTATGGCTATGAGTGAAAGGAGGTGATCATAAAGAACCTACAGGCAGCAAGTGAAAGTGCCTGCCTTGATTATAGGGAATGTGTGCGTTCCAATGCCCTGCAGGAATACAGGCAGTTGGGACCTCCTTTCCATTCTACTGGAGCCAGCAGCCTACTCTAATGCCCTGCAGGTGTCAACAGACAGCAGTCCAGAAAGGTCTTCCCTGGGGAATGCAATCAGTAGGACAGAATAAACAGCATCCTGACATCAGAATCTTCTCAGAGAAAAGGGCTGTCAGTGAAGCTCACAGCCAAGAGTGAATCCCAAAGCACACATGCAGAGCTTTGAAGCAGCATCTCGCTGCCTTAAATATGAGCAGGCAACCCCAAATTCCTCGATATCTAAAGAAAGCCTGAGGCATGGAGAAGCAGCTCCACATAAACAAAAAGAAATCAGCTATGTATGGGAAACAGTCAATGCAAGGAGAGGCAAATATGAGAAAGGAAAACATCATTAAGATGTTTAGAGAGGTAAAGGAAGAAGTTGCATTCATAAAATATAAACAGCATTCTTGTGAAAGAGGAGACAATAATATAAAATATCCAATGCAAATAAATGTAGAAAGTGTGAGCAAGAAAAATGAAGATTTCAGAAGATACTGTAAAGGCAAAATTCAGACAATGAAATATGAAGAAACAACAGCAAGAAAGCAATAAAAGTTTCAAGAAAAGAGTAGAGAACAGAGGGGAAGGATTTTGAGAAATTTAAGAGAACTTCCATACTGGAAGAACACATTTGTCATTAAAATCTTACTGATGGCAGTCCAGAAGCAGACTGCACTGGAAGTCTCTCATTTGAAATCTGAGAGCTCAGAATACCATGGGTAAAAAGAGAAGTCCATGAGCTTTTAGCTGTTAGAAAAGTTCAGGGAATGGGGAGGGATTCTTTTTTAAATGTTTTAATTTTTTAAGATTTAAAAAAAATATGGATAGCTGAATACTTCTCTGATCGCGCATCAAATAATGTGTTCACAATTCCAAGTAATGCTTACTTCGGTCAATATCAATACCCAAGAAAAAGAGCAATGAAGTAGATGTTGCCTAGCTATTTTTAGTTCTAAAGGGGAAATAACCACATGAAGAGAGGTTGGCAGAGATGATAACTAGACAATGAAATAAGAGAATATTTAATGGGTTTTAAGTAGCCTAGCATTTAATTGTGATGGGAGAAAACTTTCTTTTTCTTCTTCTTCTTCTTCTTCTTCTTCTTCTTCTTCTTCTTCTTCTTCTTCTTCTTCTTCTTCTTTTTCTATTTTTTGAGACAGTCTCTACCTTGACTGCAGTGGATTCAACTAGTAGACTAGGCTGGCCTCAAACTCACAGTGGATCCTCCTGCCTCTCCCTCCTAAGTACTGGGATTAAAGGACTGCACCACCACGCCCGATGTTACAGCTTATTTTATTATATGAAAATAAATTGGTCTTTGTGCCATATCACTTCTAAATATCTGTCTGCTCTAGTATATATCTTCACATGTTCAAATACACCTTCTTGTGATTACAGAGTATGCAAAATATATCAAGAAGGTAGCAGATACCTATAATTCCATGATCAAGAAATAACATTTAATATCTTAGCATATCTTTTTAGCATTATTTCAGGTACCCTATGTACAAGTGGATATATTTATGTGTACAACAGCACACAAGTCAACCTGCCTATGCAATTGCACAGAAATCTCCTTTACTTTATGATATAAGCACTCTCCCATTTATAATACCTGTGACACAGAGTTTTCCTTCCTACTCCATTCATCACATTTCTAGAGGCTTCACTTTTTTTTTTTAATCCATCTTTGCTTTGGAATTCTCCTATTTTCTCTCTGTCCCTGACTCTGTCTTTCTCTCTCTCTCTCTGTCCCTCTCTGGTTTCTCTCCTTGACTCAATATAAAATAAACACATACACAGCACTCAACAAAATCCTCCACTATAAAAACAAAGAGTCATGATTTCTTATCCTGTATTTTCAAACATATGTGTTCTCCTAGGTAGGGTCTACCATCTATTCGAAATGATTGAATCTAGCTTCTTCTTTCTCTGCTGGTTCTAAATTCAAACTATTGTCTTAGCAGGAGACGAAGGATAAATTTGTGAGGAACTTAATTTCTTTTCATAATTTCTATATTAGCAGAAAGCTCTATTCTACTCCTTGCTCCAGGATAACTGGTTAACCTCGGCCTCCCATGCCCACCAGAAGATGACAATAAATCTCAATTATGAGACTCGTGTATACTAGAATGGGAAAATGTGCATCTCCTATTCTACATAAAAAAACATTCTATTAATTCTTTCATTGGTATGATCAACTGGTGTACAGATTTATTTATTGTGGAATTTGAATCGACCCTAAACATTTCCATCTGTTTAAATCCATCAAATCTACATGAATATCAGTGGGCACTCACACTAGTATTAATGGTGTTTTTATATTATTTATATAAAAAAGACTAAGGCATCTCAGTATAAAATTATTTTTATTACAAATCTGCCAATGCATTTTAATCATTATGTTTATATATACAAATATTTGTAGCTCATCTTTCATATAAAGTCTATATTTCTCTTTGTGTTTAAATCTTTAAGCTTTAATGTTAATGGTAAACTATATGTAAATTATATTTTCAAAAAATATACACCTATCAATTTAAAAATGCCAAAATTACATATCACTTTTTTGGGTAGTTAGATGTCTTTCTTGTAGTAGAAAAAAATTTAATATGCAAGCCTTAAGTTTCAGGTATCTTTTAGTTTCACTCACAAAATATTTAATGAAGTTTGCCATATTTTACACACCTTTTTAGGGTAACTTTTAAATAGAAAAAAATCACATAGAAAATACAAAACATTTGCATATAGAAAATATAAGGCAAGTAGAGTTTCTATAATTTTTTTTCTTCTGGGTAAAGAGTGGATACCTATAAGGGCTGACCTTTAAGTTAATTAAAAAATAAAAGGTAAATTATAGTCTGTAGCACTGAACCTGGCATACTAAATGCCATTTCCACATCCATGTTGACTTTTAAAGAGTAATCATTTTTCCTTATCATGATCTTGTTTGCCCAGCCAATATCACAGACAGCATGTTTATCTGTATAGAATACCAATGCACCCTGTTGTGCTTTGTAGGTGGAACTATAGGTTGTTGCAACCATTCTATAAAATATTATAAAGGTACTTTGAGTAGAACTAACCTATGACTCATCAATGCTAGCAGGCATTTATAAAAAAGGAATGCAACCAAGGTTATAGGTGGTGTCTAGTCCCCAATGTTCATTAATGCACTATCACAACAGCCAATATACACAAATAAATGTGTTCTTGATTACCATGATAGCCTGCAGATCTCCATATAGCAATTCTTGACTATTTCAGATGTTTTCCATACACCGTAGCTTAAAAATACATCCGTACATACTAAAATCCATATGAGAATAATACAATTAAAAGTGTCAAGTACTAATGTAGTTCTTTGATTTATGTGAAGACTGGAACCTATGCATCAAGTGTGAAACATCAAAGATTAACCCTTGGAGTCTCCAAGATATAAGTAGATTAGTCCGGGCTAGAGATATTACTGACAGAATATGGTATAATCTAAACACATTCACAACACTTTATGAAAGTCAATGGAATTGTGTACACGAGAATATTTTAAGGAGGACAAAGAACACAGAGCAAGGGCTATAGCTCTGAACTTTAAAGCAAGACAATAATTTCATTATCCAAGTTTGCCACTTTTAGACACTGACACTGGAAAATTCAGTCAGCATCTCAGTGTCTCATTTGGTATTCAATTGCCCAGCTCATATGATATAAAATTGATGTGAATACAATGTAGTTTAGAGAATCTGGACCTGTATACGTATGGAAAAGTCAAGTTGAGCAAAAGCAATCAAGCAATTTGGATATGGCTACCTGTTCAAGCTTCTTCTCGTGACTTTCCTGGCATGATAGATTGTGACCTGAAATTGTAATCTGAGGAAACTCTTTCTCTGCCTCAGTTAGTTTTGTCAAGATAGTAACTCACAGAAAAAGAAATTAAATTAGGGAACATGGGTAGGATGGAGAGACCAAGTCAGGCAGAAGCATTAAATGAAAGGACTAAATAACAACTTCAGAATATCATGATCAAAAGTATAAAAAAAGGAATATCCAACTTTCATAATTCAGTGTGTGTGTGCCTGTGCCTGTGTGTGTGTGTGTGCATGTATGTATGTGCACAAGCGTGTTCATGTGTGCTCATGCATACATACATTCAGACTATTTTGGGGGAGATAGTGAGGAACAAGAATTCTGATTCCATTACTCAATGCTAAGGATCATAAAGATGAAAGCATTTGGTTTCTAGAGAAATTTCTTAAGAATATCAACCATCAAAAGACCAAGATGGGGAAAATCTCCTACAGATGGAACTTACCATGTACCGTCAATAATGGCAGAAAACTATAGAAAGCATTGGAAGTTGTGCTGAGGGGAAAGAGATGAAGGAGGATTGGGTCACAAAGGAGAGAAGTATGAAAGAATGACTGAAGTCATGTTTGTGAAATATTTCAGTGTTTTTCTTAAATGTTTATTTTATTGTTCTGTTTCTATGGATAAGAAGGTATTGTTTATTAGTTAGCTCAGGCTACAATGACAAAAAAAAACAAAAAAACAAAAACAAAACAAAAACATAAACCCTCACTTACCACAGTTAAGTCCAGGATCAAGGTCTGGCAGGAGTTAGGGTCTGGTGAGGGCTACTTTGTGGGCACACATATCCACCTATTAATGTCTCCTCTTAGAGCGTCTTTCATCTCACTTCACAACATTAACTCTAATTATCTTCCAAATGTTCTGTCTTCAAACACAGTCAGAGGTAAAACTGAAGAGCTGAAACATATTCATTATATAGGAAATGGTGTTATGACTACAAACAGAGCTGTTCTCATACTGTATTTTCTTATTCACAGAACTTATCCACAGGACCAAAATATCGGTCAAAGAAAGATCACATGATGTGTAAACTCATGTGTTTGTCTATTGCTTACTCTTCAACCATTGGTGGGCTGACCACAATCACCGGTACCTCCACCAACCTCATCTTCTCTGAGCATTTCAATACGTAAGTAAAATCAGACTGGTGATTTTACTTACAAGTGGACAGCAAACAAACTATAGAAATCATTCTTACCTGACTCAAGTCCTAGGACTGAAATGTCATGCAGGATTAACTTTGTTTCCTATCAGGCTCTCTGTAAACTTACAGACACTCCTTTGGACTGAAGATGAAATATGTAGGATCTAGTAAATTAACATGTACTTGAAGATCAATTCTCCTGCTAAGCTAAGAGCAGCTCATGACTTTGTAAAAAGGCCTTACTCTGCCAACATCACAGGCAGCATGCTTATCTGTATGGAAGGGAGCAGCATTCCTATCCCAGCCTCTTCTCAGAGAGGGAATAATTGTTCTTTACAACTAATTCAAGAATGTGACACTCAGCTGACATGAAAATGTATAGTTGCATGAGATGATTTATGCAAAGTTTGAATAGTGATTATTTGAACTTAAATGGTGAACTGTGAACGTAGGTGCTAACTGCAAAGAGCCTGAGGTTGACAACCAAAAGAGAATTAGAGATGAAAGCACTAGAATATCCTACCAATTCGTGAATGACTAAATGAATGTTCCTAATACCAGATCATTACAAAAACTGAGGAACCTGAAGTTTCAACCCCATTATTTTTTTAGTTGAAACTACTACAATTTAACTTATCTACTTTGTAAAAGTTAACTAAAGAAAAAGTCCTCCAAGATGCAATTTTTCATATGTGAAACGGTTATGTTTTGTAAACATACTATGAGAGTTAAATGTGTAAATAATGCTAAAAATATTTACATTATGTAGAACTACTGAAGCAGCAGTCAAAAGTACATATTTTTTGAGAGTTCAGAAACAGTGTCTATTTTAAGTATTAGAAGTATATTATAGCACACTTGCCAGAATGCTAGGAAGATGAGTGTCATTTAAGAAGCCCAAGAAGAGGAGGCAGGTTTTACTTATAAAACGTAAGGTGCAGAAGCAGGGAAATTACACTCAAAAGAGCAAAACCCCAGGCTCTGCCGACACCCTCAAATTACTTGTAAAACTTTTTGCATGCATAGCTTCTCCAACAAATCCAAGGCTAAGAATGCCTACCCCCGTTCTACAAAGAGTGGCCTCTTGTATACAGAGAACAATGATGTAGATGCTCAGGTTCAATACTGAAGACCTTTGTCTGTATTTAATGTTTCATATATTTGTTTTAATCTATATTTTTAACATAAACATATGTTTATGTTACTTTTATAGTTTTCAAACAATATAATTTGATTATGTTTTTTCCCTTTCCCAACTACTTCTAGGTCCTTCCCCACCCCAGGTCCTTTCTTCCAGCTCCCTATTCTCTCTCTCTCTCAAACAAGACAAAAATGAAAATCAAAACAAATAAGCAAAAAAAAATTATAAAAAACCAAAAGGAAATACAAATCCTAAAAGCGTATGGAGTACATTTTCTCTTGGGTAACCTCCCTTGGGCTTATGCCTGCCGTGAAGGGTACCGGATGGCAATCCACTGGAGAAAGCGGAATTTCCCTTTCCCAGCAGGTATCAACTTTAAATAGCTTCTTGGCTGGGAGTGGGGCTTTATGTCTACTTCCCCTTCTCAGTGATACTTCGGGATTAAACAATCAGTTAGCAAGAAATATTTGAAAGGTATTTGATTTGTAAATGGAGGGCTTCTGAAATTCAGTCTCAAGGAGCTAAATGGCATGAACAGCCAAACTCAGAACTCAGATTTGCACCTGAATCACTTCTGCAAGGTAGAATTGCACCCAAGACCAAGGAAAGAGATTACACATCTCAACCAACTCTTCAGAATCCTCTTCCTATTGTTGAGACCCAATTCAGACAGTTAACCAGTGTTGGTGTCAGAGAGAAGCTGCTGGATAGAGTGGGTAGGCCATTCCAGTGAAATCACTTTCCGCAACTGAATCCATGCTGAGTTTGCTCTGCTCATTGTGTTCCTGTGTATGTATCAACCAGTTTTTAAATTTTTTTATTATTTAATCTTTCTTTTGATTTTTTTGCATGCATTCACCTATTTTTAATATCAGGTCAAGAGCATTTTAACAATTTTTAAAAAAAATGTTTCAATAACTATTTTCATGAACCTAATGTTTTTAATCATGAAGTTTGACTAAAATTTCTTTTAAATTTAGAAACTCCTTGAAATATGCCAGCAACCTAGTGCTTGTCTTCAAAATGTTGCCTTTCCACTAATAAATATGTGAAAATCATGATTAGAATAAAATCAGATTCACCATTTGACAGAAAACAGTTATAAAATAGTTACTTAGTAAGTTTTCCCTTGAGTGCATTTTTTGTAAAATACAGTTAGTATTATAAAATTACAATGGGTAATATTCATTCAATTTTTTTTGTATGTGGGAGAATGTCAGAAGCTTAAAGCTCTGCAATATTTTCTATTTTTACATGTTTAAAGCTGGAGAGATATTCTTCTTTAGTTAGGAATCCACAAATATAGTATACTCTTTTCCTTTTGATACTGCTTGTCATCGTTTTGAACAATAGTAAATTTGCAATGATTTTGTCGTCCAGTGCTAAAGGCTACAAGGAACTTGAATATCACTAATTTCTGCCATTGATATTTAAAGCAAGATGGCATTTTCCAAATGCACTATTGTAAACCTATTTTGAAATCTTTTCCACATATTTACCTATCTATTTGTCTGCTAATTTATTATCATTTATTTATCCATAAATCCATATACAATTTTTGTGGCTAGGTTGAGAGATGATAATGTAATAAAACATCATGATGATAGAAATACTGTGAAAACTGCCTAATGACAAGTTGCTTCCCCAGAAACTGAAGGGGTGTTCTAAAAGAGGAGTTTAGTCATATGCTACAGAAGATTTGCTAGAGAAAAAAAATGGAATTATTCAGGAAGATTTTAGAAGCAAACACAAGGTAGAGTAATAAAATCAGTGGAGATGAGTCATTAATCAGTGGAACAATAGCTACAACCCATGCTTAAGAACTGGGGCAGTGTCCATTTTTTGCATAGGTTGGAGTGACGCTGTGCACACAGATTGGCATTCTAAGAGGCTGGGTTAAGGAAACCAATTACAAGGCCATCACCAATATTCAGAGAAATGATGAAAAGCTACTTCTGGGATCACAGGATTTAAATCCAAGACACTGTGCAGCCCAAAGGTCATTATCATTAATTGTGAGAGTTTCAAGTTAAAGAGGGGTTAAAGCAACTCTCACGATGTTTGTAGTGCCAGGAGCTTCTAGAAGAGAAAAGGCTATATTCCACAGAGCCACATTCAGAAAATAACTTAATCTGGTCATACTGATACAGCCTACTGAGAACCTATCCACAAGGAAATCTGTAGCAGGCTTTGCAAGTACATTCTCTGAGGTAATTATAAGTCAAGAAGTATATCTATTGGAGCAAAACTTAAATTCTTCAACATGGGTATAGCCACAAGGAATATGTTTAAAAGAATATGAAAATGAATATACTTCTAGGAGAAACTGTTAATAAGGAAGGTAAGGAAAGGTAATTAAAGTAGGAGGAGAATCAGAAGCATGTGGTGTTCTGAGAGTCAAAAGTGAAATCCACCTTCAGAATAACAGGTGGAACAGGGCACCTGAAGTCAAAGAAGAGGCAAGGAGATGGCTGAGAAAGGCGCACGATTATCTCTGGTGTTTTAGAAGAGGGTAAATTCATCAGAGTAGCCGATAATGGGCACAAATTAGATTAAGCAGACTGGGGTAAGTCTGCAGTAGGGAGAGGAAGGAAGAAAGTTGAAATTATTAGAGTTTGAAAAGGACAAGAATAAATTTTGGCCTGAGAGAGTTCAGCAGGTATTTTAGAACAAAATTAAGATGTCGGCCTGGTTTCAACCCTTGAAAGAAATAGAAACTCTTGGAAAAGGCAGGGAGGGGGGTTGTTGAGGGAGGAGCGGGCTACAAGAGAAACATTGAACCTCCATGGAGTCCATAAAGTACTGAGAGTTCCATCCTAACAATGGAATAATCTTCATATCAAGATGAACCTGTGAAAGGAAATATATTATTAAAAACAATTACTATTTTCATAGTACTGGGGAAGTTTTGATGCATTATTATCACCAAATAAATATGAGAGCTATCAGTCAAAAGAAGCTTTTGAAATAAGGAATGGAATATTATAGCAAGTAAAATAGCATAGATTGATGATTATAAAAATATGTTATTCAGGTTTTAAGTTTTAGCTTAAATCATGGACATAGAAATTAGCTTAGAAGGAAGGCTTATTATCAAGGTCATCATAGTCATTCTTACTAATTTTGAATCCAATCATTACAGCAGTTACGTTATCCATATGAGACAGGCTTGAAAACCTCAGTGGATATTTAAGCCTATAGATAGTACCCAAACATGCATGTAACATTTGTTACTCATGTATACAGCACTGAATTTGTAAAGTAGAGCATTGTCACTGAAAGATAATTACAATGCCAATTGAAAATTAAAAGAGCTGTAGCATACTATATTGAAGATTATAAAAAATAGTTACTTTCCCTCTCTTCAGAATCAAGACAAATATGCATATTTTCAGATTATGGTTGATTGCTGACAGCTGTTCTGCAGAAAACAAAACTGTGGCCAAGGGATGGGCTGCTGTTCTGAGTCGATAGACTGAGGGATAGTAAAAGAAATGCTTTTGTACTTGCCCTGGGCTCAAAGCTTACCTGGCTACCTTATTGTCTTTTCTAAGCAGAGACAAAGAAAGTAAACTTATTCCCTTCTAATACAGTACTAATTCCCTTCAATTACTAGCATGGATTCCACTTGGAAATGAGCAGTATAAATCTCTTAGAAACAAATTCCCTGGAAGCTACCAGAAAAGAAGTGCGAGGACCAGCAAAATTGCCTAAGTGGGTGAAGGTGCTTGCCACCAAGCCTGGCAACAGGATTCTGTCCTTAGGACCCACATGATAGAAGGTGAAAGTCCTCCCTGTAGGTTATTCTATGCCCTCCATATGTGCTCCTTGGCATGAACATACTACACACATGCACACGTGCACACACGCAAACACACACACACATGCACACACATACACCACATATGCAAAAACATAAAGATGTAGGTGTCACAGAATTTGGATCAGAATTCACTTAAGATTCTAAGTCATGTAACAACTAAACTTCTTTGAACATCAGGTTTTTTTTATCTAAATAGGGAAAATATTATAATGTATTACCATACAAATTGAAGGTGCAGTGAATGTTCAGCTCTCCATAGAGCCTGGGGACAGCAATACTCTGGTTCACTGCTACCTTGCTCTTTGTTGTTTTTGTTTTTGATTTTTTAATAGTTCTTTGAGACGTTCATACACCTTGTTTTAATCATATTCACACTCCTTCCCTCAACTTTCCCCATATCTCCGTGCCACTTTCTTACTTACCCTTTAATTTTTTCCTTATCCAGGTTAGTTTGTGCTACCCAAATATTCTTGGCTGTGTGGCATTCCACTGGAGCCCATTCAGAGGCTTATGGGGAGCTCACTCTTAGGGAAAAGCAGCCCTCTTCTCCCAGCAGGTGACAGTTGCCAATAGCTCCCCAGCTGGGAGTGGGCATCCCAGTCCCCTCTTCATGCTGAGATTTAGTCTGGTTTGGACATGCACAGGTCTTTTGCATGCTGTCACACTGCTGTGCATTCATCTGTGCTGCCTTGTTCTTGCTGTTAGATATTATGCCTGGCTTATGAAAACAAAAAGCAGACAACATTTCCAAATTCCTTTTAAAAAAAAATTAAGAGTTTCTCAGAGTCCTCAAATCCAAAGCTGAGGAGTAAGTGTCTCACACCATTGAAAAAAGTGGTAATCAAAAGAGTTATAATAGAAAAGGATTATAATCGGTATAGACATGGACTCATTATGACTGTTAATGACCCAAAAGGCTGTAGATTTCTATAGCAGCATCATTTCTTTTGAGGCTGTTTCTGTGCATTTTCCCCTTGAGATAAAATTATCCATCTTGTTCCTAGTTGGACATAAGAACTGCAATAGCTATGGTATCATTTTCACTGTCAACACTTGGGTAAACACATGCTTTAGGTCCAGGCATGTTTTACATGAAAAAATTATAACTTTTAAATTCCCATAAAAATATAAAGATTATATTCTAGCTTATGAATATTTTATGATATACACAGAACTTTCCATGTTCAGATGCGACCTGTAATTGACAACACAGTGATTTAGCAACAAACAGCTTTGTTTTAAATTAAAACTTCTCCTGGGTTGAAAAATCCCACTTGACTGCGCAATCTTTGACCTTGAATAATACACTTAGCCTCGAAGACTTAGCTCTTCTCTTTCTGAGACAGAAGCGTGATGCCACACTCAACAGATTTTTATTAGACCTGAAAGTTCTTAGCCCGGCTGTTCATTTTTCCACCTCTTCCTGACCTCTTAGAACAAGGCAAGCCTAGGCACGCACTGAGATTCAGCCTACCATCTAAATCTCCATGTCATCCCTAACCAATCCTACCTCCCTGGCTTAGAATCCTGCCTTATGTCATGGCTTCCCATCGTATAACTCCATTTCTGTCCCTTCCACTGAGCTCTAGACTCATGTATATAAAAGTCTATCAGACATGATCACTTAGAAAACTAAAGTACATGTGAAGTTATTCTAAATCTGCTCCCCTCATGACCTGTTCCCCAGCCAGCCTGTCCTTCAGACTTCACCATCTATAGAAAGACTTCTTATGCTCATGGATTGACAGGGTTACTATTATGAAAATGGCCAGCCAGTCAAAAGCAATCTATTTATTCACTGTAATTCTCATAAAAATTCCAATGCAACTCTTCGCAGAATTTTTTGAAAATCTTGAAATTCATATGGAATCACAAAAGATTCTAAACAGACTAAGCTGTTCTGAACAACACCAACCAAAACATCGTTGCAGGTATCACCATACCTGACCTCAAGCTACACCAAACAGATACACTGGGCAGTGGAATATAACTGAGGGACATAAGTTCAGCCACTCACAATCACCTAATTCTTGACAAAACACCAAAAAACACACATCAGAGATAAAAACAGATCCTTTAAAATGTTCTTGAAATTAAAATATTTAGTCACATCATTTTCTCCCTTTCCTTTCCTTCCTTCAAACCTTCCCACTTACACACTCAAATTCATTATTCCTATTTCTTTAATTATATATAACATGTATCAAATATATTCATTATATAATATAAACATTAAAAATTCCTAATATATAAATATAACATGCTTAGTCCATATTATGCTACCTGTACACATATTATTTCAGGGCTGAACATGTACTGGATAACCAATTGGGGCCCTTCTGTAAGAAAAATAATTTTTAGTGGCATGCATAACTTGGAGGTAATCAACAGTTCTCTAAATTGGACTTGAGGCCACTTAACAAGTCATACCTGGTGCTGGAAACTTATCCAATTACTTGGGGTTAGTGAAGTCATGGGTCTTGGAGCATAACCGACAGTTGTTACTTTACTAAGCCAGCATAACTCCTAACTGAATTCTAAGTATTTATCCTTAACTTCACAGATGTGGGACCACCTTTCACAAGTACTGCTGGGAAAACTGGGAACTGACTGATACTCAGACAAATGAAATTTGATCCTAATTGCTTACCCTTTATCCATTTATGATTAAGAACAATTATAAATTGCTCTCTTTTTATCTTTACCATCATCAACTAAAATTTTAAATTGACACTTTATAATGTATTTATGTTTATGGCATACAAAGTTACCCTTCAACTCAGTTTTATGATTAAAATTAGGGCAAACACCTCAAATATCTATCACTCTTTGTAGTGACACATTCAAATCATTCCCCTTAATGACTATTGTTACTGGTAGTATGCCAATCATATAATGGAACACCAGAATGTGTTCCTTCTTTTAGCCAACTGCAGCTTAACACCTAGGGCCCTCCTGCCTAATGGCCCCGACCTCTGGGAACCACTATTCTGCTCTCAAATTCTATTAGTTCCACTTTCTTAGGTTCCACAAATGAGCATGGTCATGCAGAGCTTGTTTTCACATGCCAGGCCTATTCCCTCACTATTGTATCTTCCATATGTATCCATAAGTAAACTGTGGAAAATGGCAGGACTTTTTCCTCTAGTGGCTTACTAGTCCATTTTTGTATCCGCCATCTTTCCTCCATTCCTTCACTAACCGACAGAGCCTCTTCATGGCAATTGCTTCCTGATTATAACCTTGGTGGCGGGAGGGTTGTGATTTAGGTTCAGCCTCCTGGACTTGTGTGCCTTGTTGAGTCTCATGAACATTCTGCCTCCTTCCAGAAAGTTATGCTTTAATTCAGAGGGAATTGATATGCAACAAACTATTAAAAAATAAAACTGAAAATCTTTATTTTCACAAAGCTTTCAGTATTTTGTCATTTCAAAAGAACTAAAAATAGATTTTTAATGTTTATGTATGTTATGTTTAGATTTCCAACTCTTTTGTTATCAGATTAAGAAAAAACAATCAAAGCCAATTACTTTTCAAATTTCCTGATGTTCCTCTGTACTCATAAAATGACTGTGATATGATAATTTATCTAGTGTTTAGACTATATTTAAAAGTAATGAATGTAAGGTCACCAAAAAAGGTGTTCATTATCTGAGTATATTTAATTGCTGATGTTTCATTATTTCTTTAATTTGAAAGTAAAATAACTTGGAGATGAAGAAAAATTGTCTTACACAGAAGATTTTACTATTTTCCTCTGTTTCAGAGGTGCTTCATTAGACTGAGCTCAAATTTAAGTAGAATGACCTCGCCTATAGCCAAGATGGTACCATGCTTTGGTAAAAGAGACCAAAAACTAGGCAGAAGAGAGTCTGAGCCAAGTCCGAGTTCCTCCTAGACATTAGGATGCCAACTACCTATTGGGACATGGCAACCAATAGTGAGTTCTTGCCATTTCCACCTGTCCTCAGCCCAGCAGATTGGTCTTTGCTCATTTCTAGTCTGACGATTTGAACAGTAACAACAAAAAACACCCCTTCATGCACAGTTATTTATTTTGTATCTAACGAATCTGAGCTGCAGCAATGGGCGTTTTTCACAAGTATTTCATTAGAGATTGATTTAAAAGAACAGAAATTAAAACATGAGGGCAGGAGTTAGCGTGTCAACTGTGAGTGCCCTCCCGGACAGCGGTCTCTGAGAGATGCACACCGCTGTTCCCCACCTCGCGACTGTCTGTGAAGAGCCCAGGTGTCTCTCCTCCATAACATGGTTTCCCTTTTTCATACAGACGCTACCCCGAGTGTCGTTGCCTCAACTTTGGATCCTGGTTTTTGTTTTCCTTCCCGGTTGCTGTTATTCTTCTGCTCTTGTCCTGGATCTGGCTTCAGTGGCTTTTCTTAGGATTCAAGTAAGCAGACATTTTACTCTAATGTGATAAAGGCATCTATATACCTCATGCTTTTAGCGCCATATCCAGTGCTCTTTTCCCCCTATGCTATACATTTGTTTCCATGTTTCCTACACTCAAAAAATTACCATAAGTAAACACAACTTTTAGGACAGGCTGGATTAATTAAACCATGGTGGCACCGGTGGAATCTATAAACTACAGTTCTAAGTGGGTGCCCTTTGAATTTTAAACCAGTGATGTAGTAACTTCTCAGGAAGACATAAGGAACTCATTACGTTGTAGCCCCAATCCAACTATCACAGTAGAGTTGTGTGAAAGCATGCTCCTGTGCTTTTTAGGATGAATGTTCTTAGATTATCAAGTCAACTTTCGACTGTTAACATGAAGGGGTCCCTGCTTCGTGCCAGCTTCGCAGTTGTTCACACCTTCAAAAAAGTAACATAAAATAAATAAATAGTGTGTGTGTGTGTGTATGCATGCATTGTTGTGACCAAGGCACTCTTCTCAAAGAAAGCATTTAATTAAGGGCTCGCCTACAGTTTCAAAGCTTAGTCCAACAACATGGGAGGCAGCCAGTGCACACGGTGCTGGAGACATAGCTGAGTGCTATATCTGATCTTTAAGCTGAGAGAAAGAGAGAGAGATTGGACCTGACATGGCTGTTGAGATTTTAAAGACCACCCCCCAGTGACATATTTTCTCCAACAAGGCCACACCTCTTAATTCTTCTATTCCTTTAAAAGAATTCCACTCCCTGGTAACTAAGTATTCAAAGGTACGAGTCTATGAGGACCATTATCATTCAGACCACCACAAGAAGTAACACCAGCTTCTCACGGGACAGATGAGTGATCTCTGCGAGTTACAACCATCATTAGTTTCAGCAGCTTCTACTGTGAACAACACAATTTACCCGTAAGTTTGGTGAGATCCCTTTCAGAATCATGTTAACATTTAAGCATCCAAACAGAACACGCAGCAACCAAAGTAAGATACACTGATCAATAAAGAACCACCAAGTCCACTAAAATGTCGAATTCTGTCTTCCAAATGATTCAGGTGCACTGCTTTTCTAGGACTGAAGCTGGCAGTTTGATAAGTACAGGGTTTGAGTGACTGAGATGACCGCCACCCTAAAACCCACAAAGGACTAACCAGCCACGTCTAAAATGTAGTCTGCATCCTCAACTTATTTAATACTCCATTAGGAATTAGGCATATCACAATAAATTTTTTTCCTGAATAATAAAATATTTAAGATTTACTTTTATAGTTAAATAATTTTAAGGACTATGAATCAAGCAGCATACTATTCCTTAAGACCGCTAAGGTGAACTCTCAGCTACTAGGACTTTTGAAGAGTGACACAATATAGTAGGGTGTGGTGTCTTATCTGGGACCATAGTTTCCTGGTCTAGCAAGGTAATGATCAATATTTTCCCCTTCTTTATTTTCATCTTTTTTTTTTCTTCCTAACTGTCCAATCGTGCTAGTAGTTGGAAGATAGTACGGATGGTTTTAAAAGCATTCTATCCAGATTGTGGGAGCAGCGTGTGGAATGTCACGCTGCTGAAGCAAATGTGTGGAATGTCACTGACGTCAGCAGGTGGCCTTCAGTGTGACAGACCAGCTGCATACCAAGTGCCTCTCCCAGGACAGCCAAGCTTTTGGGGCTGGTTCAGTTGTACAAGTAGCAAGGCTGGAAGCAGGGAGAACAATCCTGAACCAGTGGACGTGAGCAACACCATCTCCATTATTACTTTAATACAAGGCAGAAATATTAGAGGAGGCTCCCAATGAGGAATCAATCAACCAATCAAAAAACAAACAAACAAACCTGTGAAATATACTCATTAGGAGAAGTCCATAGATCATTATCAGTGTTGCCATTTAAACAGTCCCCTTGCTGCCCACTTCTGCTTGGACACGGCAGTTTCATGTTAAAACTGATTTGTCAGAGTCATTTTCAGTTTGCTAGGGCATGTACCTCTAAAGGCTCTAGACTGACAAACAGAAATTAGCTGCCACTCCCCTGGCAGGCTACCATACATCCCCATTAGTGTTCTGGCTGTTAGCACAGTTAATTCACTCATTATAAACAGCCCCTTACCCAGAAGCCCATCCATCAGTCCTTTGCATTTACTTCAGTGGAAAAGAGGTTGACACGTCCTCATATGCTCCATCGGTTCCTTTGTTGGATATTAACCTTCACATGCATCAAAGCAAATTCAGCTTCATCTAACTGTTTACTGTCTGCAGTCAAAGGGACAAAGAGTAGATGTAAGGGGGAAAGGAGTTTCTGAGGAAAAGTTTTATCTTTGGCTACAGATGGTTCTTGTGTGGTACTCAGACTTGTTTCTTGGAATAATAGTGTTTATGTTGTGATTAGGGATAAAAATTTTGAGATTGGCAATAGCCCGAAAGTTAATTGAAACAAAAATTTCATTTTTGCCTCACTGATGATAAATGAAACTATCTAACTAATTACAGAGGCATTCATGTTTGCATGAGGATGGCTGTGAATGTCTAGGACGGATGATTTAAGAATTACAGAAATTCTGTGGTGCACACCCTTACTCCCCCAGCACTTGGGAGGCATTTGATTCTTCCTCCAGAGGGATAAAAAATAAATAAATAAAATAAAAATATTACATCTAGAGTAATGCCCCACAGAAATTGTTTAAAATCTTAAAAACCTTAGACTTTGAGATGAAGAAAAAATAACAGTGAAAGGGGGGTACAAAAACAAGCAGCTGAAAGGGGAAACGGAGTGGTATTTCGTGTTGGAAGTACACTCAGAGGTTGTCTACTCTGCTTTCAGGGCCAGGTGCAGGTGGATTTCACAGAGAAAAACAATGGACTAAGGTTGTTTTTACTTCTTTGAGTAGCTTAGGTTGGAGTCTAAGTTCAGTAGTTTGAATTCCATGCCCCAGTGTCAACTCTAACATTTTTGTGAGAGTTGGTGGATCTGACACTAGGTGTCTAACAAGTTTGCCAGAGATGCTGTGTAGTGGATAAGTTTACTTCTCACTGTGTATGCCAATGCTGAGACACCAGATCAAAGAGAACATCCATGATACTGTCCTGGCCCTGGCCTCCATTTCTGCACAAAGGATGAACCTTCCATATGCATAGTAGTTAGTCTCAAGACGAACATTCTAATGGAATATAAGTATCAAGTATATGCTACATATTTATAACTGTCATTGTATGGACAGTGATTAAGGTGGGTGATACATGGAAATATGCAAGTAGGAAAAAAAGATCTTTAAGGGGGAACCGGTAGATAGAAGATGTCATGGAAAGCAAAGCAAAGATTGGACATCTAGAAGTGAGCAAGCCAGACAAAGCAGAGAAGGAAAGAATAGTCTGTGAAGGAGACAGAGACACAGGCATAGAACATGGATTCCTGGTGTCAGCAGAGAAACATTTTATAAAGCCTTCACAGATGCTTCTTCCACAAGGGAGGTGGTGGTGAAATAATTTCCTTAACTCTAAAGTTGTATTATCTTTTTCAGCTTTAAGGAGATGTTCAAGTGTGGCAAAACCAAAACACTCAAAGAAAAAGCTTGTGCTGAGGTGATCAAGCAAGAATATGAAAAACTTGGGCCAATGAGGTAAAATATGCATAAGTACACACACATACAGAAACACACACACTCCCACACATACATACACACTCCATCGCTACATACACATAGACACATACATACTCCCACACCACACACACACACCACACATACCGCACATTCATGAACAGATAGACACACGCTCCTACACATACATACACACTCCATCACTACATACAGATAGACACACACACACTCCCACACCACACACACACACAGAAACATACTCCCACACCACACGCAGACACAAACTAGACTATATGTGTATATATATATATGTGTGTGTGTGTGTATTCTTACCATTGTTTTTTATAGTTGTTTCATATTTATTCTTACTGTAAAAAAAAATGGCCTTTTGCATGTTACTGGCCCTCAAGATCTGGATACCTCTATCCTTGTTTGTAAACCTTCCTAAGACATACCTGATTGGTTGGTTAAATGGCCTATACCTAGGCAGGGCAGAATGAGGTAGGGGTGGCTAAGTTTCCTGGACTTTTGGGTACAAGAGAGAGTCATGGGAGACAGATGGAGGGCAAGAGAGGAAGGAGGAGGATTCCATGATGGGATAGCATGGAGAAGAAATCACGTGGGCCAGGAGGAAGGACTCCAGTGATGGCGCGGAAAGGCCCAGATGAGGAAAAAAAAAAGCAAGTATTTATAAGATTATGGATGGAACATGGTTCAGATGAGGATGATTAATGCGGATGGCACTGGGTGGGGGCTGGGAGGTGGATGGTGAGGATATTGAGACAGCGTAGGTGAAATATCTGCCTGGTCCAAGGTAAATAAGGTAATTATAAATCTAACATGTGTCTGTGTCTTATTATTTGTGATAACGGGTTAAAAATGTCACCGTGATAATCTTAGGGCTAATTATAAGCATTATAGCCCCACACTTTTAAAAAATAACAAGTTAGAGAAGCTGAGAAAGAGAAATGGCCTTTTCTAAGAACATTGGTGCTTTCAAATAAGAAAACATCGAGTTCCCACAGCGGCCATGGTCTGTTAAGATTAGCTTGACAATAGCTCAGAGTTTTCCCAAATGTTTGGAAAGTAAGAAATGACAGCAGCGGGTTTTTCTACAGGTATCAAGAAATCGTGACCTTGGTAATCTTCATAATAATGGCTCTGCTCTGGTTCAGTAGGGACCCTGGCTTTGTCACTGGTTGGTCAGTCCTGTTTTCAAAGTGAGTATTCCCATGAAGTCTGTAAGCCCTTTCTATTCTGTGCTGTGACTCCAAATACTTCCTACGACTTTGAGAAACTGCATGAGATTCTTGTTTCACTTCTTCAGAATATAGTATTTTTATGTCTAATCTGCTTGAGGCTGGGGCATTGAGTATAGGGTAAGAAGGCAAAAAGAATAGACATCATGCCCTGTATAAAAGTCAGGGTTCACTGTACATTGGACTTTTTCCTCTTGACAGAGTTAGACCTTAGGCTGCACAATTAAGCTGGTTAGGCATGTACCTTTGAGAGCTACCTCCTGGACTGTGCTCCCGAACCGTCTGTTTATTCCAGGCAAGCCTCTGCCTTCTCACTTACTGTAGCACATAGAATACTCCTATTTTTTTTTCTAGTGAAAGTGCTAAATGAATCTTTATTGTGTGAAATAAATGCTACACAGTGCCTCTGAATGATCTGACATACACGGGATCATACTCTGATTTTTGCCACTATTATATCTTCTGAAAATTTTATTGGGCTCAAAATTTTCTTCCTTTCACTTCATGCATTTCAAAAAATAGTTCCTTACAAAATTGACCTTGCCACAATTTCATAGATAAAGATGAGTTTGAAGCAAGTGAGTTTAAAGCCAGAGTTAATATTGCCTCTTAGAGTTGCGTGCTCTAGCAGCCCTTATTGAGTCCTGTGAAGGGAGGGGAAAATTGTAGAACTTTTTTTTTTTAATTAGCCATTCTATGTGTCAATAGAGTTTAGTTTTGAAACTTGTGTTCTCAGTCTATTTTTGACAAATATACTCTGGTTCTTAGGTCCAGAAAAGTTTCATCTTGGGCTTTTTGTCTTACATCCTCAGCAAGAATCCATGTAGTTTGGGAGCACAAATCAAAGCTGTTTGAGTCAGCTGTTTTGGCCTCATGGAAGAGACAGCACCTTCTCTCATAGACATTTTAATAGATGTTGCTAATATTTTTTTTAAGGTACAAGGGATGGATTCGAATTTATTATGATCTCCTTTCCTCAAGCAATGCATGAGGTAGATGTCGTTAAAGATGAACTTGAGCCTTCTGATTCTTTTAGATAAAGAACTTCTCATTTTCAGACTTCCAAAACAAAAGCCTTATCTACTTATGTAAAGGAAGCTACTGTCTAATAGAAGATTTGTTCTTGATGTTTTTCTAATAGGATTTAGAAAAAATATTTAAAAAATAAATCAGCTTCCCCTTAAAACCCTTAACTATTTAAGTAAAGACTTTCTCTTTCTCACCAGTAATGTGTTGAGAACTAGATGGAATCAGACAATAGCTAATAAAAAACCAGGAGAAAAATCCCAGTATATCGTCAGTACCTCAGCATCTATTTTTTCCTCCCTATGGGAGGATAATATAGTTCAGGAGGTATTTTGTGAGCAGCAGGAAAACAGGATTTTGTAAAAGCAGGTGCTTCTGCAGCCACGTAGCATTGCGAGAGACAGCAATAGGCAAGGTGGGAGGGGCTGGGAAGAGGATGGACTTTAGATATAAATAAAACAATCACGGGGCAAATAAAAGTTACACAAACTCGAAAGCTTATAGTACTGAGATAATCCATTTAATAAATAATCAAAACTCAGAGTAATAAGGAGACAATTATAATTTACTACATTTTATAAAAATGTCTCTCATCATTTCTACCTCTCTTTAAGGCATGTATTCTGTGAAATATGTGTACTATGTGCAGGTTTGAGGCAGTTACGATTTCTAAAGCTGCTGTGATATATTAAGATTTATTGCTACCACCTAATGTTTTCGTTCCATCTGTTTGAATCTGGACTGATTTCAATATGTCTTTTCATATAAAACAAAATCCAGTTACATGACACCTGGCCTGGCTTGGCAAAAACTTAGCCAGAAATTACAACTAAAATAGAACAATAAGAAAGCAATGTAGTTTCAGGGGTTGGTCAGGTTTTTAGAAATAATTATGCCACTGTAGGGTTTTAGTAAACAAGAAAGTCCATATTTAATATACACTTTAAAAATATGTATCAAATTGAGAAACACAATGTACTTCCTTGATTATTTAGATTTTTTTACACATAAAGTACAAGAATATAGACACTTTCACCGAAAATAAATATATTGTGATATAAGGTGGAAAAACAAGGTTTTGATGTACACATTTCTTCAGATCGTAAAAACGCATGTAGTTTATATTGCTGACATCTAAAGCTGTGTTCTAATTATTTGTGTCTGTTTCGCATGTATAGTCTCTGGGTGCCTCTTAACCGCTGAGGCTTCCGGGAACCTGTCCTTTCACTAGGATGGTCTGGCCACTCTTAGTCCCATCTGTTCCCGAGTTACTCTCAATTTGTGCAGTGATCAGTTCTGAGCATCTCATAAGCCAGCCTAAGAATTGATCTTCTTAAGTTTCTAGAGGGCAGAGCATCAAATGGGTTGATTTCCTTTGTTTGTCTGGTACCCACTGCAGAAGCAGGTGTTTTGTCCCAGAAACCTGGTCAATTTGCTTTCACAGTTTATAGGGAAGTTTGAGGAGACACTAGCAACAGCACATCTCGCTAAATTCAATAGAGGGACATTATCAATCAGTTACCTGGGGCTCTACCAAACTCCAGCAACTGTTTCAAGATCAGTTCCCTGACATCATAATAAAAAGCAGCATTTCAAAGAGGAAATTGGTTAACAAATTTGCAAGTTTACCTGAAAAGTTTTCTCTCTTGGTCTGACAAAGTAGCATCTGTATTTGCAATATTGACAACATGTAAAAGGTACTCAATGATTAATAACGCATTCTGAAATATTTGGTCCTTATAAGTTACATCACTTCACTGGAAGTCTATATGTTTTAAAATGACAGCAGAGTAAAGTATCTATGTTACCATTTCTACTTCATTATTATTGACATAATTCATTGACATCATTGGTCGTATAGGTTCTTCATGCCAACTTTAATGCACACATTTGTTTATATTTTTTCAGGTACCCTGGTTTTGTTACAGATTCAACTGTTGCTTTAGTTGCAGGAATACTTTTCTTTATAATTCCAGGGAAGAAATTGACAAAAACTACATCTACAGGAGAAATTGGTTAAGTATCATTTTGAACACTGAATTTATAGAAGATGTTTAAGAAATCAAAATTCCATCAGCTTCAGTTTCCACACAAAATATTAAAAATGGCCACACCAACACAACCCCTATCTTATCACTTACACCCAGAACCCCCTGTTCAGCCAGCATTTATCTCCACCTACAGGGAGACTCGTGAGAGTCTGTAGAAGTGAGAAGTACATTTTCTTTTATACCCAGCTGCTTTAGTACAGATGCCACCTCCCCTGCCAAGATCAGAATATTAACTATGAAGGAAACAAGAGTTTATGAGTTACTTGTTTTTGATGAGGCCTTGGTAGTAAGTTCTGAGGATCTAGAAAAGGATGGATTTCATGGGAAATATCATGTCCAGTTTCACAGAAGTCCCTGAAGGAAAAGAAAACAAGCTCCCATTTATATAAAACTGGGCACAATTGGAAAAGTTACTCAGTAGAAACATTCAGTTAACCAAAAACCCATGGACACATGTCTAGAACATACATTCTCCAACATGCACTTCTTATGCATGATTCATTCATGGCTGTGCTTTATATTAACATCAGTTCTGGACCTATATCTGTATATTCCTATATTCCTATACATAGGGCACATGGGTTGTAATAGTTGGAAAACATAGTTGAGTGGGTTTTTGCTTGTTTGTCTGTTTTTGCTGGAGTGAAACTAGGAGTTCTATAGTTGGATTGGTCCAGCTGAACTCTTAAGTCATCTGTAAATGACGAATATTTCAGATGTGGGGACATGATATAAATGAGCAGCATACTACAAAAATAAAATTGTTCGATTCTTTGTGAGATTAGAATATATCAATGTTTGTTATAGAGATACGTCAATCTATAACAATGGTTCTTTTGAGACCCTAGAACAGTGGTTTTCAGCCTGTGGCTCCTATAGGTATTGAATCACCCTTTCACAGGAGTCATATTATGTATTGGATATCCTGCGTATCAGATATTTATATTACAATTTGTAACAGCAGCAAAATTACAAATATGAAGTAGCAACAAAAATAATTCTATGATTAGGGGTTATCACAACATGAGAAACTGTGTTATAGGGTTGCAGCGTTAGGAAAGTTGAGAACCACTGCTCTAGAAACTATACACACTATACTTAAGGCCCTAATACTCAGCAGTAGCAAGTACTGAGAAAGAAGCTGTTCATTTTAGCCTCCTTGGTTCTTACCTCTGAATACTATCCTTCAGAAAGATCCTTGACACTATCAATTTCTCTCTGTATCCTCATTATTTTACAGTTTTTCTCCTGGATAAACTCATGCATACATTGTTTAAAGGTAACAGAGAGAACATGTTAAACTGTGACTGACACATTTCAAAGGTATTTGCATTGCAACAGTACATATGACCTTAATCCAAGTAAGAAACTTGGTAGCTTATTTTTAGTCATCAGTTAAAGGTTTGCTTTGGATCTGGAAGAGAAAAATATAAAGGAAGCTTAATAGTGTTCTATCACCTCACTGTGTAGAGAGGACACGTGCTACATACAAATTTTAAAAGAAGATAATGCACTCCTAAGTTAACTTACTTACCAAGTTGCTAGAAATATATGAGGAGAGCTCTTTATGGTGATTGCTTCATGAGCATAATTATTCTTGAAAACAATACTCCAACATTCAGTTTTGAATTTTGAATAATCTTCTAACCAGAATCTTGATTGCCTTTATGACTAAAAATTTTTTTGAAAACTAAATGAACTTAAGTCAATAATTAAAATTCTGTGCTGATGCTATTGAGGAAATATAGGGTATTACCAACATTTGACATAAAAAAGAAAAGTGCATGTCCTGGTTTCATGGTGATTGCTGGCATAAATAGCCGAACAACATAACAACATGAGGGGGCAGAGAAGGATCATTCGGCTTACAATCCTGGGGTTCAGTCCATCATCGGACAGCTATCAAGGGAGGAACTTCAGTCTTTTCATATCCACTGTCAAGAGCCGAAATACACAAATGCATTCATGATTGTAAAGCTTCCTCTAATCTTATAAATGCCAGGGCTCATCACATGAAATGCTATGACCCACAGTTGCCTGGGTCTTCCCACATCAAAAAACAATCAAGACAGTCCCTCACTGACATACCCAAGGCCATGCCAATCAAGAGAATTGTATTTTTTGTTTGTTTGTTTTTTTCACTTTTACTTTAAATTTATTTTTTTAATTTTTATTAATTACAGTTTATTTACTTTGTAGCCCCCTGTAGCTCCCACCCTCCTCCCCTCCCAACCCCACTCTCTCTACCCTTTTTCCACCCATGTTCCTCCCCAAATCCACTGATGGGGGGTCCTCCTCCCCTTCCTTCTGATCCTAGTCTATCAGGTCTCATCAGGAGTGGCTTCATTGTCTTCCTCTCTGATCTGGTAAGGCTGCTCCCCCCTCAGGGGAAGATGATCAAAGTCAGGGACAAGGCAAGGCTGCCCATTCTCTCCATAGCTCTTCAACATAGTTCTTGAAGTCCTTGCTAGAGCAATAAGACAATTAAAGGAGATCAAGGGCATACAAATTGGAAAGGAAGAAGTTAAAGTATCACTATTTACAGATGATATGACAGTATACCTGAGTGGCCCAAAAATTCTACCAGGGAACCCCTACAGCTGATAAACACCTTCAGCAAAGTGCCTGGATACAAAATTAACTCAAAAAAAAAATCAGTAGCCCTCCTGTATATGAAAGACAAAAAGGCTGAGAAAGAAATTAGGGAAACAACACCTTCACAATAACCACAAAGGACATAAAGTACCTTGGTGTGATCCTAACCAAGCCAGTCAAAGACTTGTATGAAAAAATTTTCCAGTCTCTGAAGAAAGAATTAGAAGAAGATAGCAGAAGATGGAAAGATCTCTCAGGCTCATGGCTTGGCAGGATTAACATAGTAAAAATGGTCATCTTACCAAAAGCAGTCTACAGATTCAATGCAGTTCCCATCAAATTACCAACACAATTCTTTACAAACAATTCTCAACTTCATATTGAATAACAAGAAACCCAGAATTGCTAAAAACAATCCTCTACAATAAAAGATCTTCTGAAGGTATCTCCATCCTGATCTCAAGCTGTACTATAGAGCAACAGTAATAAAAACTCCATGGTACTGCCATAGAAACTGGTAGATCAAGAAGACCCTGAAATAAATCCACACACTTATGGACACCTGATTTTTGACAAAGATGCCAAAAACATTCGGTGGAAAAAAAGACAGCATCTTCAACAGATGGTGCTGGTCTAACTGGATGTCTAAATGAAGATAATTCTTAATTGAGTCTCTTTTCTTGGGTGATTGTAGCTCAGAGTTCAGTGCACTAGCCTATAAGAAAGTAGAAAGGTAGAAAGATGAGCCAATGAATGTATGGTATTACAAATGACAATATCGTGGTAACTTATCTAAATAAATTTTAAGTACTATTTGAAGGATTTGTCCAAATTACTTTTTAAACGTTCATTAAAGTTTTTTTTTTTTAATTTTATGTGTATGATTGTTTCCCTTACATATATTTATGTGCCCAATCTGGGTCCATTGTGCCTGTAAGAGGCCAGAAGAGGGCACTGAACCTCATGGAACTGGAGTTACAGATAGTTGTGAGCCACCATGTAGGTGCTGAAAATTGAACCTGGATCCTCTGGAAAATCAGCCGATGTGTTTAACTGCTGAGCCATTCATTTCTCTAGCCCCAAAGTTATAAGATTTTAATCACGGTAATATTCCACCTAAAATCAGTGGATACTCAATCTAGGTCAAATCTCTGCCTTGAGAACAGTATCCAAATATTGCAAGATTGCAAAATGACTATTCAGGACACTGATAAAATGCTCATATTGTCTTATTTTAAACAATATTTAACTGTAGGATTTTTGTTTTGCAGTTGCTTTTGATTATTCTCCCCTGATTACTTGGAAAGAATTCCAGTCATTCATGCCCTGGGACATAGCCATCCTTGTGGGCGGAGGCTTTGCCCTGGCAGATGGCTGTCAGGTAATGCTCAGTGTGTAAGATATTTAGCAATTAACTAGACTGTTGAAAAGAAGAGCACAGGCACATTCAAGCTTTGGGCATATTCACCTTTATCCTCTCATTTTAATAATGCAGAATTCAATATCCCACACAGCTGAGGTGAATTCATAGTTCAAGAACTTTTACAGGCTATAAGCATAAACATAATGTTATGGTGTTCCAGCATGACAAAAAATAATGCAAAGAAGATTAAAAGTCTTAATCTCTGAAATTATATTAGGATAGTAGCTTAGTAAGAGCAAAAACTTATATTCAAGAAACTGATTCCTAATGGAACATGTTTATTTGTTTGTTTGCTTAAACTTTTACCTTATTTCATATGGAATGTGCATGGATCTTGGGTTTCAATAAGTCATGATTCTACCATTGTCAAATAAGAAGAAAGAAAAACAACGTCATAATTAAATATATCTAGTGAGCAAAATCCAGCCAATTTAATGCGATGGTTTCTAATATATTAAGTTCATTGTAAGGAAGAAATGAAAACATCAAGAGTTAGACAGTTGGCTATTTCATTGATCTATCCACCAGCTGATGCAAAGCAAGCTGTCATCCCTTCTAATAGCCCTAGTCATTATAGCTTTCCTAAAAGAAAAAGATCTTCTCTAAAAATTCACGGGCACATGTAAATACAAACAACATCTAATGAACTCAATAGGTTGTATATATACACGTGTGTGTATATATATATATATATGTAATACATATGGATAATATTATATATTTAAAGAAGAGACAATGAATTTAGGAGGGGAAACATGGAAGAAGTTTAAAGAGGGAGGCTTAGAAGTAGTAAAGAAAACAGTATGTATCTAATGTATGAAGGTCTAAAAAAATTTCTTTTGAAAAAGAAAAAATATTCCCTTTCTTTTGTTTGACTGCAAACCAGTCACTCATGGGTTTCATAGCATTTTATTAAATACTCGGAGCTGATTTGCATCAATTTCCACACTCAGTCACAGACAGGGGAGTGGCTAGAGAGGAATTATAACAAGTCTTCTGGCTTCTTAGAAGTTATTTTTACGTATTTTTTTTCAACAATTCTCAGGACAAAGTGCTATCTTTTCCTCTCGATAGTTTGTTGGGAGAATACTATTTGCTTCTGATTTAATTACCAGTCTCTATAAAATATTTAGATTCTGAGCTTTTAGCAATAGGATTTAGTAATAGCTATAAGTCTCAAAATCATCTCAATTCAGAGAGCCTTTTGTAAAACTGTTTTTAGGCTTAGATTTGCCTTGCCTCATAATCTGTCCAGATAGAAATGGTAGAAATATAAGACAATAACAATTTTCTTTTCTACTATTTCAACAGTAATGAAATCTGAATTCTCAGAATAAATAACTGCCATCTCTATGTCTGCTGATTTGGACTGTGAGGAAAGAAAGTCTGGTATTCATAAGAATTTTGCTTATCTCTCCTCAGAATACGTCTAGACTGGACTCTAGACACAGTGGCTTTGAAAGCATCGACCAGACCCTAGAACAGCCAAATCTGAGGAAATGAAAAGGTGTGGTTTAGCCTGATGAACATGGCTCTCTCAGTGGAAGGCTTAAGGAAATTATGGAAGGAGGACTAATTCACTATAAAAATCCTAGTAACTGGAATCTGCATTCTTCAAGAATTTCTAGAAAAACCTGGTCCTGAGTAACCAAACTGTGGTCATCAGATTCCTAAAAAAAAAAAAAAAGTCTAACACAAATATGAAAAATATGACCCTAGAAATTGGTTTTACAAAATAACAGTAGACAACTTGAAAAACTTTTGGTTCAAGTTGTAATTTGTCTGGCAAATGTCTCAAGCCAGGAAATACTTCTACTTGAAAAAAAATGAGAAAGCAATTATGTGTTATTCATCTCATGCTGTGACCTCTCTCTTAAATGCTTCTGATTTGATTTAACATGATTGATGTCTCACAAAGAGATAGACACTTTCCAGTTCTTACCAATGAATACGTAATTTCTGTTGTTTTTTTTTAACACATTCCAAATGGATTTTTTCTAAGAAAACTATGAAAGATTAAGTACTGTTTTCTCAAGTATTCCTATGCTCCCAAGAGCAGAATAATAATAAATAATAATGACAAAAATCAGTTTTTAAAGATTAAAAACTGCATATCACAGCCAATAACAGACAAAAGATGGTTAAAAACCATATAAGATACAAAAAAAAAAAAAACCAACCCTCATATTAGGAGTAAATGGTTTTGTGCAACTAGATAGATTATGTAAGCCAGAAAATGAACCAGTCCACAAGAAATTAGTAGATATAGAAACAATATCCGTAAAAGGCAAAAAAATTGGAAGGAATAGTTAACTTTGTAAGCATGGGAGTAACCAGAGCTGGATATTAAAGATAGCTTAGAAAGTTTGCAAGATTATGTGATTTCCTCAAATACCATCCTCATTTATGAATGGCCATACAGACTTTAGGAAATTGAGCTTTACTCTGTAACAACATTGAAATGCAACACTCCTTATATTACCGAGAGCTTTAATTCACCATTTTATGGTCTTTTTAAGTAAAAATGAATAGATAGTCAAGAGCCACCAGATGTCTCAGGGAACCTCAGGTACAGTAACCAAACACAGAAAAATAAAATATAAAAGCCAAAAGTATGGATCAAGGAAAAGGTGAAGACAATGCACAAAGCAAAGGACACTTCAAATTTTGCCATTGGTGCTTCAGAGATATTAGAAATAGCAAAGACATGAAATTAAATGTCATTTATAAAATATCAGAAACATGATACCATGTTTATATTTAAAACTCAGCAACAATGTTAAAAGTAAAATCAAATATATATCAGAGATACAATAAAAGGGTAATAGAAAGTAAACCCTTAAAAGTGATGATTGTCTAATACCATGTGGTCAGCTCTAGAACATACATAAGCAACACAGGAGCTTGTATTTATATATGCATTCACGTGTGTGAGTGTATTTGTGCATAACAATAATGAAAAGGAGGGCATACATTTGAGAGGGAATGGAGGAACATTTGAAGGACTGGAGAGAGGGCAAAGTGGGAAATGATGTAATTATAATCTAAATAAAAATAAACTTGTAAAAGATAAAACTAGTGCATTGGTTTAAAAACTTAAGAGTCTGTTTAGAAAGAGAGAAGGTGTAGAAAGGAAGGATGTTTCTAAAGATAACACAAGGAATTTCTAGAATTGAAGCCTTTGAGATTTTCAGTTATAAAGATATTCTTGCTGCAGGAATTCATGAAGATTCCACATTGTAGATCTCAGAATCTTGAGGTGGGTTCCAGAGAGGATGACAAACAAACGGTGCATTCTTCTCACATCTCAACCAGTCTTAAAAAAAAACACTATTCATATTCTAGGAATCTGTCTCTTGTACTTCTAACAGCTATATCCATATACATGAATCTATAAAGCTAATATTCATACTCATATCTGGCTCACTGGATAAAATGCTTTCTCTACAACTTTGGAGAACAGAGTTAAAATCCTCAGGACCCATGTAAATGTCTGGTGGGTGTGGTGGCCATTTGTAATTGCAGAGCAAGATAGCTATCAGATTAGCCATTTCAATGGGTTCAACTAAGAGAACTTGCCTCATAAAATAGCATGAAGAGCAATCTAGGAAGACTCTTGACATCAGCTTCAGGTTTCTACACACACGTACACACACACAAACATAGGCCTACACACATATAAACAAACACAACATGCACTTATATACACATACACATGGTAAAATACAAATAAATAAAATGATGGATTTCTGTATATGAATCAAAACAATGCACAATACAAATGATATCTAGCGCCCAAGTCTGTGATGTTTGTATTCACTTTGGAACTGAATTTACTGCTTACAGTCAATTTTTTTTCTAAAGCCTAGCCTAGTTTGTCATAAAAATTATTTCACAAAAGGTAGACTGTTCCTTCTCTTTAGTGGGAAAAAGGAATTTTAAAAGTGATTAATCAGAGTGCAGGCAATTTTTTGGATTGCACGTAATAAAGCAAAGATCAGTATGCCAGCAATCTAAAAAAACCCACCAGAAGACACAGGAAATAGATTAATGACTTAACATTGCTGAGCAATTTCAATGGTTTCAAGACTAGACTTTTAGAACCCAGATCTAGAAAAATAATGTGAGAAGAAAGAATTTTCAGAGCTGTAGAGACCAGCCAAAATGTGCCTTTCATCCAGCCATCTCAGCACACGAGAAAGGATGTATTCTTCCAAATGAATGGAATGAAGGAAGGCTTAGACCACAACACAGTGGTGGGATGGGAGGGAATCCAGAACAGCTGAGTAGGTTTAACACAAATCTGGTCCAGATGGAGATGGGGTGTTTATTTCAGGACAGACATCTTGAGGGAACATGAACAAAACAAACTTCACGTGTTTGTTTGCCTGTAGGCTAGGTCTCCAAATAGTTTGAAGAGATTAATGAATTGGTGATAGGTGCTTAGAAACTAAGCAAACAAAATAATGTTTTCTTGAAAAAACAGAAAGTAAATATATTTTTAGATGGTTAAATGGCTCAGCAATGAACAATATTTATATAATTATAGCAGTAAATATTAAATATTGATTTAACCAAAAGTCTTGCTATGTAATAGAGAATTAAAAGCCAAAAAAATATGTATGGTAAATGGTGTGAGAAAAGACTATCCTCACATAACATGTTTGGAAACTAATAAATAAATGTTCCATGCTGAAAATTTTTTAAAAGCGTAATTAGAATATTATTTTGGACAATATCTATACTAATACCTAAATGTCAGTGTGAATAGCTAAACACAGTTGAAAGTTCTTGCCTCTGAAGGTACAGTTTAGGAGTAAGGAGAGGAGAAAGGGTCTTCCCTTTTCTTAAAGCCCTATAGTCCATCATGACTTTTAAAGACATTTACATATGTTAATTACATAAAATTACAATTCAGTTGATTAAAGTATAGGAAGACAATTTACAGTTCTTAAAGCATGATGATAGTACTGAAATAATCTGAAAACTTGTAATATCAAAACTACGCATATTTACCAAAATACAAGAAAATAGGATATGATATTTCAGAAAGTCAGTAAATGTGTGTGTGTGTGTGTGTGTGTGTGTGTGTGTGCATGCGCGCTGCTTAAATTGTACTTCATTAAAGTGAATTTTCTGAGTAACAAATACTGTCAATTTGTTTTGTAGGTATCAGGACTATCTAACTGGATAGGAAGTAAATTATCTCCTTTAGGTTCATTACCAGTTTGGCTAATAATTCTGATATCTTCTTTGATTGTCACCTCTTTGACAGAGGTAGCCAGCAACCCAGCTACCATCACTATTCTTTTCCCAATATTATCTCCTTTGGTGAGTATTGTATTTATACATATCTTCTCGACAGTATGTTTTGGTGTTGTTCTCACTGCAAGGTCTCATCCTGTGGTATGGAGTTTCTTTTGGCCCAAATGGACCTCTATAAGCAACTTATATGGTCTTTGTCTAAGATAACCCATGCTCAAGGGAGCTCTGTTTCACATTCAAGTAGCATAATATTTAGTAAACAATTTACCTTCCACCTGTCCAGGGTTTTGGTTTGTTTTCATTGGCAGATAAATGAATTCACTCTGGCTCCATTGTAGCTTCAGGATGATTCAATAATTTCTGGCGGTTTGAAATATCTCCTTCTAGAACAGTGTTCCTAAGTTTCTGAGAAGCATCTCCTATAAAAGATGTGCAGATGAATGAGGAGATAGTCTTAACCTTGAGTCTTAAATATCTTAGACAATTCTCTGCTGCCCAGGAAATCACTTTGACAAATTTGCTAAGAGAGGAAAAGTCTCTCTCTTTCATACTCCATAGCAATTTTAAGGATTAGCTTTGAGTAAAATGTTTTTCTGATTCAGGTAGGTTATTTTGGTAAAAAGAACAGACTTTTTTTCCATGAGTTTCTTTTTTTAACTTATTTATTTATTACACTTTATTCATTTTGTATTCCAGCTGTAAACCCCTCCCTTGTCCCCTCCCAATCCTGCCATCCCTCCCTCTTCTACTCCCATGCCCTTCCCCATTCCACTGATAGGGGAAGTCCTCTTCCCCTTCCAGCTGACCCTAGCCTATCAGGTCTCCTTAGGACTGGTGGCATTGTCTTCCTCTGTGGCCTGGTAAGCTATCCCACCCGCCTCAGGGGGAAGTGGTCAAACAGGCAGCCACTGAATTCATGTCAGAGACAGCCCCTGTTCCCCTTACTAGGGTACCCACTTGGAGACTGAGCTGCCATTGGCTACATCTGTGCAGGGATTCTAGTTTATCTCCATGCATAGTCTTTGTTTGGAGTATCAGTCTCAGAAAATACCCCTGGGCTCAGAATTTTTGGTTCTATTGCTCTCCTTGTGGAGCTCCATTCCCCTCCAGGTCTTTCTATCTCCTTCTTCTTCCCTGTACTCTGCCCAAAGTTTGGCTATGAGTCTCAGCAAGTGCTTTAATACCCTGCTGGCTAGAGTGAAAAAGAACAGACTTTAAGAATTGTTATAAAGAAAGGTGGTCTTTCTGAAAACGCTTTCTAGCCACTTTACCAGGTTATTTGCTCAGATACTTGAGTTGCTGCCTCAAATTAGAAAAGAAAATATAGTCTGCTTATTAATTGCTTAGTGGAAAGAAATCAAGGGCAAAATGTTGTGTTGGCTTTCTACTTTCTGTTTTTATTTAACAAAATAAAGCAGTTAGAAATTATGTAATGAGTTTCAGATAATAACAACTGTCCTTCAGTAATGCTCACTAAGGCTTTTATATTTGTCACAGAAGTGACAGTATTTCACTGAAATCTCTAGAGACACAGGCATCAGGCTTTCCCCTGCCCTCTTACATGCCAGCAGTGTGCTCGACAATTTCTTTCGATGTCTCTGGCCTCAGTAACAATATCTGTTATTTTGAGCTATACCAGCCATCTTAACGTATTATATAATATATCATGTGTATATAGAACAATAATTACAGAATAAATTCATAGTTTCTGAAATAAGTGATACTTTACTTTCTAAATGAATTTAATATAAAAGTTTAAATACATAATAATAACTATATAAACAAGAGAGACACTTTCTTTAAAATGCTCCGAAGCATAATAAATAATGCACAATTTTACACTCTTAGATTTCAACCTGATTCTAGAAAACTATATTACAATAAGTTTGTTCATTTTCATGTCTGGTGCCTGCCCTCAGCATTTTTATTTATTTTTAATTTTAATTTTTCTTTTACAACAGGCTGAAGCCATCCATGTGAACCCTCTTCATATTTTGCTGCCTTCTACACTCTGTACCTCATTTGCATTCCTTCTGCCAGTTGCAAATCCACCCAATGCTATTGTTTTTTCATATGGTCACCTGAAAGTCATTGACATGGTAAGTCAGCAGATGGAAGAGCAGCCTGTAATCCTCTCTACCCTGCAACCTGATGGGCTGAGTAAGAGCTGCCCTTGTGCTGAAACCAACTCCCAGCAAAAACAGAATCTACAGTCTGTTTCAAAAAGCATGTACATGACTGGTCATCGAAATTGCTTTTTAAAAAGTGGACATGGCAGAAGTGGACATGCCATTAGAATTGATAGTTACAAATAGAGATGTAGAATGTACAAGCATTGGTCTGGGAAAGGAAAAGAGCACAGAATTTCATCTGTCTATCTATCTATCTATCTATCTATCTATCTATCTATCTATCCATCCATCCATCCATCCATCCATCCATCCATCTATCTATCATCTACCTACCTACCTATCTATCTATTGGTTTTTCAAGACAGTGTTTCTCTGTGTAGCCCTGGCTGTCCTGGACTCACTTTATAGACCAGGCTGGCCTCAGACTCACAGGATCCACCTGCTGGGATAACAGCCATGTACCACCGCACCCAGTTAGCACAGAATTTAACACAACTCCTTAAAGTTGTGTCAAAGTTAGGATCCAACCATGCTAACACAAATGGAAGAAATGGAATTAAGAAAATCCATCAATCAAAACAACATTATGGTTTTCTATCACAAATATTTATGCAACATTTGCTCTGATTAACACACTGCTCAGAGCCTAAGGCAAGGGAATCTTTCTTTTTTATTCTAACACCTGCAGGGGCTCTGTGAGAAATAAAGGCAAATCTA
>CM053763.1:26357686-26376693 GCA_028658305.1 Pachyuromys duprasi
AGTCCCTCCCCAACTCCTTGGTGGAAAATCAACAAGCCTTCTTCAGGTCTTCTTGGAGCAAGCATAAAGGCTAACAGTTCAGAAGGTTAATGTTCATGCCATGCCCAGAGGACAGCAGTCCCAATGCTGTACCTAGAGTCTTTCCATTCTATTAGTTGCACTATGTATAACAAATATAATTCTGACAGATTTATGTATATTTAATTACATAGATTGTATACTTTGCTTCAAAGTAACATTTTAACCTTTCTTTCTTCATATATACTCGATGTTTGTTTCAATGGAGTGTTTAAGGTGAAAGAATTAATTTAGTTCAGATTCAGTATTAGGAAGGTTAATAATAAACAGGTTTTCAGCATTTCCTCTTGCCCTTGATGTTAAGATTAAATTAAGATTGCCACACTACATTAAATTTGCATAATTTCAGTTACTATTTGCATAGACTATGGAAAATATGCAAAGATGTCTGAATGTAATTTACAATTTGGCTTTTAATGCACTTAAACTTTTTCTATTGACTGTATAAATTTTTAAATGATCTTTGCAGTTTGTTTTGTTATTTTTCTTTTCCGCTCACTTGATGGCATTTATAAAAGTTATATTCACTGCTTTTGCATATTTACTGGCAGGTTTTACTAATGTTTAAATAGCTTAGAGAAAAGTACACATACAGTTTTTATACAGTCTATGGAAACAGAATTCTTATTATATTTTCTGGCCAAGTGGGATTTCCAATAGACTGTTGTTTACAGATATTGTTAACTATGCACTAGTATTTGTTTTATGGCTCCATGATGTAGCCATAGGTCGCAGAATCAAAACGCTTAGCTTTTAACTTTCTTTTGACTTTAATTAATTTAGCTTGTGCTTATTCTTCTTTCTGTTGAGCATTGTTTTTGCTTTTGTTTTCTAAACCATCCATACACACACATAAGTGTTTGCTTTATTTTCAGTCCGTTAACATATACGGGAGAATTCAGGACCATTTCTGCCAACTGCTATTTAGGCAGAGAAGGAAATCAAACAAAATTTAGAAGCCCTGATGTGCATTGAAATCCTTTGCCGGGGGACTGAGATTTCTGCTTCACATTTGTTCTCTTTGGACGACTAGCCCGCTAGCTAGTCACAGAAAGCTTCCTGTTCTCCCTCCCTTCAGTTTAGATAAGAATTTGTAGAGATCCCCTTATTGACATATTAGTACATTTCTCTGTACTGAATCTGTTCTGCGCATAGTAGGGTACTTAGCAACATACCTGTCCTTTACCTTCTCAATAGCAGTAGAAACTCCCTCTAATTCTGACAACAGAAAATGTACCTGAGCCTGGCCAACTTTCACCTTAAGAACCAGAATAACTTTCAGATTAGAACGGCTGGCATGTGCCATATTTAATTGAATATATCATGCATCTAATTACGCCTATCCCTTCAACTGAAAATACATAAACAAAGATGGTTATTATATGATAAAATGTTTTTAAAGTTTATATTTTAAAAGAATGTCAGATCTTCAAATTTCGGTCCAGACTTGTAAAAATAAATAATTCCAACATGGAAACAATGTTAACAGGACCAAGAATATTTCATTATAGCCACCTGGGCACAGCAGCTGTCCGTTAGGCATTTTGTATTATACCAGTTGACATGCACTATTTATTATCTCATTCCACAATTCTGAAATGATTATTCTGCTCCAGAGACTGCTCAAAGCAGCAGACACAGAAATAAAAGAGTATAGAGTCCTGTCTTCAGGTGAAATGCACAACAAATAGGTTTTCTGAGCATAAAAAGTCCATAAAGTTTGAGAATGTAGTCACGGCAGGAAAAACACATATAATTATTCCACTAATCCACTGTCAACTTTTGCATTTCCTCCTCAAAAGTAAATTTTCTGTGAATTGAGGCTGTCCTGCTCTACAAAAAGGATTCTAGGCCACCAATAACACATACAGTAAAGACCCTTTCTCAACAAAACAACAAAAAATGAGATTTTATTAATTATAGTCAACAAAAGAAAACTGCAAAGTACCAAAAGATACATTAAAAAGCCCTACACAATTATTTTTAAATGATCTGGTTTAGACAGCTGTCTTAATGACAAGATCAAATTATTTTGAGTGTTTTTTGAGGGGCCTGTTGTTTAATTAATTTTATTATACTTTTTCATTTTTTATTTTAATTTTTATTAATTAGTTTATTCACTTTGTATCCCTCCTGTAGTTCCCTCCCTCCTACCCACCCAATTCTACCCTCTCCTCCTTCCCCAAACATGCCCCTCTCCAAGTCCACTGATATGGGAGGTCTTCCTCCCCTTCCTTCTGACCCTAGACTATCAGGTCTCATCAGGAGTGGCTACATTGTCTTCCTCTGTGGCCTGGTAAGGCTGCCCCCCCATCAGGGGAAGGTGATCAAAGAGCTAGCCACTGAGTTCATGTCAGAGACAGTCCCTGTTCCCATTATTAGGGAATCCACTTGGAGATTGAGCTACCATGGGCTACATCTGTGCAGGGGTTCTAGGTTTATAATATTTTTATTCAATGTATTTTGATTACATTCTTTCTCTTCCCCCACTCCCTCCACATTCTTTCTCTTCCCCCACTCCCTCCAGATCCCCCCTACCACCCTACCAACCCAACTAAATATCCCCCTCAAAATAACAACAAACCCTAAAAAAATAAAAATAAAAAACAGTAGATTAGAAACACCAAAACAAAGCAAATATGCTCACGCCTGTGCGCAAGAGCACACACACTCCAAATCAAACCAAACAAACAAACGAAAAGCTTGGGGTCCATTTTGTGTTACCCAACTACTCCTAAGCAGGAGCCCTGCTTGCAAGTGTGAGTGACTAACCCAGTGGAGAAAACTGCTTTTCCCTTTCTCAAACAATATTTATTGCAAATAGTTTCTTGGTTAAGGGTAGGGCTTCATGTATCGTTCCCTTTCTTTTTGCTGGGATCTCGTCTGGTCTGAACCTGTGCAGGTCTTGCATGTGCTATCAGTTGCTGTGATTTTATATGTATATCAGTCCTGGTATATCTAGAAGACAAAGTTACTCTGTAGTCATCTACCACCTCTGGCTCTTGAAATCTTCCTGCCTCTTCTTCTGCATAGATTCCTGAGACAAAAGGAGAGGTTTATGGAAAAGACGTTCCACTCAGAATTTATTGCTTGAAAGTCTCTCACTCTCTGCTCATTGCGTAGTTGTGTTTTCTGTGATAATTACAATCTACTACAAAAAGACTATCTATTGAGGATTGAGCAATGCCAATTTATGGGTATAAAAACTGAGGGATCATTTCCTAATTCATTTTGTGAAACCACTGTTATCCTGATACCAAACCAAATAAAGACCCAATAAAAAAAGAAAATTATAGATCAATATCTCTTTTGAACATAGATGCAAATATTCTCAATAAAATATTTGTAAAATACTTTGATCAATCCTCATTTAGAAAGACAAATGGGCTGGACACTGGAAGTAGAAGTAAACAGGTAACAGGACAGGACACTACCACAGAGGGCCCTGAAAGACTCTACTTAGCAGTGGATCAAAGCAGATGCTGAGACTCATAACCAAACCTTCGACAGAGTGCAAGGAATCATATGAAAGAAGGGAGAGTTAGGATGACCTGGAGAGGACAGGAGCTCCACAAGGACCAAATATATCTGGGCACAGGGGGCTTTTCTGAGACTGTTTCTCCAACCAATGACCATGTATGGATATAATCTAGAACCCCTGCTCGGATGTAGCCCATGGTAGCTCAGTATCCAAGTGGGTACCCTAGTAAGGGGAACAGGGACTATTTCTGACATGAACTCAATGGTTGGCTCTTTGTCATTCCTCCCTGCCCCGAGGGAGGAGCAGCCTTGCTAGGCCACAGAGATGGGCATTGCAATCAGTCCTGAAGATACCTGATAAGCTAGGGTCAGATGGAAGGGGAGGAAGATCTCCCCCATCAGTGGACTTGGAAAGGGGCAGGGAGGAGATGAGGAAGGGAGGGTGGGATTGAGAGGGAATTGAGGGAGGGGGCTATGGCTGGGATACAAAGTAAACAACCTGTGATTAATATAAAAATTATTAAAAATATTTGCAAATAAGATGTAAGAACACATAAAAAGACTATTCACTATGATTAAGTTGACTTCATCTTTGAGATTCATAGATGATTCAACATATGTAAATAAATAAACAAATATCACATAAATAGACTAAGAGACAAAATACGTATGATCATCTCATTAGATACAGAAATGCTTTTGACAAAATCCACCATCCTTTCATGGTATAAGTCCTGTAGAGATTAAGAGTATAAGGGACATCAACATAATAAAAGCAGTTGGATAGCAAGCCCACAGCCAACATGATGCTAAATACAGAGAAACACAGAGTATTTCCATGAAAATCAGGAATAAGACAGAGATCCGCCCTCTGCATATTGAAAGTATTAGCTAAAGTGATAAGACAACTGAAGATCAAAGGGATACAAACAGGAAGGGAAGAATTCAAAGTATCCATATTTACAGATGGTATACATTTTTATACATGAAAGGTCCGAAAAATTGCTAGGAAACCTCTACAGTAGATAAACACCTTCATCAAAGTAGCGGGATACAAAATTAACACACAAATAACAGTAACCTCCTATATACAAATGACAAATATACTGAGAAGAAAATCAGAGAAAAATTACCTTATGCAATAGCTTAAAAAAAATCTTGAGGTAACTCTAACCAAACAAAAAAGACTTATATAATAAAATTTTTAAGACATTAAAGAAAGAAATTGAAAAAGACACTAGAATATGAAAAAAATCTTCCATGCTCAAGGACCAGTAAGATTAATTTTGTGAAAATGGCCACCTTACCAAAACCAATCTACATATTCAATTCAACTCCCATCAAAAATACAACACAATTCTTCACAGAAACAGAAAAACCAATCTTCAATTTTATATGAAAACACAAAAACCTCTGGATAGCTAAAGCAATCCTGAATAATAAAATAATTGCTAGAGGTATCATTATCCCAGATTTCAAGCTGTGTTACAGAGCTATAGTAATAAAAACAGCATCATATTGTCATAAAAACAGAAAATATTTTTGCTTTTATATGTGTATGTACATATCCACACACACATGTGTGTATATAAAATTGTGTTTCCCGATGACTTTATTTTGTTTATCTCTTCTTCCTCTCCCTCTTTCTGTAACAATATACACTTAATATATGTCATGGAAAAATGTATTTTATTCACAAATAGTGAATATAGAATTTTTCTCTATAAGAATATACTGGATAATAAGGACGACCCTAGGAAAGTTGCTTAATTTTCATTCAGAGGGGCAAATAGAATAGACACCAGAAGCAATTGAAAAGAGGTAACAAGACAGGAGCCTGCTATAGATGTCCTCTGAAAGACTCCACCCAGCAGGTGGAGTGACCTGTAAAGACTGATGCACCAACCAAGGACCATGAATGGAGAGGACCTAGTCCTCCTGCTCAGATGGAGTTGATAGGCAGCTCAGTCTTCTTGTGGGTTTCCTGGTAAGGGGAGCTTGGGTTATCTCTGACATGGACTCTATTGGCTGCTCTTTGATAACTTTTCTCTGGCAGGGCAACCTTCCCAAGTCACAGAGGAAGAGGTTCCAGGCAGTCCTAATGAGACTTGATAGGCTGCCGTCAGATCATAGGGGAAAGGGCTCCCCCTTTCTGTGGTCTAGGGGAGAGTGGAGGGGGGAGGAGGAAGAAGGTTGAGAGGGTGAGACTGGGAGGAGACTAGGGAAGGGACTCCAATCAGGATATAAATTATAAAAAATAAAAAATAAATTAAAAATGTGAAAAAAAGAATATGCTGAAAACATTTCCATTTTCCCAACATTCTGTTTTGCATGGGCATAGCAGAATCTCTGAGACTGGGTAATACATAATGAATAAAAGCTTACTGGCTTATAGTTCTGAAGATGTAAAAGTTCCTCCTTCTGTGAGGAACTGGATATACCTCATTGGTTCATCTGAGGTCTATCTAGGTAATTAGTGTTCCCTGACTTCTGTTTGTATCAGGATCTTTTCTAAGCACAAGGACTGGCTTAGTGAAAGCTATTTGAGGTTATGCAACAATGACTTGGCTATGTAAACCTGAACTCAGACATCCCTATATACTTGCTCACAAAAACTCTGGGAATGAGAAAAAAAAAGTACATTTTGGCTAAATTCTGTCAATGGCCGGGGGGTGGGGGGCACTGGTTTGCTTTTTCTGAGCCATAACACACTGACCTTCATTCTGTCCTTGACCCAGATCTCTCAGATGTTAGGGCTGTTACATTTGGTATACTTCTAATTTCTCTGTCATGTTTCATTGCTCTGTTTTACCATTCCAATATCTACATTCCACTGTCTTAATTCATACGACAATCAGAGGAACTATTTTTTTCTACCAATTTCATTCAAAAATATTTAATTATGTCCTAGTTTCTTTCCTTATAAATTTTTGTATACATGTGTCTACTTCAAAGTAAACTATCACTGAAAAAACAATTTGTTCTCTTTTCATATATTTCCTTAGCCTAACCTGTGGGTGTCCTTTCTGGGGTTCTAGCTCCCTCTAAATCAGTGGTTATAGAAAAAGTGGATCTTTCCATTTATGTAGCATCTATTTATATCTGGAGACATCTTTATTGTCGAAGCTGGAGGGAGAGGTTCCCCAAGCATGGAGAGAGACCGCTGTTACTGGGCATTGTACAGTACACAGGAGAACACACAAGAGACTTTGTGACTTAAGAATTGAAGATGACAGTGGCTGGCTCTCTGATCACCTCCCCCTGCGGGGTGCAGCCTTACCAGGCCACAGAGGAAGACAATGAAGTCAGTCCTGATGCGACCTGATAGGCTAGGGTCAGAAGGAAGGGGAGGAAGACCTCCCCTATCAGTGGACTAGGGGAGAGGCATAGGGGAAGAAGAGGGAGGAATAGTGGGATTGGGAGGAGGCTAGGGAGGGGGCTACAGCCAGGATACAAAGTGAATAAATTGTAATAAATGATAATAAAAAATTGGAGGTGAGAGCCTTGCTCCATCAATGCAGGGAAATGCACAACCCATTGATGTACCTCTATACATGTGTATTCAAGTGTTCATACTGGTGCTACAATAATAATAGTAATATAGTAATGGGTATATCATTAGCTAGTTTCCATCTTAGTGTTCTTCACTTAAGATTCTCATGGCAGGAGCTACAGGTGGGATACAAAGTGAATAAACTGTAATTAATAAAAAGAAATTAAAAGAGTCTCCTGGCAATTTACAAACCAACAGACATTACAATGTTGGTCTTTGTCTTGTGCCCTCCAAATAGATGACCACATGATTGAATCATTATGTAATCCAGAAACACAAAGTATTTCTTGTGTGTTTTGGGATGGGAGAATGACAAAGGTTATTTCTCAAAGTCTTTTGCTTCAACCATTATGATATGGTCAATAGTTTCGTTTGTTTGTTTGTTTTCTTCTGCTTATAAAATGTGGGTAGCTTTTTCCAGGCAATAACACACTTCCTTTTTTTTTTTAACACACTATTGTTTTCTAAGTGCCCAATTCTAAGCATAGAGAGGAATGTCACCTTCATGTTCATTCTAATACTTGATTTGGGAAGCAAATGTCTTTCCCTGCTTGAAATAGAATCTAAGGACAAACTTACAGAACACTGTAATGGTTTAATGATGTAGAACTACCTGACAACTCATTTTCTTGGAGAAATTTGTCCATGACAGCAGGTCGCCATTAAGACTTAAACTCACCATCTAGCCGCAAACTGTTCGGCAGTAATTCTCTTTTTTTTTCTATTAAAATCATTGATTTTTAAGGAATTACTAAGCTGGATATGGCTTATAGCCACATGCTGAGGGCATAAGCCACAAGGACAAGTCTGTACTCCTAGGTGTCAGACCTACTGGAGCTATGCTTGAGTGTGTAAATAAATGGTTTATTGATTATGTGTCAACAATATGCAGAAAGACAGATTGACTGGCACACCTTCCTTTAAGTGTGATTATTTTGGAGTTCCAAGTAGCTGGTTGAATTCTCTTTGTAACTGATTCCATATATGTACTATAAGTATCATAAGTGTGCTGGGATAAATGCTACAAACACATCTCCTGGGTGGCAAGCCAGAGTGAGGCAGGCTCACATGAGTAGTCTTGGTTACAAAAATTTGAGTGGAAATGGCATGTGTCAACCCTAGACTGGAGCAGGGGGAAAAGGCTACGTAATACCACAGTCTTTTCCTATTTTCTTATATTGAGGTATCAGTTCCTCCCTTAAGCAAGACCCTTGAGCGACTGGCATGTCCTACTGCAAACATAAAATGTGTTACGGAAACAAACCGATATATAATGCAATGCTGGAATTCATGTTAATGTCACTTTCATAGAATAACCTTGTTTATCTGACCAAGCTTCTGCCAGTGCTGTGAGAAAGGCAATGTCAATTGAAACTATATTCTTATAAAATAGAACCCTTCACTGTAAAATTAATAATTGGAATCCAGAGTTAATAATTATAAACTCTGTAATTAACATTACATTATTTTCTGATACTCTGGCTGGATTAAAATGTATTTTAAGTCAGTTTGTATGTACAGATAGTTTCCAAGTCATTTGCTTTCTTATCACAGTATGGAAATTAGAAATGATTATACTGGTCGAGTTGTTAGCTAAGGAGTTCCCATGGAGATCCCAACCCAGATGCTAGGACAGCAGGTCACTCTCTGAAAACTGACTTGGGGCCCTGTTTCTGGGAACAACTTCCACTTAGTTCATTGAATAGAGAGAGGTCCAGTAGATGCAGACTTGGAAACTCTTCTAGTCTCTTAGTTTCAAGAAGGAACTGTGCAAGCTACAGAAAGAGAAACCTGGACACCAACCCAGCCACAAGACCCCCCACCTACAATAAATCTATCCTACCTGCAAGATGTGATGAGGCAATGGTGGTACAGAACATGTGGGAGTGGCCGACTAATGTTTGGTTGAATGTAAGGTCCATGTCATGAGAGGGAGCTCTTGCCCTATACTGCCTGGATGGGCAGGAACTGGAGACTGGAAAGGCCCAGTTTCTCTGTGTCTATGTTATGGCTGCTAACTCGGTGTTTCTGTGCAACTCGTCAGTGTGAGCAGGTGCCTCTCTGACTCTTTCGCTGCTCTATGGGATTCTATTCTTTTTATTGGGTTACCTTGTCCAGCCTTGCTAAGAGGGCTTTCACTGTGTCTTATTGTTTTTTGTTTTGTCTTGTTTGGCTATCATCTCTCGGAGAACTGCTCTTTTCTGATGAGGCAACAGAGAAAAAGTGTATTTGCCGACAGGGGAGGTAGGAGGGAGCTAAGCATGGGGAAGGGAGGAGAAACTGTGGTTGGGAATGTACTTTATGAGAGAAGAATCTATTTTCAATGAAAAGAAACAAAGAAATTAGAAATGAAGACTGTTTATAACAGGGTGAGCTTCTTGTAAGATGTATTTAACTATAGCCCAGATTTGTCAGTTCTTCCAGGACACATACAAACAAGCAATGATAATTGTCTAACTTCGGATCTGAAAATGTGACATAAATTAATGTAAATTGACATTGTGTGCCTAATTTGGTTCTTCTGCTTTCTTTCCTGACAATGATGATATGGAGCTATCCAGCATTTCTTTAGTTTCTGGCTAGCAATCTCACCTACATTTCAGGGGGAGACGTTAAAAAAAAAACTTTATATTTCATTTACATTTCAAACACTCTAACATTAACAGGGGCCAGATCGTCCGCATTGGCACAGCCTGAGTAATCCTTCTTCCAAATCTCAGGTGAGAACGGATTTGTCTTCTCTCTCAGAGCAAGCCCCAGATCTTTAGAGGCATCAACTTGTTATGCTAAGCAAGTCATTGAATCTTCCTTACTATCAATAACCTCAACAGGAAATGCACTTGTATGTATTTAATTCAAGAATTCTGTGCTACTTAATTGCTCAAAATCACTTAATTAAGGAGATACAAAAATAGATGAGTAGATAGATCATGAGCTTACATAGAAATAAGACTGGTAAAAAGTTATCTTCTAAATGGGTAACTTGTTCAAGGGTCAATATATTATCAACAAAAAAAGTACTTTTATTTTTAAATTTTATTTATTTCTCATTAGAGATAGATCCTTGTATGAGAAATACAAGGATCCTTGTATGAGAAATACAAGGATCCTTGTATGAGATATATTGTATGAGAAATATAATATATTCTGAGTAGAGTTTCCCTTCCCTCTGCTTCTCCTAGTCCCTCCTACTCCTCTTCCACCCAGATTGACCATCTTTCTAGCTCTCATTAGAAAAGAATAGGCTTCTAGGACAAAACAAAAAAAAACACAACAAAATAAAATATAGTAAGATAAAATTAAAACCATCATATGGAGCTTGGACAAGACATGACATCTGAAAATAAAAGACCTTCAAGAGAAGGCACATGAACCAGAGACCACTCATTTACACATTCAGGAATCACATAAAGGAACTAAACTGAAAGCTATAGCTTATATGCAGGGGAACTGCTGCAGACCCATATAGGCCTTGTGCATACTGTTTCAGTTTCTAAGCTTTGCTCAGTTGAAAAAAATAAACTATTTAAAAGCACAGTTTGTGTGTGTGTGTGTGTGTGTGTATGCACGCAAGCACGTGTGAATACTTATGCTGGTGCATATCTGTGCAGATGAATGTGAAGGCCTGAGCTCAACCTTAGGTATCATTCCTCAGGTACTGTGCAATTTTGGTTGTTGTTGTTGATGATTTTTTTTGATTGGTTGTTTTTAGGAAGGTCTCACTGTGTAGCCCTGGTTGGTCTAGAACTCACTATGTAGATCAGGCTAGCCCTAAACTCATAGTTTTCCACCTGCCTCTGCCTCTTGAGTACGGAGATTAATATTTTGTAACATTCAATTTGTTTTGTTTGTTTGTTTGAAGACTTGGTCATTCAGTTGCCAGGGCTTCACTAATTAAGGCTCACTGGCCAGTGAGCCCAAAGGGACCCTTTTGTCTCCACATTCCAGGGATGGACTAATAATAATGCCAATGTGCATGGCTTTTTAGGTGGGTGCAAGAGATCAAACTCATGTCCTTAAGCTTATATGGCTGTGGGGAGCCAGACCAACCAAAACCAAGACTTGCTTAGAGGCCCCGATGAAAGGACAAAGGGAACTTGAGTTCCATGTCCTAGCCAGGAGTGGACCTGGCAAGGCCAGTCTGACACTGGAACCGGTGCCTCAGAAGAGTCAAGGCTGCGGCTTCTGAAGACCGGAGTCTTCCCCCTGGGCTGTGGGTATCAGTCCTACGGCAGCTGTGTCTGTGGTATCCTGTTCTCTTTGCCAATATTGTCTGACCTATCTCTCTAAATGATGCTGCACTTCTTCAGAGACTTGCTTGTCACAGTCATCAGTTACACATGACCCCCGGGTTCTATTGCTTTTCTCACATTTCCTTCTCATTTTCTTTATTTCTCATTCCTGGTCTTTGCATCCAACACCTCACCACTGGAGAGCCTTGTTCCTTCTGGTTCAGATCATATACAAGCACTTTACTGACTAAAACAGCTCCCTACCAGAAGCATAATCTTTATGCTACATGTCTTCTCAGAATTTGAGTTATCAACACAGAACACTTACGGACCCTGTCAGCATGTACTGAACTACCAAAAAGCTGAAGCATCAGGACTCCTGCTCCCTTCTTTATGGTATTCCTGGAAACACTTGATCATTACATGCTTGCACTTCCTAGCATTGTTTTTGCTGTGTATTAGAGAGAGAACAAGAGCAGATTTTTGTTGACTTTTAAGAGGAAATCAGAGGATGATTTTAGATGTCATCTTCCTGCCAGCAGAATATCCACTCCACAGTGGGGCTCCTGGGGCAGAGTCTGCTCAACACTATGAAAAATGTTAAAGACGTTTTACCCTGAAGTGGCATAATGGTTTGTTTAACTGGTGGGATGGCTGAGGCCATTGTTATCATTGGAATGCCTGAAACTTACAACCATTACTTCAAATCAGATCTCTAAAGGGCAGCTCTCAGCCCAGACCTCAAGTCCAACCTCAGCGCCCACCCCCCTCATTCTTCCAGAATCCAGAAGCATTGTATCACCATGACTGATTTTAATATTCAAACAACTTCAGACCCACCTGGAAATTTCCTCTTAATTGTGAAATTGATCTGTAGCTATTAAATTAAATTATTTTCATGTCTATGAAAAATAGGCAATTCAGCCAGAGTATCATTAAAATGGTGATAAAAATGATACCATTACTTCTTTTTTTTCTCTCTCTCTGTTGTTCCAAACCACCTATCACTCATTTGGATACACCCAGCTGCCTATCAGCAATACTTTGTTTTAATTTTGGCATCTTTTTGATGTTTTGTAAAATGAAGAGCATTTTAAAATTGTTTTCATGCCTTTTTAACGCAATATTTTGGTTAGCATTTGTTGTTGATTGATTAATTCTGGAATCAACTAATAGGCAAGCCTCTGGACAAATCTGGATTTCCTGCAAGGATTTACTCAGTGGAGACCTTTCCCACAGAGTGAGTGGACCTGCTGCAGCGGGCCCAGGCATAAAAAGATTACAAAAGGAAAGCTTTCAGGTTTGTGTCCACTTGCCTTCGCCTCTTAATGATAAGTACATCTCAACAATTTCTGCCGCTACCAATATTATATTCACTGACATTGGAGCCCAGTTTCTTCAGCCTCCTAACACCTTCCAGTGTGTGCTGAAGCCTGGAAGCCCTCTGGAATCATTGGCACCTTCAGTACCACACTGGGGCTGCTGATACATATAGCCCATTATTGGACTACTCAGCATCATGTAGGCCATCTAATGACGCCTTTTATTATACAGTCATTCTGCTCCTCTAGAGAACTCAGACTAGTATTGGTAGTTTTTAATAACAATTGTAAAGATCTAGAACTGTAATAGCCCCTAGTTCATAATAGGAAGTGTGCAAATGGTGGTCTTTTCTAAATCCAAAGACGTTTCAGAAAAAAATTACAGGAAGGAATTTCTTCCTGAATCTCTGTCAGTCTAACACTCAGGAGGATATGGTCTCGTCCCCCAGCAAGTAATGGTCCTGAAAGAAGATAAACAGGTGGCAGCACTAACACCCGAAAGTGTTAAAACATTTGAGATGAAATAACTAATTATAAAAAAATGAGTCATAGGGGTTTTGTTGTTGTTAACAATGATTTCTTTAAGATTATGAATGTAGTGGCTAATCTTGGTTGTCAACTTGGCACACCTGGTAAGTGGGAACAACATTTGAAGAATTAGTTCCATCAGATTGGTCTGTGGGCAGGTCTGTCTTTCTTGATTGCTAATCAATACAGGAAATCATACTCCACTGTGGGCAGGGTCATCCCTGGCAAAGACGGCTTCTTTGAATGTGAAAGGTAGCTTCTTTTCTCTACCTCACTTCCTGTTTCCAGGCTTCTGTCTGTAGTACTGTCCTGGCTTCCCTTGACCGTGAATGGTAACACACATAAGCTGAAACAAACATTTTCCTCCTCAAGTTGCTTTTAGTCCTAATCTTTATCAAAGGAATAGAAATCAAACTAGGACAGAAATTGGTACCTGGAACATGAAGTTTTGCTTTGATGAACATTACCATGTGCTTTTTATGCCTTTGACTATTTTGTTTAAGGAAAGTAGAGAGCATTGGAATTCTGGTGAAGCAAAGCCATTGTGTGCTAAGAGCTTACTGTGCTTATGTGAGAACTTGGAGGGCAATGTGAAAGTCATACAGATGATGGAGGCCTGGCCTGTGAAGCTTCAGAGAAATCTCTCAAAAACTCCATTAGCACAATTCATGTGAATTAAGAATCTGCAGTTTCTGGTCAGCTAGGTCTGGAAAATAAACTGTGATTAAGAATAGACTGGCAAGTTGTGCAGACCAGAGCAGCCCGCACATCCATATCAATTCTGCCTGTGTCTCAAATAAATCTTAAAAAAAAAGAAATCTAGGCTTGCTTTATACACAAACGTTTTGCCTGTATGCATGTATATGTGCCACTTGTATGCCTGTTATATCCCTGGAACTGGGGATACAGTTGGTAACAACACCACGAATGTGCTGGGAATCGAATCTATAGACCCGAATCAAGTGGACTTATCTGCTGAGTCGTCATGTGGCCCCTCAGGTAAGTCTTTCCAAAAGACAAGCTCAGTCATGTGGCTACTTGCTTAAAACATGCCAAGAACTTCTTTCCCACTGTCTCTTGTTTGTCTCACTATGATAAACATCCATGTGGGGCCAGGTGGAGGTGTCACATGCCTTTAAGCTTAGCACTTGGGAGGCAGAGGCAGGTGGATCTCTGTGACTTTGACGTCAGCCTGGTCTACAGAGTGAGTTTCAGGACAGCCAGCACTGCACAGAGAAACCCTGCCTCAAAAAGCCAAAAAAAAAAAAAAAAAAAAATCTGTATCAGCCTGTGATGCTGCATACCTGTCCCCTGCCAGCTCTGCAGGCATCTTTTCTCTGCCTCGTTTCCTCTAAGGCCCAGATGGATGGGTCTCTCTCTCTCTCTCTCCCCCCTTCCCCCCTCCCTCCCTCCCTCCCTCCCTCCCTCTCTCTTTCTCATACCAAGCTCTATCTCATCTCAGGTCTTCTTGACCTTCAGATCTTGGTCCCTCATCAGAAAGTTTTCCCTGTTTTACCACTGTACCGTCTCTGTTCCCTTATCTGGTTCTGTTTCTTATCCTTGCAGGATTTTTTCTTTTTTCTTCTCTGAGTAGTCCTGAAATGTGCTCTGCATAATATGCTGGCCTCCAAGGCAGAGATCTGCCTGCTTCTGCCTCCCTAGTGCTGGAATTAAAGGCCTCTGCTACCATGCCTGGCTGTGTTTTTGTTTTGTTTTTTGTTTCTTTGCTTGATTGATATTTTTTGGTCTTTGTGTTTTTGAGACAAGGTTTCTCTAGGTAGCCTTGGGTATCCTGGGCCCACATTGTAAAACAAGCTCACCTCATACTCATAGAGATCTGCCTGCCCCTGCATCCCCAAGTGCTGGGATCATAGGCATGCACCACCATTCATGCCTTGTTTGTGTTTTAAAGACAAGGTAACATCCAGCCATGGCAGCTCATGCCTTTAATCCCAGCACTAGGTTGGCAGAGGCAGAAAGAGCTCTGTGATTTCAAGGCCAGCCCGGTCTACAAAGCTGGTTCCAGGACAGTCAGGGCTATACACAGAGAAACCCTGTTTGGAAACAAGCAAACAAACAAATAAATTAATCAATGACAGAGTCACGTGGAGCTTAACCTAGCCTTAAAGAATGGGAAGGGAGAGAGAGAAAGAGAGACTAGACTGGCATCACTAGGGTGAAAATGTCTGGTATTTCTTCAGATTCAGCACACAGACACAGTGATCCAAATGGGTCCAAGGCTACATCTTGAGTTGGTAGCCAAATTTAGGGATGTGTGGAGATCTCCCAAATTGTATTAGTTTGGGCATGAGGGTCCACAATTGAGGGGTTCATGGATGGAATCTGAGGCTTAATACCATAAAAGTCCAAGAAAGGCCGTGGTTGAAGATAAAGCTTCAGCTGAAGTAGATGCCCAGGGATACAAAAGGTGTCAAGACCATGAAATGTTTACCCATCATAGCCAGTAAGCAGCATCCCTCCATGGTCTCTACTTCAGTTCCTGCCTGGAGCACCTGTCCTAGCTTCCCTTGATGACGAGCCATAATAGGTAAAATGTGTTGTGTCTTAAACCAGGTCTCAAGCTTGTTAGTGAAAACTAGATAAAACTTCTTAATGAAAATCACCTTTCATCTCTGCAATTGTAACACCCGATTTATAACAAATAAAGATATTCTCCAAAGGATAATTTTCTTGGTATAAATCCCTCACTATATTTCTGATCCGATTCAATGTCTTATAATCAGAGAATTAATTAGAAGGACGTTCAGTTTGCAAAACTGTGATCTTCATTTCCTGACAGTCATCCACCATGCCTCAGTTAAGGGTTGTACCTACTGTTCTTATTAATAGTTTTGATTGTACTGACAGCCACCTACATTAACCAAGAACTGTACTAAAATATTGCCTACTTGCTATTTCCTATGGCTTTCTCAATGGCAAACACCTAATACAGGATATCTTTTCTCTAAGAGGGATGGTTTCTCCAATATCCTGGTATTCTCTGGAGAAGAAATTCTCTTCTGTAAGGAACTTAGCTGGATTCATATACTTGAACTTTAAGTTAAACTTTATGAAAGTTCCAATTGCCCACATTTTCCCTTACTGCAAATCTAGGTGTTTCTATACAAATAATGAAAATAGGCATCTAAACAAAAGGAAATAATTATTGAGTTTAGCATCATCAAGGCATGTGTTAGGGGCTGTTTGAATTCCATCTGCAGGATGTAGGAGTAATTTTTATTTGCCTCTCATTGAGTATTGTTTCAATTTTTTGTGTCATTCTTATGACTTTTACCAATTGTAAAGTTTATGAAGTTTTCTCGTTATGACATATATTTACTCAAAATAGAATAACATCACTTTCCTTCCTCCCTCAAGCTTCTTCTAGATACCCTCACTTTAAGCCCTCCAATGTCTTCCCAACTCTCAAGATGATAGTCTCTTTTTCATTGATTTTAATTGTTACATATATGTGTGTGTACACAAATATATATATATATATTGCTGGCTCTGTTTTGTTCTTTGTGTGCACATGGTTTAAGGGCTTACAACTTTGAACTGGACAACCAGTAAGGGAGCTCATCCACAAGAGTAGCTAAATCTCTTCCCAGCAGTCATTGGTTGCCTATAGTTCTTTATATTGAGATTGGGCCCTGTGAAATTTTCTTTATTACCATTGTTCCAGTATTGTTTATGCAACCATTTTGAGGAGAGACTTTCACAGCAGGCTTCCTTGTACTGCCCTCACTAAAGAAACCTCTCTTTACAGCAAATGGAAACCATCCCAGGAAACCACAACTGGACACAATGCAGAGATAAACAAACAGACTATGTGTCTCTCAGGCCCAATGACTACACCTACTTCACAGCTCTTGCATCTGTGGCCCAGGAAACATCATCAAAGGGTTTGTGGAGTTTTCTTTTTCATTTTTCTTTTGTAAAATACTGAAGATGCTTTGGTATCCTCTGGCTTCTACATAATTACTCTTTCTCCTTGAGACCATTTTGTTCTGCATGTAGTGAATAAAATACGGCCCTTTCTCTTATTTTCTTAGAATTTTTCAGCAGGCTTTTCATCAGTTAGTGACACAGTTTGGATACTAAATGTACCCACAAGCTCATGTGTTGAGGCATGGTGCCCAGGTAGTGGCAGCACTGAGGCGATTGTGTTAAGAGGGTGCTAACTCAATGTGCTATGGGGCAGTGCACTCAGGAGAGGAAACTGGTCATCTGGCTCACAACTAGGAAGAGTTCATCATGTCTCTCCCTCTCTATGCTTTCTACTGCTATGAGTTAATCATCTCTTCCCTGCCAAACCCACACCTCTGTGGTGCTCGGCCTCCCCACAGCCTAAAAGTAATGAAGCCCATAACTGTACAGCACAACCTCTGAAACCATGAGCCAAAGTAGATGTGTCCAACCTTAAGCTGTTTCCTTGGGTGGTTTCCACAGCAAATGAAGGTTGAGCTGATAGTTGCTTTTCTACATTGTACCCTATGCTAGCATTCCAATTGGTATTACAAATACCCAAACTTCCTGTTTTGTATAATTAAAGTGAACCTTCGGCTGGATATTAGTGCTGAGTACCGAGTTTTCAATGAGGGATGTTGGCAATAGAGACCAGCTGGTACGTACTCCTCAGTGAGTATGTCTGGGGCTCCCTAGAGGATTTCTCTCTCTCTCTCTCTCTCTCTCTCTCTCTCTCTCTCTCTCTCTCTCTCTCTCTCTCTCTGTGTGTGTGTGTGTGTGTGTGTGTGTGTGTGTGTGCGTGTGTGTCTGTCTGTCTGTCTGTCTCTAGTGTGTGTGTGTGTGTGCCTGTTTCTTTGATATCTGAAGCATCAGTGACAGCCCTTGACAATTTCTAACACGGTTACACATTTTAATGCACACTCTTATTCACTAGGTCTTTCCAAAGGGAAGCTGGAAAACATATGAAAATATAAATTTCCTCACTTGTATTCTGACTTGCATGGGTGTATTTTAACTTATTTTATTTTCTCACTTTCTTTTTGTTTGAATAGAATATGAAAATCCACGATAAAATCACCACAATGAAATCACCTTTGATTATTTTGTAGCAGTAACCCTCCCCTGACACATAGATACATGTATACACACACACACATACACATACATGGGGGGGTATATTTACATATCTATCCTAGAGAAACTCAGATGTAACAGTATTTATTTCTTATTATCGGTTTGTCTTAATTCTTGTGCCCTTGTAGAACACCTTTTATATTTCTTAGCTTTATATAGCAGCAGATTTTCAAGTTGCTTTGTAATGTGTGTACTGTTAAAACTAGACATTGTTAAGGCTAAAGCACTGCATGGAGATGAAAACAGAAAGTCTTTTTTGGGGAAAAAATATTCTCAGGAAAACAATTTTGATACACAAGTCATCCCAGTAAAACTATGGCTTTGGTGTTTTTCACAGTGTGACCTGCAGTGGTGATTTCTTGAATACCCCAGTTGGGCAAACGATCATGACCTTTGAACAACCATCACTTCAGACAGATGTCTGTGAGACGTTTTCCTACCCTCTTGCCTCTCAAGCATCCTTACCTTTGCTCTAACTTGGAAGTTCATCTGGGAGGGGCAAAGAGGTCCTCAGAACAGAGTGCTGCTGTTTATTTTCTCTTTGAGCTGAAGTAATAAGATAGAAGACAAAACAGAACAGACCATTTGGTGGAGAAACAAAAGAAAACAAAACAAAACTGAAAGGGAAATGGCCACACATAAGACTGTGAGTTCCTGGAGGGGATGAATCATACACATCACATAGACTGCTGTGTCCAGGGTATTCCTTGG
>CM053763.1:26377193-26405225 GCA_028658305.1 Pachyuromys duprasi
AATCATATGGTATATACTTACTTATATAGACCTATAGGATAGGAAGGTCATGCTGAAATCTACACACCTAGGGAAGATAAACAAGAAGGAGGACCCAGGTTGGTATGATCAATGCTTGTTTAGATGAACAAATGGGATGGACATTGAATGGAGGAGAAAACAAGCAACAGGACAGGAGCATACCAGAGAGGGCCTCTGAAAGAATCAATATAGCAATGTATCAAAGCAGATATTAAGACTCACAACCAAGCCTTCGGCAGAGGGCAGGAAATAATAATAAAAATAGGGGAAGTTAGTAAGACTTGGGGAGAACAAGAGCTCCACAAAGACCAAATTGAGCAGGGCACAGGGGTCTTTTACGAGACAGTTTCTCCAACCAAGGACCATGTATAGATATGGCCTAGAACCCCCGCTCAGATGTGGCCCATGGTAGCTTGGTGTCTAACTGAGAACCCTGGTAGGGGGAACAGGGACTGTTTCAGTCATGAACTCGATGACTGGCTCTTTGACCCTCCCCCATACATGCCAGGGAGTAACAGCCTGGCTAGATCCCACGGGAGGACATTGCAGCCTGCCCTGAGGAGACAAGATGAACTGGGGTTGGATGGAGGGGGAGGAGGTCCTCCCCCATAGGTGGACTTGGAGAGGGCAGGGAGGAGATGAGGGAGGGATGGGGAGAGTGGGAGGGAATGAAGGAGGAGGCTATGCCTCCTAACCTGTGATTGATATAAAAATAAATAAATTACATTTTAAAAAAGATGTGGCTTAAACAACTAAATGGTATAAATAATTTAACAGTCTCAATTATTATAAACTGTCTCAATTATTTAAAAGGTATAATTATTGGTAACAATTTTTTTCTAATAAAGTTAAGTAGGTGTGATGAATTTTGTAAAAGAGCTTTAATACAGCAAGAGATCACAACCAGAGACCTAGGTCTGTGAGATCCTGATGGAATTCAGACCTAGTACACACCTTTAATTCCTCTGGCTGGAATATAGACAGACTTTTAGTACAAACCTTTAATCTCAAACAATGACATCTAATTAAAGGGCAGACAAAGGAGTCATAGATAGGATACGTCCCACTCTTAGGAGATCAGACAGGAAAGAGAAGCCACTTAAGAGCAGCACAGAGAATAGAGAGGGAGGACCGGACAGGAATACAGTAGAGTTCATGGAGAACAGTCCAGGGCAGTTCAGTACAGTTCGGTTGATTTTGGTGCAGGCACATTGGTGGAAATAAGTTTGTGAAGTTGGAGACGGTTTGTTTGTTTGTTTGTTTGTTTTTAATCAGAGCAATTCAGTGAGAATCTGAGAAAAGCTACTTTGAATCAGTCAACTTGGAGGGAAATCTTGAGCCAGAACAGCTGAGTTTAACCAGCCAGCTAGAGTTCAGAAATAACTAGAAGGGTGCACTTATTTAGCAGTAAGTCTCTGAGGCTGAAAATAATCTAGGCCTAGGTTAGTTTCCTGATCTAGAAGCTGAGACCTTCAAGGTCTGGACTTGCAGATTAAATAGAAAGGAGGCTAGAAGCTTCTAGGCCCTAGGCTGAGGGTTATTTAAATAGAAATGCTCTAGGCTTAACTCAAGCCATGTATTTGTAAAGCCTAGGCACAACTCTCATCCCATTAACTGAGGAAACAAAAAGAACATTTAAGGAGTTTTGTTTCTCTATAAGAATTAAAAACTCATGGTCTTGGATTCCTCATTCAGGATGATCTTTTCCAGATCCCACTATTTCCCTGCAAATTTCATGATTTCCTGGTTTTTAATTGCTGAGTAGTATTCCATTGTGTAAAATTACAATTTCTGTATCCGTTCCTCCATTGAGGGACATCTGTGTTGTTTCCAGGTTCTTGCTAATACAAATAAAACTGCTGTAAATATGGTTGAGCAAATGTCCTTGTTGTGTACTTGAGCATCTTTTGGATATATGCCTAGGAGTGGTATAGCTGGATCTTGAGGAATCACTATTCCTAATTGTCCGAGAAAGCGCCAGATTGAAAGACAAACATGGCATATACTCACTTATAAGTGGATACTAGACCTATAAGATAGGATAAACATACTAAAACCTGTACACCTAAAGAAGATAAACAAGAAAGAGGACCCAGGGTAAGAAGATCAATCTTCATGTAGAAAGACAAATGGGATGGACATTGGAAGTAGAAGAAAACAAGTAACAGGACAGGAACCTACTACAGAGGGCCTCAGAAAGACTCTACCTAGCAATGTATCAAAGCAGATGCTGAGATTCATAACCAAACTTTGGGCAGAGTGCAGGGAATCATATGAAAGAAGGGGGAATTAGTATGCCCTGGAGATGACAGGAGCTCCACAAAGACCAAATATATCTGGGCACAGGGGCCTTTTCTGAGACTGTTTCTCCAACCAAGGATCATACATGGATATAACCTAGAACCCCTGCTCGGATGTAGCCCATGGCAGCTCAGTATCCAAGTAGGTTCCCTAGTTAGGGGAACAGGGACTGTCTCTGACATGAACTCAACGGTTGGCTCTCTGACCTCCCCCCACCCCTAGGGAGCAGCCTTGCTAGGCCACAGTGGAGGACATTGCAGCCAATCCTGAAGAGACCTGAGAAGCTAGGATCAGTTGGAATGGGAGGAGAATCTCCTCCATCAGTGGAATTAGAGAGGGGCAGGGAGGAGATGAGGGAGGGAGAGTGAGATTGGGAGGGAATGAGGGAGGGGACTACAGCTGGGATACAAAGTAAATAAACTGTAACATATATATGTTGTGTATATATATGTATATATACGTATATATACGTATATGTATATATACGTATATATATGTATATATGTATATATATACACAACATATATATGTTAAGTATATATGTTACATAACATATATTATGTATATATACATAACATATATGTAACATATATATATATATATATGTATATATATAAACTCATGGTCTTAAAGTGAAAATGCATCTCTGTGTTACCAGTGAACCTCACACTTAATTGCCACATGTCTTCTTGCTATGGCATTAGTGATGGATTATACTAGTCAATGTTAGCTATGAACTCCTAGGGCCTTTTGATGCTTGCATACTGACTATGTTACTAAAAGTCTGTGCAAGAAAGCAAGTGTCAGATCAAACCTTACCTCCTACAGTTGGATGTCTGTCAACTCCAAGGTTTAATTTTTTTTTAAATAAGGAAATGTCAGTTGCCTCCAAATTGAAGTTTTCTGATGATTCAAGCAAACTTTTAATTCCTGGTAGTTAAATAAGAGAATACAACACACACACACACACACACACTGTATATATATATATATATATATATATATATATATATATATATATATATACAGTATTTTATATATGAATATATATATATGCCCAATATTATATACTTTTGAGTATATATATATATATGTGTGTGTATGCATATTTATATTTAGAGAGAGAATTTTAACCAAGAAATTTGTATTCACCAGGATGTTGAATGTTTCAACTTGGAAGATAAAGAAATACGTATACACACAAATTTATGTCTATATTTCTCTTCTATGTTTAGAATTCCTTGACAGGAAAAAAAACCTAAAAAAAACCCCACTATTTTCTCAATATGTATCTGTTCTTGTGAGAACACAATCTTTCTCAGTAGGCAATACCACAAATTTCAGTTGCAAAGATGTTTTTACTACATTTCATCAAATAACATAGGAGCTATGCTAATCTCATGCAAAGACGCAGGCTAATATTGTTTGAAACAGAAGATACATTTGTGTACATGATCTGAACATATGTGCAGAGTTGAATTTCTTCATTAAATTTACCCATGGGGGTTTGAATATGACATACCAACATTTATAAGCATTCGGCATATAATTTTGATAGAGAAATAGTAATAACCTGGCTTGTCAAGAGCTCCACAAAGACCAAACTGAGCAGGGCACAGGGGTCTTGTATGAGATGGTTTCTACAATCAAGGACCATGTGTGGATGTGGACTGGAACCCCCGCACAGATGGGGCCCATGATAACTCAGTGTAGGACTGAAGACCCTATTCAGGGAAACAGGGACTGTTTCAGTCATGATCTTGATGGCTGACTCTTTGACCCTCCCCCATACAAGCCGGGGAGTGACAGACTGGCTAGATCCTAGGGGAGGACATTGCAGCCAGCCCTGAGGAGACAGGATAAGCTGGGGTTGGATGGAAGGGAAGGAGGTCCTCCCCTGTTGGTGGACTTGGAGGGGGCGGGGAAGAGGGAGATGAGGGAGGGAGTGGGAGGGTAGGAGGGAATGGTGGAGGGGGCTACGCCTGGGATTCAAAGTACCTAACCTGTGATTGAGATAAAAATAAATAAATTAAAAAAAATAACCTGGCTTGTTCCTTTTTTCTATTTTATTATTATTTAAAATATTTTCTTACAATATATTTTGATCATATTTTTTCTCCTCCAAAACTCTCCAGTTCCTTTCCATATCCCTATCCACCCAACTTCATGTTTTTTCCTCTCATCCTAAAAAGTAAAAATGAAAACAAATAAAAATACAACAAAAATACTAAAACAAAACAAAACAAAATGCACACACACACACAATTATGCAGTCTCTCTCTCTTTTTTTTTTTTTTTTTTTTTTTTTTTTTGTGGACAACTCTTCTTGACCATGACCTGTGCTGGAATGTGGTTGATATACCCAGTAAAACTCCACTGGAAAAAACTGATTTTTCCTTTCCCGGCAGGCATCAACTGCTGGGATTTTGCCTGGCTTAATCCTGTGCATGCCTTGTGTACACTGTCGTCTTTGTTAGTTTAAATGTGCATAAGCCCTGTTGTATCTGGAAGACACTGTTTCCTTGCAGTCATCCATCATCTCTGGCTCTTTCAATGATTCTGCCTTTTTTTTCCCTGAGGGGAAAGGTTTTGATGAAAACATTCCATTTAGGCTGAGTGTTCCAAATGCTCCTATTCCCTACATATCATCTACTTTTGGGTAGCTTTGTTAATGATTGTCTACTACAGGAACAAACTTCTCTGACGAAGGTTGAGTGACATATTGATCTATAGGTATAATGATTCTAATCCTATTCACAAACTAGAATTTCAGTCCCTATAAGTTCCTAACAATGGATCCTGGTTCTCATGAAACTCCATTATATTTCCAGACAATTCTGTTCTGCAAGTTGTCGCCACTGTTTTCTGTAACCAATCACTACTAGAAGGTCTTTCCAAGACTGTCCCACTGAGACAATGTGACCTAGTCATTTCACAGGGCTGCAGGTGCTCCAATTCACATTTGCTTCCTAAAATACATCATCCTCTGCATGCACTCATTGCTGCCATAGAAAGATTTTGGCTGGAGATTCATCACACTACCTCTTCCTTTTTCTCAATGTCTCATCCCAATTTAAGCCATTTACTCCTTCTTTTGCCATTCTCAGAGAAGAAAAAAATCAATTCAAAGTCACTCATGCAAATGAATCCATGTAAGGTGTACTGCAAAGGGCTTTTTTAGGTCTTTCCATAGCAGTTGTCCCTACATATTCATTTCTTCGGTAAGCATTTACGGAGACCTAAAATTTTCCACTGTATCATGAAAAGTAGCCATACAGGATAAAGAGTGACGCTAGGACTCGGAGGACGATTAGCATGCAAAGGTAAAAGGAGCATGAAGAGCATGTCTCACCTAAACTAGATGAGCAGGAGGGTATGTATATTATTATATCAAGTACTTACTCTTATGAAGTGCTTCTAGATCACTTTCATTTTAAAGCTTAAGAAGAACAATTCCGTCTCTATTTCAAAGTTTTATGACTATGTCTAGAGGCTTATTTGAGGAGTACACTCAATAAATTTAGTTAATAGCTAATAACTCTCTAAGATCACTCAATTGCTAAAGAAGATGGCACATGCTAAGATTTTATTTGCAGTCACCAAAGAAAATTACTACATTTTAATTTCATATAGCTAGAGGTTGGAATTACTAAAGACTTTAAAGCCATTACTAATCTATTTCACAATCAATAAATATATTTTAATCTCTTTATCAAAGATCTAAAATGGCTACTTTGATGCATTAAAAAGTAAAAAATTAACATAAAAATAGACATCTAGCTTGGGGTTAAATTGCATGTGTGTGTGTGTACGTTTGAGAAATTTCAACATGCTTATATTTCAAAGTAACAAACTATGACTAATATCTAAATACAGATATAAATATAGATAGATAGATTCCTGACTCAAGAATTTAAGCCTCTAATAGCCAATCAGATGTCAATTTTGCAGGTTAATATTTTGTCATAAAAACTGTGTGTACTTTAAAAAACTGACTAGTTACAACCCTGTCATTCGTACATGAATTTCATTAATTTTGAGCATGGTTTGCTTGAAATTCATTCTCCCTGCTTATCTAGTAGGTAATATATGCACTTAGTAGTTTATTCAAAGGCAAAATGTACAAACAATAAAAGGTAAATCAAAACCCTCTCCTCTCAGTCCACCATTCTGTCTGCTCTGAGTTGCTGCTTTCACTAGTTTCTCATACATCTTTTTCTAGGAACACTGTCTTTTAATATATATGCAAATTTGGTTTTTTGACTATCAACAGTAAATATATAGTCCTGCACACAAGTTTTACTCATTGAAGATTTTGTTAAAGATATTTTCATGTCACTCTACATAAAAGTAGATATGACATATATTTAATCAGTCCCTTATTGAAGGAAATTTAATTGTTTTCCAAATATTTTTAGTACAAAAATTTTAATGATTTTTTTCACTTTTATTATTTCTCTTTTAGAGTAAAATTGCAGGGAAGACATAATGTTGTAGGTCCTCAGTCTACATACATTAAACACATTTTATGCATCCCATGCATTGTTTCCATGTAGCTCCTGACTACACACATAAAATCTTCCATTGGAGAAGGGAAGAGAAGCAGAAAGGAAGAGATGTGGTCTGAGGTAAGTTTAAAATGAAAGGCATTACCTGGGTCCTGGAAGAGCTTAATAGGAGTTTTTTATCATCCAAGCTACAATTTACAAAATGACGATCCCTGTCAAGCTGGCCATGGGAATCTGATAAAGATGCACAGTCTGTGAACTATGCATTTCTACAGTGGCTAGAGACACTATAAGAGACACTGAGTGGGTCACTTTGGATATGTAGTCTCTCCTATGACCCCTAAACACATAAATTTTTATGTGCATCATAAGGGACAAAATAGAGATCTACTACTCTGGACAGTAGCGAGGGTTTTGTTGTTTGTTTGTTAGGTCTTTTTAGCCAGTGAATTATATTCAGTTTGGAAGGATCACTGGGAAGAGAGCACTTTTCAGAAGTTTGTACAAATCATATCAAAGGTTTAAAGGCCAGATACAAAGGTCAGAGCTGATATCCGGGAAATAAAAGTTTAACATCTACAGTTTTGCTTTATTGACTAAGAGAATAACAACAGCTTCACAGGGTTTAATAAGGGGAATTTCTAGAAAGAATGAGTTGAATATTTGAGTTCTTGTGAATGCCAGCAAGACATATGTGATACATATGAAATAACAGAGTAAATATCAAATACTACTGTTGAATAAAGGGCTGCTTTAGTTAAGTAGTGGAAGGTATAAATACTATAATTATTGTAGTTCAGATAGAAATCAAATGTGTTTTAGTATGGATTAAAAGACAGAAATCTTTTAATCTGGACCCAGATTTGCTGGCTCCCTTGGCCTTCCTTGTTTTTTTATTTATTACAATTTATTCACTTTGTAGCCCCTTCCTTTTTCCCCTCCCAACTCCACCCTTCCTCCATCATTTCCTCCCTTGCCCTGCCCCCAGTCCACTGATAGGGGAGGTCTACTTCCCCTTCCCTCTGACCCTAGCATATCAGGTTTCATCAGGACTGGCTGCATTATCTTCCTCTATGGACTGGTAAGGCTGCTCCCTGCCTCAGGGGGAGGTGATCAAAGAGCCAGCCACTGAGTTCATGCCAGAGACAGCTCCTGTTCCCCTTACTATGGAAACTCACTTGGAAGCTGAGCTGTCATGGGCTACATCTGTGCAGGAGTACTAGGTTATCTTCTACTCGGTGCTTGTTTGGAGTATCAGAAAAGACTCCTGGGACCATAATTTTTGGTTCTGTTGCTCTTCTTGTGGAGCTCCTGTCCCCTACAGATACAACCACTTTGGAAATCAATCTGGCCCTTTCTCAGAAAATTAGGAATAGTGCTTCCTCAAGATCCAGCTATACCACTCGTAGGCAAATATCTAAAATACGCTCAAGTACAACAAGGACATTTGCTCAACCATGTTCATAGCAGCTTTATTTGTAATAGTCAGAATCTAGAAGCAACCAGATGTACCTCAACTAAGGAATGGATACAGATTTTGTGGTACATTTATACAACGGAACACTACTCAGCAATTAAAAACAAGGAAATCATGAAATTTGCAGGCAAATGGTGGGAACTAGAAAAGATCATCCCGAGTGAGGTATGCCAGAAGCAGAAAGACACATATGGTATATACTCACTTATATATTATAAGTGAATATTAGACATATAACATAGGATAATCATACTAAAATCTGTACACCTTAAGAAGCTAAGCAAGGAGGAGGACCCTGAGTAAGAGGATCAATCCTCATTCAGAAAAGCAAATGGGATGGACATCGGAAGAGGGAAAAAACAGAGATCAGGACAGAGGGCCTGTGAAAGACTCTACACAGCAGAATATTAAATCAGATGCTAAGACTCATAGTCAAACTTTGGGCAGAGTACAGGGAATCTTATGAAAGAAGAAGGAGAGAGTAAGACCTGGAGAGGACAGAAGCTCCATAATGAGAGCAACAAAACCAAGAAATCTGGGCACAGGGGTCTTTCCTGAGACTGATACTCCAACCAAGGACCATGAATGGAGATAACCTAGAACCCCTGCACAGATGTAGCCCATGGCAGCTCAGAGTCCAAATGGGTTCCCTTGTAATGGGAACAGTGACTGTTTCTTACATGAACTCAGTGGCTGAGATGTACTCAGAGGTGAACTTTTTGCTCACCTCTCCTGGAGGGTGAGAAGGACCTCCCCTATCCATGGACATGGAGAGGGGCATGGGAGGAGATGAGAGAGGAAGGGTGGGGTTGGGAGGGAGTGAAGGAGGGGCTATAGCTGGGATACAAAGTGGATAAATTGATATTAATAAAGAAATAAATTAATTTTAAAAAGACATAGCTAGTGTCTTTGGTATTCAAAACACATGAAGAAAGGGGTGAAATTCCCTCAAAGGCTGATTACTGTACAATTACATAAATGTTCATTTTTCAAAGCCCACTTTATTAGCTAGTTTGGTCTTCACAGTAATCAAGTGAACTCATGGAAGAATCCACACCAGAAACAAAAGAATGATGCACACTCAAAATAACATTCAGAAGCAAATCTGGTAAGATCAAGGCCTTATTTTGGTTATGAGCGGTAAGACTGATTGCATTTTCACTGAACTGACAGAATACTTTCAGTTTCACATAGGCTGTGTCTTCACCGTCCAGAAAGTACAGCCAATTACACCAGTTTATTTCCAACTTACTGTCCAAGAAGAACCTACAGTATACCTAAATAATTCAAAAACCAAAATGACTATGAGTCGCCAAATCTCTACAAACAGGTGGTGATGAAATGTGTTTGGGGTTTGGAGAGGTCAAGGGTACAAGCACAGGGGTTAGGCAGATTCTCCTTCTCCATCCTTTCTTATTTTCATATGTTCCCTATTGTGTGGAGATATGTCTTTGGTAAGACAGAGGCTTTTTTTTTCTTTATTATATGTTGTCATAGGACATGAACTGAATGCAGACATTAAGTTATCCATTATTCTATTGCTGGAAGAAAGAGTGTCTTTGACAGAAGGCAACAACATCACAACATGACTGTCAATCGCTAGTATATTAGGGACCTTGAAACTTGTGTCTGGAATTGAGCTGTGCCCTATCAATGATGTCATTGTACTGGAGAACACACAGGGACATGAGGAGGCCAGAGAAATGAGATGACTTGTAGAAACAGACTCTACTTAAAAGAGAAGCAAGTTGATTTAAAAAGTTAAGTTTCAGCCACTCACAGCCCTTTTACATTTGAACCTACTTGTGAATTTTACTTTTTCTCATAATAAAATAAAATTCATGTCTAAATATTATAATCAGAAAATAAGTTATCAATCAACCAAAACAATACATTTTTGAAGCTAGCCATCAAATATGATTCAAGTCATAAAATGTGTAGCAATTATCATCCATATTTCCCAATGCTTCCTTTTTAAGAGTACTAAGCTTTGTAAAACAAGCCACAAATACAGTTGAAGGTACATATTCATATGCATATATGTACAGATAATGTTTTAAAAGAAATCATTTTCTTGAAAGAGGGGACAAAAATTCTGGAAAGTATTACTGTTTTTACAGGCTCTGGGATCTGGGTTGGTGTTGACTTGCTACACATCAGCAGTATTAACCCTCAGGTCTATGCTTATAGCTATACTTTTGCGCTACCTACAAGGTTAGATGTCTTCTCAGTGACAGTTACATTAAATATCTTGAAATAGCTGTGAGCCATCTTAAAAAATAAAAACGTGAGTTGAGCTCATTACAACATAAGCATTAACAAAATGAGTAATAAACCCATGAACACTGCCCACTTTCTCCATCAGATTAGCACTCCAATGTTTTCTAGGTTTGTTTTCAGGGGCAGTTTTCTTTTCTATTTTGGAACAAAGTTACAACTAACAGATTCAACCTCTTTCTTCTGATCCAATGACTGTATTTGTTTTTTACTTAGGGTATAATTTTTTTAATAAATATGCTTCATAAGTAAATTATTTAGGTTAGGACTTTGACTTTCTTTATTGCTAAATATTCATGCAATCACAAAATATGCTAAATATTGCGTTTAACTCCAGACAACCTTTTCCATAGTCTATATCCGTTATATAAAAGCAACTTCCCATAATTGTGAATATTATATAAAGAGATCAACTTTTGGCATTCCTGGTTTAAAAACATCATTCCCACCAATAAGCCTATTCCTTTCAACACTTCTTCTATTGTGACTAATCCATGTTCTTTTTAGTTGTCGTTGCATTTACCTTTTGAATTAGTGCTTAGTGAAAATGTAAGTGCTATGACAATGTTATGTAAACAATCCCCCATAAAACCTTCAAAAACTTTATTTTCTATTAACTCCCTCATAAGACACGTTTCTGTTTCTTGTAAATGGCAACTTACCAACCAAAACAAACAAACAAAAAAACACAGCAATTTAGCAAACAGGGCTGTTTGCTCCCTGTGCATTCTTCTCTTCAGACATGACCCAGCCTGTCTGAGCTGGCTTCATTCGATTGGTCAGTTGAGTGAGTCACATCCTAGGTCTTCCCATAGTTCTTTATAGGGGTGGCTGCCTTTATGAAGTGACAGATGTTCTTGGCAGCTCAGGTAACTTACATATATCATTTCATTTTTGGCAGGACTTAGATCATCTTTTGTGGGCTTTTCTGTTCTTTCTGCCTCCCATTTTCTTCTCCAGATTCTGACAGCCAGGAAATAGAGAATGTGGCTTTTACTTTCATTCGCAAACTTTCAGTCTTTCACACAAAGTGAAAAGTGTCTGAAGTTAATGAAAGGCAATTTTTCCTTCACCCACTGGGGAAATTGAAAATATGACCTTTTGGAGAGACATACTGAGAGGCAGGTTAAAGAATGATGAAAATCTATGTCAAATTAAGTGATCTCCTTCCCACCCTGTAATCACTCATCAAGTAACTAAGTGCACTGGGTCCGGATTACTAGGGAGCTGTTCCATCTTGCACAATTTACAAATACTCTGCCTGTGAATTATACCTTCTTTTCAGCCTCATTACTTCGTTCTGTCATTTTTCAGTTTCCACCCATTTTCTGATCAAATTACACATCAGATACTAGTAATGTTGAGCAGAGATTCTGAGCACAGTAAGCTGAAATGAAGCTCATAGCTATGTCCCCTCTACCTGAAAAAAAAAAAAAAAGAAAGAAAGAAAAAAGGAAAAAAAAAACATGTTCATTTCTGTGCCAAGAAAACACTCTCTTATTCCAGGTTTAGTTATGACTAATAATTTAACTAGAAACAGTGATGGATGAATAATCCTTTTAGAGGAGAGATGATGGTCAGATCAACAAGACAGTTTATAGTAGAAACAATGATAGCAAATATGTGATTGTCTAGATTTTTAAATGGTGCAAAGGCTTCACATATCTTTCTATTTTAGTTTGACACCATGGCAAAATCCTGAAGAAGACAGCTAAAAGGTATTGAGGGCTGAAGAGTATTTTGCTTTCTTTGGGGTTTTTGAGACAAGATCTCCCTAAGAGGCACTGCTGGCTTGGGACTATCACAGAGAAAGTCATTAGCCTCTGCTTCTAAGTTCTGGAGTTAAAAATGTGTACCAATATGCTCAATCAAATTTTATAGGACTGATTTAAAAGGAACTGATTGATTTCACTTTTTAAACTATAATCCTATACATTAATTTTTATTGAACTATGCTTATCTTCATAGTACATTGAGTTCCACCCACTGAGAAACAGACTCTTGAAATTAGTATTGTCTCTGAATTCATGAACAAATGCATAAGCAACAAATAAACAATTGAGAGGAAGAGGCAATCAGTGTTTCTTACAAAGATTTCTCAATCTTGTTCAGGAAACAAAGAATTCTTGGGCAGGAAATGCCACTGGGAAGGAATTACTTCAAAGTGATCAGCCTCTACCATGCTCAGAGTGTAGAACCCAGTCCTCACTGCCCACCCCTCTGTCTGACAGGTATTGCTTTGGAATCAATTAGTACACAGCCTGACTGCTCCAAAATCTTTCAGCATTTTTATTGAAAACTCTATTTCACCTGAGGATCTCAAACACCAAGTCAAAAATAACAAAAATAGCCATAATTTTTTATATTAGACCCTTATTGAATGTCTTTGTAAGGTATGTATGCTTTGAAGACTGGAACAACTAATTTTGAAGAACTTGGGGTTGCAGAAGCAGGGACTGTTTCAGTCTTGAACTTGATGGCTGACTCTTTGACCCTCCCTCATACAAGCCGGGGAGTGACAGACTGGCTAGATCCCAGGGGAGGACATTGCAGCCAGCCCTGAGGAGACAGGATGAGCTGGGGTTGGATGGAAGGGGAGGAGGTCCTCCCCTGTTGGTGGACTTGGAGGGGGCGGGGAGGAGATGAGGGAGGGTTGGGGAGGGTGGGAGGGAGTAGGGGGGGGGGGCTGTGCATGGGATGCAAAGTACCTAACCTGTGATTGATAACAAAAAATTAAAAAAATTTAAAAAAGATAAAAAACAAACAAAAGAATCGTAAAACATTGTAGTGACTGGGAGTTCTGAATCTTTTGGTTTCCAAACATAGCTATCCTCCCTTTTGGTGATGTGTGCCTATAAATTTCTCCAATTTGGTAAATAAATTTAAATTTGTCAGAATTCCACGCTTGCAGAGTTTTAATCCAAGACTGAATTTTAATTCTATATTTGAAGGTCTGTTTAGCATCCTTCTTGTAGAGGATATGACCAAAAGATTCCATGGTGATGGACAAGTTTATGCATCACATTTATTGTAAAAGTAGCTTTCCTGGATAAATGCTCTGATGTATGGAATGTAGGTCTGTGGGAATGGAACACTAACCCTTACTATCAAGTGACCAGCTGGTATTCTCAAGATTCTCAGAATCTGTCTTTATTGCTGGTCAGTTGACCTTCAGAAGTTGCAGTAGTTAAATCAGCTTCATACATGTGAATGCATGCTCACCTCTGTCTCTGCCTCCATGACTGTTTCATTTGCATCTTTATCATTGATTATACGTACTGAATATTAATGAAAACCCATAACCTCAATTCATTTGGTTATTTTGCATATTTTGCCATTTATTTTTTTTCTCACTTGGTGAATAACTTCTGAACCACATCAATGTGTGCTACAAAACCTTCCTATTTTGTGCACTCGCCTTCTGCTACCCACATACCTGTATCCTTATTGCCTTATTCCCTCTTTTCTGTTTATTTTGATTCCCTTCCACATAGCCATGTCATTGGCTCTTCTTTATTTTTATTTTTGGAATTTAGGAAAGTACCATCTTTTATGTTAGTGAGCTTTTCATGGCTGTGATAAATGCATGCCATATATAAAAGAAAGGAAGATGTATTTTGACTCATGCTTGCAGAGGCATTGGTACCAAACCAAAGTTCAGCTGGTTCCTTTGCTTTGGGCCTGGTGTGAGGCAGAATATCTTGGTGGAATAAAATGCTGCTTACTTCATCAAGCAAAGAAAGACAAGGAAAGAGTGAGAGTGAGTGTGCCCAAGATAATGAGAGAGAGAGAACAAAATACACCATCCAAAAGCATGTCCCTGGTGATCTATTTTCTCCAACCAGGAACCACCTCCTAATGCCTTATTTAGTATTAACTCATCAGTGTATTAACTCACTATCAAGATTAATGCTTTGTGATCCAGTTATTTTTAAACAGTTCTAACAGCTACAGACCAACCCTCAATACATAAGCCTTTGGGAATATTTTATATCCAAAGCACAAAAGTCTTCCATCTCCTTTCTTTTTTATACAAAATGGATGACTGACTATACTCCTTACAGTTTCACTTGGGCATATTTTTTCCAGTAGTCTTTAATATCTAGAATGAGGCTGCAATTCAGACAATGCTTTTTTTTTAATTTTATACACATACTCTAAGTTATACATAAGTATAACTGATGGCTGGACTCTATTTTATCCTTTGAAAAAAATTTTAGTTTTGAAATTATAATATAATCATATCATTTTCCCCCTTCCCTTTCCTCCAGGCTGTCCAATATATCTTTTTACACTCTTTCCAGGTACATTCACCAAGACGATATTCTTAAGTGTAGGATATGTCCTATGCAGTGTTTGTATTGTTTATTTCCTTCCAGGACTATTATACTTTATCCTTCACATCTACAATGGCTCTGATGATCATCATGATGACAGGAGCCTCCTAGCCTCTAACCATTAAACAGCACACCTAACCTCTATTCCAGTGTGCCTCCATCATTCCCACAGATGGCACTGTGCCTTTACAATGCCTGTCTACTGGCATCACCTGCCTACAGGTAACTTCTTTTTTTTCTCTCTCTCTCTCTTTCTTGAGTATAATTTTTTCCTCACAGAATATATCCTGATTGTGGTTTCCCTCCCTCAACTGCTCTCAATTCCTCCCCACTTTTCCTTCTATCTGAATCCACCCCTTTCTGTCTCTCTCTAGAAAACAAACAGGCTTCTAAGGGTTAATAATAAAATAGAATAAAATAAACCAAAAACTAACACACTGAGACAAACAAAACATGGCTATAGTCTGGTTTCTCTCCAGACCACAGACATCTATCACCTTTTGCTTACCCATTTTTAATGACAATGGAAGCTTCTTACCACTGTATTCACAATGACCTTGATAAAGGCGTGTTGTCTGGGCTATATTTTGTTCCATGATGCTCTTTTGGTTCTCTTGTAAAAACATACCATTCTGTTATGCCAATTTCCCTCAGTCTTTTTATTTCTTCTCCCATCTTCCATGTGACAGGTAAATTGTACTAAAAGAGATGAGTTTTGTCTTATCCTGCTTTATTAATCAAACATTATCAAAACCTTATTCCAAGTATCCTTGTGTTTTGTTATTAAAAAGATGTTTCACACTGATATATCAACTAGTCTTAATATTCTGTCTTGTGGATGAAAGGATTTTGTTTTTAGGGTGAAAATATTACATGTGTAGAACCAAACACAACCCTCACCCCAAAAAGTCAATAAAATGACTCCTAATGATATTCTTCTATACTCATAGATTGGTGTCTTATCCAGCCATCAGCAGAGATGCCTCCTCCATCAGCTGACAGGAACACATGCAGAGACACCTAAACAGTAGGTGGGGCTCAGGTCAGAGAACCCAGCCACAGAGGGAGAGGAAGGATTGTAGAAGCCAGAGGGGTCAAGAAGACCAGAAGACAGCCCACAGAATCAATTAAGAAGGGCTGATAGGGGCTCACAGAGACAGAAGCAGCAACCAGAGAGCCTGCACAGATGGGTCTGTGATAGTGCCTCTTTATATATGTTGTGGTTGTTTAGTTCTTTCTTTCTTTTTCTTTCTTTCTTTCTTTCTTTCTTTCTTTCTTTCTTTCTTTCTTTCTTTCTCTTTCCTTCATTCTTTCTTTCCTTCCTCTCTCTCTCTCTCTCTCTCTCTCTCTCTCTCTCTCTCTCTCTCTCTCTCTCTCTCTCTCTCTCTCTCTCGGTGGGACTCCTAACAGTGGGAAGGGTGTTTGTGACTTCTTTGCCTGCTCTTAGGACTCCTTTCCTCCTACTGGGTTGCCTCATCCAGCCTTGATATGTGAGTTTGTGCCTATTCTTATTGCATCTGGTTATGCCTTGTTTGATTGATGTCCCTGGGAGGCCTGTTTTTCTGAAGGGAAGTAGAGGAACAGTGGATGTGGAAAGAGGACAGTTGTAGAGAGACTGGAAGAAGTGGAAGGAGAGGAGGCTACAGTCAGGATACATTGTATAAAATGAAAATAATTATATGTAATTTTCAAAATTTGTACTTTCTGTAAGTCAAAATCCTGGGTGAAAAGACAACATTTTATTCTTATGTAAACTATATGTGTTAAAACCATTTGATTTTTTTAAATATTTTACTTATTTTTTCAATTTTATTAGTTCTTTGAGAATTGTATACAATGTGTTTTGATCATATTTACTTCCTCCTCATCTCCTCCAAGATACATCTCCTAGTCTTATTACTCTTTAAATTAGTTATTCTCAATTACCAACATTTTCCCTAGAAGACATTTGACAATGTCCAAAAGTAATTTCATTTGACACAGCTAAGGCACACACTGCTGGTACCTCGTGGATAGTGACTAAGGATGCTGGTAGACATTCTACAATACATAGACCAGCACCCACATACATATGAATCTGTTCAATGTGAACTTCAAGAATGTTAGCCATAAGGCTTCAGAAATGGCCCAGTGGTTAAGAGCATTCATTGGCTTTGTATCTGGAAGAGTCTGGTTTGATTCTCAGTAACCACATGGCACCTCAGAGCCATCTGTAACTCCATCCCAGGAGATCTGACACCCTCTTCTGTCCTCTGAAAGTGCTAGGAATTGCATTGTACACAGACATGCATGTAGACAGAACACCACACACATAGAAAAAATATTATTTTTAAAAAGGATACCAGGTGGCCAATAGTTTGATAATCTCTGCTTCTTTCCTTTCCTGTTCAGATGTAAAATATCTCAGTCAGGTTATGCTGAGATTCAGCCCTGATAGACAATCTGGCAACCATAAAAGGAGGCAAATGAAAATTTTGGGGAACACATGTTGATTTGCATAAAGAAAAAAATGGAAAGTTTGCTGCACAGTCTTGTAACAAAACAGTGGTCCTAACCCCTATTAGAGAATGGTGGTCTACCTCAGCAAATCTACAGGATATGGAGGATTTTAAAGAGATGTAACACTCAGCAGCATCCATTTGGCATTTGTCCCAGTTTTCAAGACCTGGGATTTTCCTACCTGGTCCCTGAGTTTTAAATATAGTCAAACATCTCTGGAGCTGTACTACTCTCAAAAATGGATCTTCATCTTCCAGCCTAAATAATGAGTGTGTCTCCATTCATTATTAGCAAGCCTTTCTGGTCCTAGCTCTTGACTATTTAACTGCTGGTTAGCAGGTTTCAGTCAGTTCCTTATGTTCGTGTCAATATAACAGAATAGTAATCTCCCAATTATGCGGTTGGTAAGCATCATTCTCCCATGTTTCCAAAATGTCAGCATGCATCATGGTTGTTGGTTTTCCAACAGTGCATTTATCTAGGTCACCACCAATGAAAATCCAGAAGTGAGGCACCAAATGTGCATACTGTGCATGTATCATCTGTCAATCAATGGGTCATCTTCTTCCCCTGCTGCTGCTGCTACTACCACCTATATTCTTAGACTGCTCTTCATTCAACTTTTGCCAAACTGGATTCCTTAAGAAACATATGCTACAACAGGATTAGATATCCAAGAGAGTTATCAGGAGGAAAACCCATGTGAGGCAAAGCAGGAAGGTGCCTGAAGAAGGAGAAAGTCACCAGACCACGATAAGAACCTGAAAACGCTACAGTTTCAACTGAGCTGGTGAACTTGACAGGTCAAGGTTGACCAACAGAAATAAATCGTACATCTCTTTCCATAAATGTCTCCATTGGTCTGCCCATTTCACTGATTATTGTGAAGCAATTCATGAGAGACAGGCTTCTGCACAGACACGATGATGTATTTTAATGCATCAAAATACCTGAGGCACTCAGTGAATGACATTCCTTTCCTGTCATAGAGTATCAGTGGGGTCACTTTTGCAGGCTTCAAATGGCCAGTGCACAATCCTGCAACTGTTTCAAAGTAGGAAATCTTATTTTCATTTGGAGAGTCCTCATAGGCAACCATACTAGTCAATCAGAGCCTTGGTCTTTTACTTGATGAGCACAGGCGAAGTATAGGTGAACAGAAAAGTTCTGTTTTTGTCCTCCTGGATTGTAACATTGAATAGCAACTGAGATAAATTTGCTGAAAGCTAGGATTCTCAAAGGAGTTTGAGGAAGCTGCATTATCCCCTTTACAATGTGTTGCAATTTATCACTCTGAGAAACAAGCATAGACCCTGGCACAACTGAACTCAACATAATTTATCAATTGTTAACTTTTCCCTAAGGGAAAGTGAAAGAAAACTATTAATTATGTGACAAATTTCAAAGAGGTCTTTGAGGTCTACTAAAGGGAATTTGTTTAGAGATCTTCAAAAACATACTCCAATCTACCCAAGATTCCATGTTCTAGAAATGAAAATGTCACTTTTGAATGCAGGCTATACTCCGCCATTTGAAAGTTTTGTTTTGTTTTTTAATACAAGTGGGATATTAATGGGATTCTTCTACTATATCTAAGCTACAGAACAAAAAAAAAATCCTGTAAGTCTAGTTAGTATTTGGCATATGCTTACATCTCAAAACATAAAGCAATTTTAAACATAATTTGATCATGCCACTCCCTATGAGTTAAAAGATGGATTAAAAACAATTATTTTTGTATTGAGATGTGATATAGGGTGGTAAGATATTTCAAGAGGCATAGACTATAATTCTGGAGCTAAGAGCCAGAATCATAGTTTATGACATGGATATTTGATGCTATCCTGGAAATTAAGTTATTTGATACTTTTCTCATTTATATAAACATGTTCTTTATCTTATATAGTTGTTTTAAGATAAATGACTGTATATATATATATATATATATATATATATATTAAAATGTCTATCCCATAACTGACATAGAGTAGGCACACAGTAACTTTAGGTACTATCAATTGTTCTCTGTTATAAATGTGGCCCTTCATGGTGGGAGAATTCATTATTGGCATTTATTCTTCATGAAAACACGTACAAATCATTATCCAAAAATCCATCATCTTTTTCAAGTATGTTACTTAGCTTCTAGTCTCTTTTCTTGATTGTTATTCATCACCCAGATGCTAATAATCCACACAGTGACAGTCATCATCCACACCATCTTTTTTAAAGAATAAAATGTGTTTATATATCAATAATCATATAACTTAGAATTATAACATGGCAAAAAATGGTTCTTGGTGTTTTCAAATTAGTGGCATGCTACTCTTTGAGATTCAAGTACAAATAAGATACTCTCCACAGACGTTCTCAGAATTTTCAAGATTATGATATTTTAAACATAGTTCTAGTAATACTCACTTCTATATCAGCTTCATTCCTCTTGTCGTAGATTTTGCTTTTAATTGGCTATATTCCTGATATTCAATTTTGAACTAATGGTATGTAAAACAAGAGTAAATATCTTATGAATGAGAGTTTGAGAGAATTTTTTTAATGCAAATGGATGAGAGGCAGCAACAAACTTTCCAGAGACACATTTTTATCCTACTGGATCTCTGCACCTTCTTCCTAATGACTCAGTTTCCCAAACAGAAGGCTTGGTCACAGTTGCTAACTACAGCCCTTTTGTATACAGAATATATCTAATTTTGTATGTTGTAAATAATTGTTCATAATAAGTTGACCTCACATAACTCCTTTTTTTGGTCTATCAACATTTATCCATTATTTTATTTCAAACACTGCAGATATCTGGTTGTAGCACTGCTGATATCTGGTCATGTGTTTTGGTACTTTTCATTTTCTGTCTAAAAGAAGCATGGGACATGTTACCTGTTCTGTGGCATCCTCTATGAGGATCAGTCCTGTTTCTGGTTATACACACACAGGTACATTGCTTTGCTTTTAGTCATGGAAAACATTCAATACCTTTCTGCTGATTTGTATTTAGGAAGCTTTGTGTGGGCATTTTCAGCACTTCGCTTTTCTTCTTTTCCCAGTGGCATTTAATGCAAAACAAAAACCGATCAGGGGGGTTAGAATTTTCTTTGGTTTATTGTGTTTCCATAGTTACAGGTCTGTGTTGTTCATCTTCCTAATTCAGCCTCAATGACTTGCCCTGCCTTTGTGACCCATGCTTATTAAATCCTGATTACTATGTTCTATTGGAGCTGGCCTCCTCCTTACACACTACAATCACCTATAAAGCAGACATGCTTCTTCCATTGTGATTGAAGCTTTGCAGCAAAAACGCCACTTTTCTAGTATTTATCACCCATCATGATAAAGTCCATCCTAAAATAAATGGCCCTTTTCATGGTACTCTTTGTGGAAGTAACATCTTTTTTAACTTCTTCATTGTCAAGGTTTTCCCTTTATTCTTTTCAGTCTGTGATTAACCATCCACTTTCTACCTTTTCATCTAGAAAAGGAATTATTTCTTTAGGGATTTTTGACCCCACAATAATAAATAAAGATAATAAATAAATAAAGCAATAAGATTGTCCTGGAAAATAAATAGAACTTAACAGGAATCAATAGAAAATATTTTGAAAATGAAAAAAAACATAATTCAAATAATTTTCCTGTTGCTTTCTGTGAGTGAACTTTGGAACAGTCTACAAATAAAATAGGGAAAATTGAATAAAATTATTGGGGAATATAAGAGAAAAAATTCTGTCAGAGTTGGACATAGCTGCATATAGCATTAGCAATGAAAATAGCAAAAAAATCTTGTGATGTGGTTTATTTTTCTTAAAAGGAATCTAAAAACAGGATGTTCCTAAAAAGATATAGCTACAGTGTCATCCATGAACAGACCTTGTGATCGTCAGTGGTCTAATCTGTGATCAAGTATGGCTTCTTGAAGATCTCATATCCACATTTCAGGCCACAAGAGGAAAAAAAATAAAAAGAAATAGTGTTCTAAAGTCTTCATGAAGTGTGTTTACACCTCATTGGCTATAACACAGCTGTAGGCTCCCATAATGTTGTGAAAAGGCTAGAAAAGGGAAGTATCTTTAATGAACCACAAGGTAAGAAACTCTGCTATAGATGGAAAGGAATAATAAAAACCTGTAATCAACTATCAATTTCTATTACAAGTCTCCAAACGATTAAGGTAAATGGATGAACAGTAGGCAATACGGGGTAAATCAAATCATACGGAATAAGTGCTATAACACACACACACACACACACACCTATTTCAAACACTCCTCATTTCAAATATTAATTTGTTTTAAAGGGCATTTGACATGAGAAACTAATCTCTTCCCCCTTGTCATTTCTCACAGCACAATAGTAATTTCTGTAGACAGTTAGATAATAAAATAATTGACAGTTATTAAGATTTCAGCAACTGGATGACTTATTTAAATATTTTTTTTTTATTCTTCAAGCTAAAATTTTGAAGTATAACTATACTTTGAATTCAAATCATGTCCCCACTTTACAGAGAACAAATTGGGTATGGTTTGTCTCTGCAGAGATCATGAGTTGGAGTCTTGGTCCCCATAGCAGCAGTGTGAGATGTGACAGGCTCCTGAAGAGGGAGGTCCAGGGAGATCCAGAGACACTGTCTGTAGGACTAAGATTGACCCCATGGGATCCTAAGTTAATTATTGGGAAATCAAGTTGTTGCAAGATGCTCTCTCCCCGGTTTTTACCTACTGCTTCCCCTGGGCTGACTTGCTCTGTAGGTGACAATGTGATGATGGCATCTCCTGTGGAATGCAGCTCAGAATGTCTCTCACCAAGCCAGGACTAGGCTGTGGGAAAATACAGTGTCCAAGTATAAGTCATGTAAGCCTCTTTTCTTTAGAAATAATGTCACCTTAGCTATTCCAGTATAACACAAAATAGACAAAAATCACCCTGAAGTCATAAAGAGCAATGTGGTGAGCTCCAGATTCTATACCAGCTTATCTGATCAATTCTCATTAAAGAGTGAATTCTCACTAAACCTCAATTCTCCTTGCTTACTATGTTTGTCTTTTGTCTGTTGTACTATTTTTATATGCAATGCATAACCTCCTTAGCATATGCTTTTTATATCTAGATACATTTTCCCCACCTGCTTTCCAACCAGCAGTAGGTAAATAATGTAGTCTTCCTATTTAGAAGCAGTCTGGAACTTGTGTTCAGTATTTTATGCTTCTACCATATTCTTTTGTATAAACCAGATGCCTGTAATGAATTAAGGGAAGAATAAAAGAATATATTATTGACACACTGGTTCTGCTAAGGAGTTCCAGGTCGAAGGCAGAAGAAGAAATTATTCTTGAAGTGTAGGCAGAAATAAAAAGTATAAATTTCAGTTGAGTTTATACCCCTGAGTCTTCCATTATAATCTTTAAGGTTAAATAAAGGCTGTGAGTATGAGCAAGGTTCTATGTAATTTCGTTTCTGATTGTTTAGTTTTGTTAGTTCTGGTTTTATCATCTGGAAATATGAGAACATAACAGAATATAAAAAAAAAGCCAGAGGAAATAATGAGAAAAATGGTATTTGCAGAAAAGAAAACAAAATGTAAAAATAATCTCAGAGAAAGTGGAAATGAGACTGTGGAAACAAATATCAGCCTCAGCAAAGAGAGTTCAAATTTTCAGACTAATATGGAGAAAAGAGAGATAGGGACTGTGATAAAGAGATAGGCCTTTTTAGGCCTGGTTAAGTGCCTAGTTGAGAATTAAGGAACAAAAGTAAAAATAGGTTTGTGTCCAGCAAGAAATGAGCTATGACTGTGGACTAGTTATGTGATATCAAGCACAGAACAAAATCAAGAATATTATGGGGGATGGAACAAATCAACATAATGGTTAACAGGAGTCAGGGGTGGGGGGCAGAAAGGATGCTAATGTGATAAGAAACTCATGAGGAAGATGGGGCGGGGAATACCAGAAACAAACCTCTGATAAGCAGCCCTTATTCAGGCCATGCATTCCTAGGTAACTTTTTTAAATGTGCTATTTTAGCTATGACAACAGAAAGAGAGAGAGGAACATCCTGTGCAAATTTAATCTTTGGGCATATTCAAAGCAACAGCATATTGTTTATTATCATATTTCATAATCACAGAATCATTATACCCAACTGACATTCTCCTCAAGGGCTCCTGTCTTCCTCACTGTTACAATCAGTGTTACTTGTGTGACACTTTCACAAACACCTAGCTCTGACTGAATTAAATCTTGCTCTAGGACATAATGAATGAACTACATAAACTATAGACATAATATCACACGACCAAAGTAGCCAACTTTTAGCTTTGTTAACACAGAATGTGCAATCTTCCACCAACAAATCCCTATTGCAGTCCTCATATTGATGAGCTCCTTAACATGTACAGATTCTCATCATCTATCCACAATATCTTGTCTGGTCCCCTTGTTTTAATGAATCATTACGCTCAAGAATTCGCAAGTAGGCCTAACAATCTGATGCTACTTTTTGCAAAATTCAACACAATATTTGCCAGACTTCTCTTAAATTCCAGATGCTTTTGTGGGCATTAGGGTTATAGTGGTTATAGGTGGTTATATAGTGGTACTCAAAGCAAAATCCGTTCCTTCATGTCACATATATTCCAGTGCAGAAAGTAGAACATGAAATGAATAGTTTGGTATGGGAGATGGCAAATGATAGTAAATTCCATGAGCAAAAAAATGAAAGAAAGATAGGTAAGGTGAAGAGGGTATTTAGAGAAAGTAAATAAGCTCTAAGATGGGAAGAAAGCGGAAGCTTTTGTGATGGTGATTAGAGTAAGAATTAACACAATAAACTAGGCATTTGGGTAAGTGGGAGACTCCAAGGTTGTTAGCTTGGATAGCCAGAGAAATTGGGAATTACTTTAGGAAAGAAAGATTTTAGAGGGCCTCATAAGCAATTTGCCTTGGTAAACCACTAGACGGTTTTATGTGAAGGAATAAAACTGCTGGGTTTTACGATCAGAAGTGAAAGGAGTTTGCCCCAGGACAGTCAAAAGTTAAGAGTGTAAGGCTTCTTGTACGTTTTGAACATCCGTATTTGCGAGGGATAGAAGTGGAATATGACAGAAAGAACTGGAGGTGAATGAAAACAAGCAGGAGACTGGTGCTTTCCTAATGACAGAAAAATACACTGATAAACATGACGGGCTCCAGAACAATGAAAGTAAAAAAAAAAAAAAATGCTACATAATTTTAATAGATGGTATGAGTTACCTAGGAGAATATGTTTTCGAAGCATATTCTAAAAATTCATTAAATTTAAATGCAAATATTTAAGGCAAAAATATCTGCTCATTTTGTCCCATAGTATGAAGTAGGAGGGAGATAGCTCAGCTTCCAAACCCTTGATACAGTTACAAGGCAGTGACTGGAGCCATGGCCATGTGACTGCGTCTTCCTCTTTTGGAGGGCTTTGGCTACAGTTAAATTCAATAATATTTTTACAGCCAAGTGTAGATAGAGTCTAAACAAAAATTTAAATTGGAGCTTAAATTTTTTTGAGTTTTTTTAATGTAATTTATTTATTTTTATATTAATCGCAGGTTAGGTACTTTGCATCCCAGGCATAGCCCCCTCCCTCATTCACTCCCTCTCTCCCCATCCCTCCCTCATCTTCTCCCCACCCCCTTCCAAGTCCACCAACAGGGGAGGACCTCCTCCCTTTCCATCCGACCCCAGTTCATCTTGTCTCCTCAGGGATGGCTGCAATGTCTTCCCCTGGGATCTAGCCAGGCTGATGCTCCCAGGCATGTATGGGGAAGGGAGCCAGCCATCAAGTTCATGATAGAAACAGTCCCTGTTCCCCTTACTAGGGTCTTCAGTTGGACACCGAGCTACCATGGGCCACATCTGAGCGGGGGTTCTAGGCCGTAGTCATACATGGTCCTTGGTTGGAGAAACTGTCTGTGCCCTGATCAAGTTGGTCTTTGTGGAGGAGCTCAAATTTTATTGAGTTGAGGATGGTATGGAGGTAGGTCTTCATATAAAACTCAGTATGTTTATGTTATAAATGACAGACTGGACAGGTATCTTATTGCGTGTAGATGGAACTATATGGCAAGCAAAGATGTTTACCTCGTTATCACTAATACCAGGCTCTCAAGTGTCTAAGGGCCTGTGGGATGGGTTTTCAGTGCTGAGAACTAGAGACGTGTGGCTTCCAGCCCTAAGGCTTCAGCTCAGATCTACCAAGGTCTCCAGCTTAGCAGCGGCTCAGTACTAGTGGCTTCCTACAGCAAGTAACATTGGCAGTGCAAGTGTTGACTAAGACCACAGTCCCTGAATTTGGGTACCAGGGGCCTTGACTTCTAACAGAAGATCCAGCAGCACTGGCAGCAGACAGCACATTCTAGTCTTTTTTGCTCTAAATTCTGGATGAAGAACTCTCAGGTCTTGCAGGGTGAGATGAGAAGAACCTAAAGAGTAATGTAAAGCTGTATATTTAAATAAAAAAGTCTCAATAAAGGAATATAGATGGTCAATCATAAAAGCTATTATTATTGCTGTTATTGTTGTTGGAAAATGCTTTACAACCACAGGAAGAAGCCGTGGATAATATATCACAAAGGACCTATCTTCATTTTCCTTTTTCTCCCATGTAGATAACAACTCCTACTTGGAAAATAAGCATTCAAACCAAGAGCCTGTTAGAGATATTTTATATTCAAACACATCACACAACAGTGTCATCATATTTTTTTTGGTTTTTGTTTGTTTTAATGTACCAGGGGTTTTACAGGATTGATTGTATTTGAGGTCAGATATTAAGTCGGAATGGCTTTTAAAAAGACAAACATTTTACACAGTATCATTTCTGATCACAATGGGATTAAATTAGAAACCAACAACAGAAGTGAAAACGGAAGATTCATTAATCTTTGGAAATCCAATAATGGGCTTTTAAACAGCTAATATATCACAGACAAAATCTCAAACTAAATTTAGAAAATATTTGGAGATAAATGATGATGAAAATACAGCACTCCAAAAATGTCAAAGATATAGTGATAGTGGCAAGGGGAAAACTTCCCATCTCTATGCACTTGTGTTAAATATAATTATATATATAATACTGTATGTGTGTTCACATGATGGGACACCACTCTAATCCTAGCACTTGATAAAAACAAGAGGATCATGAGTTTAAGGTGAGTGTGGGGTACAAAGTGAGACCCTGACTCAGAGAGAGCGTAGAGGAAGGGAGAGAAAAGAAGTGAAAGGGTGGGGTAGGAGAATTCAGAGTTAAAACTTTCGACAGCCTTCGTGAACACTGAAACAAAACTCTTCAGCTCAATGAGTCTAACTTAGCAGCAAATTAAAAGAAATGTATAGTAACTGAGTGGGGTAGATAATCCTTACTAAAAGTCAATGTTGGTTTCACAAATGAAAACCAACCAGTGAAAACAAAGGAAGAAACAGAAGCTTGTAATCATCTCTGATTTGAAAAAAAAAAATGTATTTGGGAGAAGTCACATGCTTCATGGTAAAACCACCTTTTGATTGATGGAGGGAGGGGGCTGTTGAATGTGAAATATACCACACAGCCTCATGTGTTTGGACACCTGGCCACAACTTGGTGAGGCTGTTTGAGAAGCTGTGGAGCAGTGTGGAGCCAGGGCTCACTGGCGGAAATGGGTAATCTCCAAGTTCCATAATCCTGCAATACAAGGCAAGCAGCCTGCTTCCTCTCCTGCCAGCACGCCCTCCACGCCAGTATGGAACCCATTTCCTCACGCTACTAGCTGGAATGAATTATTTCTTTAAGATGCTTCTTGTAAGGTATTTCGTCACAGCAATAAGAAACGTAAGAAATAAACTTGATGAGAAGATGAACCGTTTCTGTGGCAATACTACCCAAGGGGCTCTAAGGTCAGCATGATCTATTTCAAAATTGTAAAGGCTTTATTATTTCTTTTACAGAGATTTAAATTTTTCTAAAGTCTTTGTTTTTATAAAACATTCAGTGATCAGCTAACCCCTCTATTCATGCTGCCATATTGTTTTGTATTGAGAAGCACACTTTTTCCTATTTATTAAGCACAAAGCAGAGACTTAAGGAATGAATTCCACTGATCCCTCAGGCTACATCATGAAAACAACTGGGAAGAGCTATCAATACTGCCATATTATGTGATATACTGACAGCAAAATACCACATCTGTATGGGAATAATTTAATTAATTTCAGTATTTTGCACCTAATAGCTATATCCCAAATGATATTAAAGGAAGTAGAAGAAATAAAGTTGCAAATATACATTTATATGAAAACAAAAAGGGATACAAAATGAATGAATATGCAATACCAAGTCATAGTAAAAATATATTATTAATGTAGTATAGTCTTTTTTTTTTAATTGATTTATTTTTATCTCAATCACAGGTTAGGTACTTAGAATCCCAGGCGTAGTCCCCTCCACCATTCCCTCCTACCCTCCCACTCCCTCCCTCATCTCCTTCTTCCCCGCCCCCTCCAAGTCCACCAACAGGGGAGGACCTCCTTCCTTTCATCCAACCCCAGCTTATCCTGTCTCCTCAGGGCTGGCTGCAATGTCCTCCCCT
>CM053763.1:26405725-26437134 GCA_028658305.1 Pachyuromys duprasi
TTGGAGGGGGCGGGTAAGAAGGAGATGAGGGAGGGAGTGGGAGGGTAGGAGGGAATGGGGGAGGGGGCTACGCCTGGGATTCAAAGTACCTAACCTGTGACTGAGATAAAAATAAATAAATTTAAAAAAAAAATAAAAAAAAAGTTTATGCTTAACAACTCTATATTTTATGTTAGATTATTTCTGTTTGCCCATCCTTGAATAATTAAATGTCCACACAGACTTGGGATTCATAGAGCCAACAACTTTCCCTTTCTTTCTCTCACTAGCTATCAAGTGCTAGAATCTGTCTGTCATTTTTGAGGGCACTAACAAAAGAGTTGGTGCCTATTTGGATAGTTGTCCTATAGCAAGAGAAAAAAAAATATTTGTTTTCTAGCCTTCTTGCATATCTGTGAAAGAATGCCTTACATGTTTAGAAGTGATATGCTTTACTGATGGTGAGATGGTTCTCTTTTAATTTATCTGTGAAAAATGACAAAAAGAACCTAATCATTAAAGGAGAAAATAAGTGATATTAATGAAACAAGAACAAGTTCCAAAACTATGTGAAGCATGTACTGAAGGCATTAAAAATAACAGAAGAGCAGTAGCAAAAACACTTCATTACCATGGGAAGTCAAGAAAAAATGTGTGTTGGTTTTCCTGCAACTTGACCCCTCTGAGTTGGTAGACTCAGAGGGCAAATTTGAGATTAACTTTCAACAGATAGGGTCACTGAAAGGCCCATGTTCCTAGCAATTATGGATGGAATTTCCAGGCAAAGCCTTGTGTTACCCTCTTTTCCCCTTCACATTTTGTTTGTAGTGCTCACAGAGCCAGTTGAAGGCGCTGGTGAGACTGAGATTCTGAGGCGGGCACTGGGATGGCGTTTGAGAGAATGGAAACATTTTCATCTTTTCTACTGTTCAAATTTTAAATTTATGTATTTTAAAGATGATAGAGAGATAATCAAGGAGGACCCTGAGCAAAGAGGTAGGTAAAACAAACATGAGTATCTAATGGTTCCTCTTTACGAAAATAACCAAATCATCTCAGGATCAAGAATCTACATCCCAAACAATATTTTTCATGCGCCCTTGTGTGAATCCACCCCGACAAGCAAAGCATAGACAAATCCTATGGGTAGGAAAATGTCTGTGTTAGATGAGAGGGAGGAGGATTTGCATCTCTACAGAGATATTCTCCTTTACCGGCAGCAGTGAGAACTCGAACCTGTTTCATATTTGGACACTGCATAGAGCTTCTGAGTCTCTGTCCAGGAAGATACTTCAGAGTGGAAGCATGGTGCCAATACAAGTGAGCATCTTCTGCGTCATCACATATGTGCTTGAGTCCTTGCTAATAATTGTGCAGAGCTGCGTAACAGTTGCAGTGCTGTTCAGAGACTGGATGCACTTTCAAAGACTGTCACCGGTGGAGATGATCCTCATCAGCCTGGGCTTTTCACATTTCTGTCAACAATGGGCATCAGTGCTTTACAACCTGGGAACGTATTCTCGGCCTGTACATTTACTTTGGAAGATTTCAGTTGTATGGGAGTTCATGAACATCTGGACATTCTGGCTAACCAGTTTGCTTGCTGTCTTCTACTGTGTCAAGGTCTCTTCCTTCACACACCCTGTCTTCCTCTGGCTGAGGTGGAAATTTTTAAAATTGGTTCCCTGGTTGATATTGGGTACTCAGATAGCTTCTTGTTTATCAGTTACCCCTTCTATTGTTAAGAATCACATCCAGATGAAATTAATCACCCTGGATCATTTACCCAGAAACAGTTCTTTGATTCTAAGACTTAAAATGTTTGAAGAATATTTTACTAGTCCTCTTAAAATGGTTGGGTTTGGTGTTCCCTTCCTCGTGTTCCTGGTTTCTATCATCTTACTCACAGTCTCGCTGGTCCAGCACTGGGAACAAATGAAACAGTGTAACACCAGCAGCTCCAGCCTGAAGGCTCAGTCCACTGTGCTGAGGTCTCTTGCTACCTTCTTTATCTTCTTCACCTCCTACTTTCTGACTGTAGTAATCTCCTTTGTTGGTACCATATTCGATAAGAAATCATGGTTCTGGGTCTGCGAAGCTGTCATCTATGGTTTTGTCTGCATTCACTTTACTTCACTGATGATGAGCAACCCCACATTGAGAAAAGTACTGAAGCTGCAGTTCTGAAGCCCAGAGCCTTCCTGAGGCATGAAATTCAGCAAAGCCTCTGGGGTAAGGAAACACTGCATTGGCACAGTTCGCTCATAATGAAATGCCTTGAATGCACACTTCATTCCCTTTCAGGCCCACAGACGCCTGAATCTATAAACCACCACCAGTCTTCTCTGGATTCCGACCCACTCCTTCCCTGTTCTAGCCATAGTCCACGGGTTAGTTTTCATTTTTCTCACGATTACCCTAACTCTGTTTGCTTTTTGCCACTTCTGCAATAATGAACATGAGACGTTCTACATATGGCAGTCAAAATCATTCTCATAATTGTCGATTACTTCACAAATTCATATAAACCCCCTTTCCTGACAAGAATTTATCAACGGTTTCAGCGGGTTAACAACAGCTTAGAGCAAAAGTTCTGGAAAGTTTCATATATTAATCTGTAACCAATTTTTAAAATTTGTTTATTTACTGCCCTCTAAAACTCAGGGAGCTAAGAATCCATCTTCCTCAACAACATCCGAATGACGTCAGCTGCATTTTCTGTGTGCTACTGTTCTGTGTTTATAACAATACAGAGTTCTCTCCCAAATGGGTAAGAATATAGGACATACAGAGTAATCAATTTTGAAATCACCCACAAGAAGTGCTTGTTCAATATAAATTCCCTTAAATGTCCCTTAACAAGCATCATATCCTTTTCCTTTACAGGGTCTGGTTTTACCTCGCCATGACATTATTTTTCTCTTCATCTCTTTGCTTTTCATACTGACTCACTTAGCAGCCAAATAACTCAATAATAACTAACTCTGGGCACTTATTTCTCAGCTTCTATCTATACAAAACACTTTCAATGTTTTTCTCCTAAATACAGTCACATCTCTTCTAACATTCTAGGGACAAGGCACAGAATATAACTTTCCAACGGGCATACATAGGGGGCACATTTAGTGAACCGAACTTTTGCCTGTTTCTTTAGAAGACTGGTCTACTGAAAGCAAACCATCCAGTGGAGAAAAGGATATGGGTAACTCATGCTTGGTTGTGACAGCAAAGCTTATTGCTTAGAGAGAAATGGATATTCCTTCTCTTGAGTCTGTCACTCTGACTTATCTTTCATGTTGAATTCGTCTTTTACACTGAGAGGATGAATTGAAGTAAAGCCTGAAAGTCTACTTCCAAAACTTCCATCCAGCATTTCTCGGCAGCATCCCTGATATTGCAGAAGAAAGAGAAAACACACTATTCCACATAGAGAAGGAAATGTGCCATACAATCTGGATAGCTCCTGGGCTACCGTGGCTCAACTGCAGCTGAAGGTGGAATGAAAACTGGTGTATTTGGTAATGTCTGCTGAGCAGAGTCTCACCTGGAGTGGTACTGAGCAGACCAAATGTTAACAGTGTGACCAAGGTCTCCTAGGAATGGTTTGTATGTTTCTAGGGTGTTAGGTTGCAAGAGTTCGGGATCATTTCAGAATGGGTTGAGCAAGAGCCAGTAAAACTTGGATTATACCTTTGTTATTTGTATCTATATCCAGAAGGGTCCTTGCATGTTCCAAAATCTCAGATAGCTGGAAGAAATAAGAACTGTTCTCTTTACATGTATATAAATAGAGAAGAAGCAAAAAAGAACCCCCTCACCCTACTGCCACACACAGAGATACTATTCCAGAAACTGGGGAATATTTTTAGTGTTCTCACTATCTTCCTTTGAATAAAGTGCAATGGAAAACTTATCCATGATATACATGAGGTTGGAGTGTTAAAAGCAACTGAAGGGATGAGGAAGTCTAAAAAAAATAGAAACAAAAATGATGCTTGTCCTACATATTTGTAACACCCACTAGTTCCCAAGGAGATTTTACATATATTATCACATTTCAAGCTGGAAGGACAAGTCAAGATCACCCAACCAACCCAGCTGGAAAACAGACCTAAGAATCTTAAATCCATACTGATGACTAATTTTCAATTTAAAACCAATGGCAATGCATAGAAAATGAAGGGGTTCTTTTTTAAGGTAGCAAAGGGCTTCAATCTGGGGGGGGGGAGATAAAAAGGGAGATGCTGTAGAAAAATAATAAAATGTGCGAAAAGAAAAAAAAACAAGAAACCCTCTGAGAGTTCTTGTTAGCTTGGCACCATGGTGCTAATATGTTTCTGTTGTTCAGTATTCAATGCTGTGTCTTATATTAGGCTCACTATGCTTTAGCAGTGAGTGTGCTATGAATAATGGAATTAAGACGGTTAGGCTTCTAGGTTTCAGGCACAAATGTTCAGAAGCCCATTGGTAGCATCAGTGAAGTTAGGAAAAATCCTGTGAGTACTGCAGGCTGGTAGCTGCAAAGATATACACACTTCCTATATCTCAAATTATTAGCAACTTAAAAGTAAATCTCTGCCCTTTATACAGCTCCTGATGATCTCGGTGAATGACTTGTAACACAGTGGATACTGGCTGCAATGGTGAATTCCTAATAACACCAATGAGGGAGTGTAATTAGATACACCCAGATTTTATTTGCTAGATAAAAGTCTTTCTCCTTTACCCACATCCCTATTAGGTAGAATGCATGGGTTCAAAAACTTTCATCATACCATTTTGGCTTTTTCTGAACCTGGTAGTCAAGTTGGTCCCTCATCAATCTCTGAAACACCTGTCACGTCTTAACTCCCAGTAATCTACAATGTAAACCTCAGTGTTTGCATGAGACATATCTCTTCACTGGTTCCCGAAGGTTAATATCCATGCACAGGATATTTGCATAGGCTATCTCCATGCATAGAAATTGCACTCCTTGCATTTGATGTCATTTAACTTTCCTATGCATGAATGTCAAATCTACCACAGGCTTCTGCCCCTCAAAATTACTCCTCTTTCTCCTACACATTGATGTGGTAACAATGACAGCTTTGTCATATTGTTAAATTCTACTTTTTGAAAGCATGCCTTTGTAATCGATTTTTATGCACAGAGGTTAAATTACTGTTCAATGGTGACAATGAGATGATAAGTAAAGATCTGAATTCTAGAATTTAGAATTAAATAAATACTATATAATATTATGACTTATCAAACTATCAATACACTGTACTCTACTGGGAATGCAAGGATAGATAGCACGGTGATCAGCACGTGTTCTTTCAGAAAACCACGTTGTATGTGCTGATGATGAGACCCAAAGTAGAAACATCAGAACATCTCTGAGCGTTTTTGCTTCTGAGAAGCCCTGGGTTGGGACCTGGGTGTTTCATGGCAGGTCAACAGCAGACAGGTTTAGAGGACAGCTGTTTCTCTCTTCCTTACCAAGAAATGTTAAGAGCAGAAAGGGCTCTTCCGTTCTAAAGAATAGGAAAAAGCCTACATTTCAACCCCTGCCCATGTGAAGGGCACTGAAATACCCAACCGAGAAACCCTTTTACTCTCCTGCTTCCTTCAATTTGTTTCCTTCAGAAACAAGAAGAAATAAAAAGATGTGATAGGCAAATGGAAAACTATTCCTTCTATCTCTCCCGCTAGCTCTCAACTTCTTAATCAGACCATAATAGGTAAAGACCTTAAAGTGAAAACATTTGCATAGAACCATAAAATTTATAATATTATCTGTGGTTGAAAAAGTCTGATTATAGAAAAATGTTTAGAATCAGAGTATTTTGAGTTTTATTTTTCTTGTGTTTGGCCTAATTACTAAGTTTGTCATGAGAAATATAAAAGTTGACAAGCTTGATTCTTTTTCTGAGATTGAGTACCAAGTACTGTGCATTAGATTTAGATCCTACTTAAAATTATCCCAAGATAATGTCACTTCTCAGAAAGACCTAAGCCAAAGGCCCGTTTCTGATTACTTTAGTTTTCTATCCCTGTGGTGGTTTGAATAGGTTTGGTCCACATAGATTTATATGTTTGACAGCTTGGCCCTTGGGGAGTGACCTTGGGAAGTGACCCAATAGGAGGTGTGGCCTGTTACAATAGGTTTTGCCTTGTTGCAGGAAGTCTGTCCTGGGGCTGGGTGTGGGAGGGGCGGGATGAGGAGCTGTGAGGTCTCTCATGCTCTAGCTCCTCCCAGTGGGGGATTGTAGTCTCCTCCTGGCTGCATTTGGATCAAGATATAGAACTCTTGGCTCCTCCAGTCCAGCGTCTGTCCGCCTGCACTCTGCCATGCTTCCTGCCATAATGATAATGAACTAAACCTCTGAAACTGTAAACCAGGCCCAATTAAATGTTTACCTTTACAAAAGTTGCCTTGGTCATGATGTCTCTTCACAGCAATAAACCTCTAACTGAGACAATCATCCTAGCCACAATTGCTCCCTGAATCCAGATGGAGCATCATGAAATCTAAAGATTCTTTAAAACAGAATCTTCCCACCTCTAGTAGAAAATCCTTGACCTAGGGTTTCATTCTTACTCCATTCAGATGCTCATGTTTATAGTTTATGTGTTTTCCATATGTTCTTGCATTTCTGTTGTAAATTATGGTGATTTATTTTCAAAATTTTTATTTGCTTTAAGAGGAGATAAAGAGAGACAGGCCTGATGCCAACAAGGAAGATGGTATCAAAAGTATATTAGCAATAAAATATTTATAATATAATTGTGTTAATCGTTTTTTAAGTATTTCACAACTTTGTTTTTTGTTTCAGAAATGTATATTAAGAAAGAGAATGTGAGGGACCTTTTCCTCACAGACTCTAGAAGAATATACACAGTCAGTAAAGTATAAAACATTTTGGTGACTCAAAATAGAGACAAAAGCTTCCAAACAGAAGGAGAAGAACTTCATAAACTTTCTGCTTGGAGCTGCTCCTAGTCCCCAAGACTTGTTTATCATTCTCTCGCCAAGTCCCCAAAACTCAAGGCCACACGTCTCTGAAACAGTTTTTCCTATGTTAATAAAACTTCCAAAACTGATCCTAAGTGTGAATTGGCTGGCTTTAATAGCAATCATTGGATAAATAATTTCAATGCCAAGTTTCCCTAAATTTATAGTTTTAATAATGTGTATATTAAAATGGCAGGCTACCTGTCGATTGGATACTATAAATTCTTTGTGGATCCATTTTTCTTTAAATTTTAATTTAAATGTTGGATTCTTTTTCAAAATAAATAAGTAAATGAGTATCTATTTTAAAACTATGTTAGATGGAACTGAATTACAGCCAAGGTAGTCAAAATGACTGAGAATAATCACTTACATATTTACAGGGAAAAGTGACTCTTCAGATTTAAGTTTAAAATTAGAAGAAAGATAAATTTCACAAGCTTTCATTCTTAAGACTAAAGATAGCCTGTGTAGGTAGTTATTTCTGAGGATGTTGGCAGATCAGCATCGTCAGTACTTGAGGGTTTGAATGAGGCTCTCCCAAAGAACTTGGAAATAAGGTGGTCTTTGATACAAATCAAGAAATTGCTATCCTCCTTAAACCAGCTCTTTTCCCCTAAATGCAACAATCTGGGAGTTATCCAAAAGATGGGCGGTTCAAGGGTTCTTCAGTCAAATTCAGGATTTGTATCAAAGCAGAGTTCATACTACCTAGAATAAGAAGTGAGTGGGTCTGAAAAAGGAAAGGGGAAAATAAAAATTTCACAATGGAAGGCAACACACATTTAAGCGAGGTCCATGTTGGGTCAGTTACCCTGGAGAAGGGGGACACTTGTTCAACTCCTTTGAAAGCCATCAAGTCCTACCAACCATTCCCCCATGCTACTATCCACTCAACTCAGGCCACATCAGTTTCCCCAGTTTTACTCTGCTCGCTCATTCACTCACTCCGCTGATGGGGATTTTCATCACATACTGTGATGGTATATATCCAGGCACATAAGTAGCTGTGAATGGAAAATTCTGTATCCTGGAACAAGTACAAGGTAAGTAGCAAGACTTTTGTGCCTAGGCTGAGGATATAGAGGCTGTTTGTCACTCATACCAATTGGTCTAACGCCTTTCTTATCATAATGAGAATGTCACAACACCATCCAGCCAGGAAAGCCGTACCTCCAGAGTATAGCCTATTCTGACAACCTTAATAAACACTGATAGGTTGTTACATGGTGTCATTTTCTGACCTCCTCACACTCAATGAATTTTCTTGATACAAGCTTTAGATCACATGGCTTGAATTTAAATAGGAACTTTCCGGACACCCTTCATTCTGCGATAGGTCCATTTTGTGCTCACCATGTTCTTATTTTCCTCAGCTTCCTTTTCAGTAGTGCAAATTCATTTCTCAAACTGACCACCCTAGATAATTGACAGGATGGTCATTTTCTTCCTAAAATTCAGAAACAGAACTTAAAGTGTAGCAGAGTGTGGCTACCTTGTTGAGACACCATTTGGGGCATAATCTTGGCAGTGGTTTAAACTGATGCTTTCGATATCTAGATCACTGTTCTTAGTTACAGGCAATAAAATCCTTTCTCCCTGGTTTGGTGAGGAAGGAATTGTAAGAATTCTTTGGATAGCATACAAGGTTTCAGGGAATGCTAGGCAAGTAGACTAGACAGAAGCAAGGTATCCAAAGGAATAGTTAGCCACACCTCAGTTGGCTATAGCAGCTGTGCCTGCCATTCTACACCCATGGTGTTAGGGACCAGAAAGCAAAGTTCACATGCAGCTATTCAGGAGCATCTAATTCCTCTGTGTTGAGAGTAAATATCACTGATACTGCTTCCATCTCAGATCACTGTATCCCTAAGTCTGATCCTCTGGTGGGTACCTGTACTTGGTTCAGCCTGGATAACATGGACCCTTGGCTGCTTAAGGCTGCTCTTTGTGTCCTGATTAGCTTTCTGATCTCCAGTGAAGTGTCACAGGAATAGAACAAAAATGCTGTAGACTAAGACAAAGATAAACCTTTCCCCAACTTTCTTATTCAAACACATAGGCTGTTATATAGATACCTATGTACCTCACATATCTATCACTGTTCTTCAATGATACCAATTGTGTAACACTTACATACAAATGGCTATGAAAATGAATCACAAAAATTCTCACATAATTTATAAGTCCTGGAAAAGATAAAGAAAACAATAAATAAATATGACTACCTTAGAAATGATTATAATCCAGCTCCTAAACTCTACTAATTTCAAGGCTGCGGCAAAAATATGTGTTACGATAGCAAGCTTGATGAGACAGGCAGTCCCGTCACCCTGCCATGGGGAGCCTTGTCTCATGAGAGGAAGTTTTTTCCTAGTGTTTTGTATTGTTGGCTAATTGCAGACATCTTATCTAGAGCAGTAGATGATGAGATAAATAGACTTGATGCGCAAATAGACTTGATGTCATTTCTTCCACCAGGGTGACAGCTCTTCCTATTCTGCTGTGCTGTAAGTGGTTACTTCTGACCACCTTCTGTCCTTGGAGGAGCTTACTCCCTTCTGCTTACCAGACTTGGCATTTGCCTTGCTTTCTTGACTCTGGGATGTGTTCAGGAAAGTTACGACTTTTATTTTTCCATTCAGTCCTTTTCACTGAGAGATAAAAGTTCATACTTATTAGCAATCTACATCCTAGGTGTAAGCACCTACATCAGACTGTTTTTTTTTTTTCTGAATTCTGTATATCTAAGCCCCTACCACGTGAAGGAGAGAGGAAAAAATAGAGGGAAGTGATTAGACTAAGATATTTTAGAATATGCATTTCTAAGTGTGTGAAAACTCACAGAATCTTAATCTCAGAGGAAATATCAAAAGACATCTATCTTTGTCTTAAGTTCCTCAAACCCTGTCCTCTTTTGCTAAATTTAACTCTCAGTCCTCATGTTCCTTCCTGGGGAAGATACTTTCATCTGAGTCAGCATGTCTTCTGCAATGCCCCACTGGTCAAGATAGGATGTCTCACCCTCCCCTGCTGCCAAAATCATGAAAAGCGTAGATGTAGCTTTTTTTTTTCATTGAACAAATAAAACCTATGATACCAAGCATGTTTTCAAATTATATACCTTTTCTTATTCTTGTTAAACCACCATATGGAGACAGGGCAATTGAATGAAGTATTTGCTGTTCAAGCATAAGTGCTGGAACGCAGTTTCTCAGAACTTGGACAGCCGTCTGTAATTCCAGCACTGAGGAGAGAGAGGCAGAGGATCCTAGGGGAAGATGGCTAGAAAAAAACAGCTAGAATAGGTGAGCTCCAGATTCGATGAAAGATTCTCTCTCAATTAAAAAAAAAATGGGGAGAATAATTTAAAAGACATCTGTTTTCAACTTCAGGTCTGCACACACGTGGGGAAAACAAGTGCACGGGCACCTGAAAAGTATGAACACACACACAAACAGCAATGATAATGAATCACTGCATGATTAGCGCTTTCTCTGCTAGTTCAAATGTATTTCAACTACCCCAAAACATCCAACAAATAGTTAACTGTTTATCTGTATAAGTATGGATGGAAATCTATTAAACATCTAATTATTTAGAAAACTTACAAATTCTTATAAAGAATGAATGTCAAAGGTTTTATTGTAATCATAGGAAGAAATAAAATAGCAGACTTGGAGATGCTAGGCCTAGATGTATTTTACAAGGAAAAGATTAAAAGATGGAATGCATCAAACAGATGACCCTCTAACAACTCAGGATACATGAGCCAATGATGCCAAGCACCAAACAGACAAAGAGCTTAGATTATGGTGCAAGTATAAATCAAATACCCCTGCTTTCTTACCAGGGGCAAAACCCATGTGAGGAAGACTTAAAGAGCACCTACAAGAGGCCTAAAGAGTAAAGCTCACTTTGATTCTGTAATTCCTAAACACCAAAGAAAAGAAGACCAACAAGGATTTCCACCGACAGTAACATCTAGCCTGGCCACAGTGCTCCCTGGCCTTCCCTTGCTGGAAAAATTATCTGACTTTTGATCTGCAAAAAATGAAAAAAATTAATACAAAGGAAAATTTTCTCAAAATGGGTATTTTGTTTGGTTTTGGTTTATGTGCCTTACTGCCAATGGTAGCCCAAGGGCTGGTGAATGTGTAGCAAGCACTGGAACCCTAAGCCACACCCTCAGCCCAGATGATGATCAGCTTGTTTGGTTATTTAACTGTGTGTGTATGAGAGAGAGAGAAAGAGGTATTATACATATATGTATATACACATATTTACATAATACATGACTGTGATATGTATATGTGTGTATGTGTGTATGATGTGTGTGTGGTAGATATGTATATTGTGTATTTTAGCATAGCTGCACATTCTAGAGCATTGCTGTGGAGGTCAGAGGACAACTTCTGGAGTTGGATTTGCCTTCCACCTTGCTTGAGGCAGGGTTTCTCTGATGGTTGGAAAAAGAATGTCCCCCATAGTTTCATATATTTGAATGCTTGGAAAGTGGCTCTATTTGAAAGGATTAGGAGGTGTGTCCTTGTTGGAGGAAGTATGTCACTAGAGGTGGGCTTTGAGATGCCAAAATCTCAAAGCCAGACCCAATGCCTCTCTTTCTTTCTGCTGCCTGCGTGTCCAGATATAGAACTCTCAGCTACTCTCCGGCACCATGTCTTCTAGAATGAAGCCACGCTCCCTACCATGATAAAAATGGACTAAACCTCTGAAACTGTAGGCCAGCCACAATTAGGTCTTTTATAAGAGTTGCTGTGGTCATGGTGTCTCTTCACAGCAGTAGAACACTGAGTCCCTAGTGCTGTTTCTGCAGCTTTGTGCACTCTAGCCTAGACAGCTTGTAGGGTGCTGGGTACCCTCATACAAGGGTTGATTTTTACCCTGTCACTTTCCTGTTGTTGAAAACATCAGGACCAAGGGAACTTGTAGGAGAAAGAGTTTATTCTGGCTTATGTTCCAGAGGATTAGACTTCATATTTGCAAGACAATGGAAGCAGGAAGTCATGGTGACTAGAATAGGATGCTGACAAGTCACATTTTAACCACAAGCACAAAGCAGAGTCAACTGGGAAGAGGCTGATAAAGCTCTCAAAGCATGCACCAAGTGACATTCTTCCTCCACCAAAGCCACCCCTTCCAAACCTTCCCAAATACCCCACCAACTGGGAACCAAGTATGCGAATGCCTAAGACTCTGAGGAACATTTCTCTTGTATTTTGGGTTGTGAGCCTAACCTGTAATAGCTGAGCCATCTCTCCAGCCCACATTTCTCACTCAAACCACTGCCACACCAAAGTTTCATAAAAGGGAATCAAAGCTGCGCTAGCTAGTACTTTTGAATGATTGGAGGAAATAGAAAAGGGTTCTCTATATTTGTCTCTCCCTAATGTCTTAAAATGCTGTATCTGCTGTAGCTCTTCAGAATAAAATAAAAGGGATCTTGATCATAATACAAACAGAAGTAACTTAGTTATATTTTTAATTAAAAAGCAACCACCACAAGCATTCTGAAAACCCACTGCCTTTCTTTCCAAAGAGCAAATAACAGGAGACAGAAGAATTAAATTTATAGCACCATCACTTCCACAATAGCTAAGTTATAGAATGAACCTGGGTGTTCACAAACAGAGGACTGGATAAAGAAAATGTGTATTTGCATAACAGAGTTGATTTCCTGGCCCTAAAGAAGAATGAAATAATGTCATTTGCACAAAAGTAGGCCCAGGTGGAAACAATCATATAAACCCATTTAAAATAATAGCTGAGAGAATATTACATACTATTTTCTCTCACAGTAGTACCTGGATTTTTATCAATATCAGAAAAAATCATGTATGTATATGGCATGAAAAAAGAAGTGAAATTATAGGAGAACAAAAGGAAAGAATGAGAAGGAACAGAAGGAGAGAGAGCTATGGCACACATAGTCTCAACATACGATAAATATTACAAAAATACCTTTATATAACGTAATACCATGTACAATGAATATATATAATAAAATCTTTAAACTATAAAATTAGAAATGTAAAATATGGTACATATAAAGTTAATGTTATGTTTATTTTATTGAAATGAAAAAAGTAATTTCCTATTTTTTTTGGAATATAGGAAAAAAGCTCACCTCTCTTCTCTGTACTAAATTATCAAAAAACACCAGGGAGAGTAAAAACAGAAACAAAACCTCTCTGGTTTGGTAAAAATTAAAACACAGGCGTATGACTCCTTAAATACATGTAGTTAGGAGGTTGGGAAAGACTTTTGTCAGGAAAGTTCTTATGGCAGAGCAGGAGGTCATGAATTCACATCACTAGCACCACACAGAAGCTCCTGGGGCAGCATGTGCCTGCAACCCTGCCCTTTGGAGTAAGGGGGCCAGAGACTGAATGATCCCTTGCTCTTGCCAGCAGTCAGCATAACCTACTGGTTCTGCAGGAGACTTTGTATCAATAAAGTAAAGAGCTGTAGAGGCAGACAATGGTTATCTACCTCTGACCTACACCTACACACACACACACAAACACACACACACAAGTATATATAAACAAAAACTTCAGAAATGTGATGGAAACTCAACTAAGGTAAAACTAAATGTTAAAAAATACCACGTATTTCTCAGCAAAAGCTCATGGAATTTAGAGTGAAGTGTATTTCAAAATCAATACATAAGGCAAGAAAACTGGAGCTTATAAGCTATCATTAGAAATCCCTAATAGATATTGCTAAATATCTGATTACCTTCAATCTAAACATTTACGTCCAAACAAGCTCATGCATTGAATAATAAAATGTTGAAGCTCATAGCATTATACCTTTTTCTCTCACATATAGATCTTTCTATAAATAGGAAATCCAGGTAGAATATTGAGTATTCAACAATGAAAGGCCATTTATAGAAATTAATATCAAACATATCGGAAACAGAAAATCAAAATAAAATTAATGTTGATGAAAAGGACAATGTAGCAAAGGTCTCAATAAAGAAGATTATGATCATCATTAACTATATTTCCAAAACATCAAACTAAACCACAAAAATATGCTCTATCTGATAAAAATCCAGGCTGATATAAAGTCATAATCCTAACACTAGAAAAGTGGGGGCAGAAGATGGAGCGTTCAAGGCTAGCCTTGGCTGCATAGCAAGCTTAAAGCCAGGCCATGCTACACAAGACCCTTTAAAATGAAGAATGAAACTGCAATGAGAAGATATAAGGAAAAAAAAATTATAGAGTAAGATCTAAGTAAGCATGAATGTGAAAGAAGAAAATTGTCGTATTTATGATAGAAGCAGCTAAGAAAAAAATTAATGCCTGAATTCAAACTAAGAAATGTGCCAACCAAACTTAAGGTGAGGAAGCAAAAATAGTATATTTCAGTTAGGTCCATATTCTTCTAGCCATATTGTTTTTGATCAGGTCACGTGTAAATAAGGTACACCTTCTGTCCCTGTGGAGCGGTCCTCAGGTCCAATCACAAGGCAGTGGTTACCCCCAAGACAATCCTGTCACCACATTGTACTAGGCAGTATACCCACAAAAGCAATGGTGATCTGATCAAAAATCCTATGGGAACTAGAATATGGACCTAATTAGAATACACTATTGTTGTTTCCCTAAATGAACATGTTGTTGAACTGCTTTCTAAATATCTGTATCTATAGATGGCTTTCAGCCTGAAGCAGAGAAGCTCTTTTTCATGGAGGGTAACCATTAATTCAAAGATTCATATTTGTAAAAGCGCTGAGAAAAGTAACTGATGAGTATGTCGCCTTTAATAAGACATTTTTATCACCCTGACTCTAAGTCCCTGGGGAGAGCACAGGGGAAAAGGAAGAAATAATTTAAGAGATGAAGAATAAGGAAGCGTGTCATGAACATGCTATTGTTGTTGAAGCCATGATGACACAGTAGTTATGGTTGCCGGCACCAGGCTGAGCCCTCTGGTCTTCCGTCATGGATAGAGAAACTGGTAATCACTGTTAATGGTTGCTAGTAGAGGAGGCATCATTTTCTCTAAAGGTGTGGGCACTGGTGGACCAGGTAGGAAGAAGAAGGGGTTCGGAGAAAGAAAAGGGGAAACCAGAAGATAAGAAAGGGTGAATGAAATCACATAACAGTGTATATATGTATGAAACTTTAAAAAATATTGAAAAAAGAAAATTCCTAAAATTAGAGAAACATAAAACTACAGAGTAAAAATATACTAAGGCTTTCAAAGAAATAAACACGAAACTCTCAACAGTGTGGAAGATTCCAAAAAAATTTGTGAATTTCATGAAAAAAGAAAGTTGCCGAAAGAGAGTATTGCATGCCCAAAACAACAATCCTGAGAATAATGGGTGAACGGTGGCCTGTCTCTTGAACTCTAACTCTGATAATACAGACACAAGACCACAACCAGTGCAAGTTTAGATCTAATAGAGTAATAATACTGTCACACTTACATACAATACTAAGTAAAGTACCTACTATAATAACTGTGTTCACATTGTGAGCTTTTCAAATTATCACTTATAAAATGCATTTACAAAATCAAGCACAGTCATATAATAAAACTTAAAAACAAAAGAAATATTAAATATAATTCTTGAGCAAAATATCAGAAATAAACTTAACTGTATTGGTTGCTTTAACAAATTTAAATAAATAACACTAAAAGGAAAGGTTTCTCATTTTGAAGCATAAAACAAAATACAATTATGTGCAAAAGTCAAGAGACAAATATTTAAATTTAAGCAAAGGTTAACATTAAAAGAAGAAAAGGGCCTTTTTATAGTAATCTATCATGCACCTGATGCAATATTAAGTAGATGAAATTGTTAATAAAAGCTTAGAATAACTAAATAATACAAAATACAGCTGACTGTTTTATGGCTTGTGTACGTATTTGTTGTTATTGTTTGTTTGTTTATTTGGTTGGTTTGGTTTTTTGAGACAGGGTTTCTCTATGTAGCTATGGTTGTTCAGCTTTGTAGACCAGGGTGGCCTTGAACTCACAGAGATCTGCCTGCCTCTGCCTCCCAAGCACTGGGATTAAAAGCATATCCCACCATGCCCGGCTGATCGTTTTATGTTTGAGTCTGACACAGAAAACAAACGAAACCTTTTAAAATTCTTGTACCATTTATAAAACTGATTGCAGGGTCAAGGGAGATTCCTTACTGAGTAAAGTTTTTGTCACACAAACATAAGGACTGGAGCTTGGACCCCTAAGACCCACACAAGAAGCAGGTAATTGTGACAGAGCACTTGTACCTCTAGTGCTTTGGAATCAGAGACCAGAAAAAAATGGACATATTAGGATATCAGTAAGCTCTGAGCTTGAATAAGGGACCCTAACAATATATAGATGGAGAAGGATGCTCGGTATCAACCTCTGAACTCAGCACGTATGCACACACAAGTGCATGCACAGACCCCACTCACGTGCACATCACTTTCACATACCCCTCAAAGACACATATTAAGCAATCATAAAACTGAAAATTTCAAAACCAAATAGCAAACATGCCAATGTTCTACATAGTATCACAATGCTAGAAATTAGTATCAAAGCCAAAAAGGAAAGTGCCACCAAACGATAGATCAATTGCTAATATTTTTAACAGTTCTTAATTACAAAAGAGAAAGGCAAAGTAAAATTCCACAGACATAGTGAAAAATGATAGTTGTAAAGTGCTAAAAAGCAGAATCCAGGGTATGGTTAAGGTTTACAAAGGGCATCAGGGGTCGAAATATGTATAATAACAAGCAAAACTATAATCAGTATAGAGTACAGCTCTGTGGTTTGAATGAGGCTGGCCCCATTGGCTCATATATTTGAATGCTCTGTACCCAGTTGGTGAAACTGTTTAGGATGGATTAGAAGGTGTGGTCTTGTTGGTAGAGGTGTGTCACAGGGAGGTGGGCTTTGAGGCTTCAAAAGCTGGAACCAGGTTTTGGTTAGGCGTTTCTCAATATCTGTTCTATCTGCTCGTTCTTTAACCCTGCACATCTTATAGGCAGAGTAAATTTGGGGTTAAAGTTTTTGTGAGTGGATTGGGGTTCTCTGCCCTTTGCTTGAAGATTATTCTAGTTAGACGATGTCCTCTTCAGTCTCTGCTTGAATCCTCTTCATATCCTCCCAGGCTCCTACCCTGACTTAGGTCTCCAGCTTGTCACAGAGATACCCCCACCCTCAGTTTCCCCTTTCTCTACAGGCTTCTATCATCTTGCCCTTGCTCTCCCCGGGTCTCATCTCCACCCCCTTAACTATCTGTGTCCCCTCTTCAACCTTGTTCCCTCTCTTCAGCCACTAACTCTTTCTATTCTATCTCCCTTTCCAAGTGAGATTTATGCATCTTCCCCTGGATCCTCTTTGTTATTTATCTTCCTTTGGTCTGTGCCTCCTAGTAGGTTTATCCTGTACTGTATGGTTAAAATGCCCTTAAAAGTGAGAACATACCTTGTGTGCCTTTCAGGGTCTGGGTTATCTCACTTAGAATGATCTTTCCTAGTTCCATCCATTTGCCTGAAAAATTTATGGTTTTCTTGTTTTTAATAGCTAAGTAGACTGGAGAGATGGCTCAGTGGTTAAAAATGTACACTGCTCTTACAGAGGATCTGAGTTCGGTTCCCAGCACCCACCTTCCTGTGATACTAGCTACCAGGGGATACAACACACTCGTGAGTATGCGTGTACATACAATTTAAAGTAAAATAAATAAAGTAAAATAACACATACAATTAAAAAAAATAGTTAAGTAGTATTCCACTGTGTAGATGTACCACCGTTTCTTTATCCATTCTTCAGTTGAAGGATATCTGGGTTGTTTCCAGATTCTGACTATTACGAATAAAGCTGCTATGACCATAGTTGAGCAAGTGTTCTTTTATGGTTGAGCATCTTTTGGGTATATACCCAGGTATGGTATAGCTGGGTCTTGAGATAAAGTTATTCCCAATTATCTGAGAAAGCACCAGATTGATTTCTAAAGTGGTTGTACAAGTTTACACTCCAACCAGAAATGGAGGAATGTTCCCCTTTCTCCATACCCTTGCAAGAATGCCCAACCAATGCCTGGCCCAACAAAGACCTACTCTATGGGACAGTGTCAACTGCTGACTCTATGAATGATCCTCTGCTAAGCTTGAAGACAGGAGCCTGACAGGGGTGTCTTCTGAGAGATTCTACCAGCAATGCCTTAAAACAGATACTGAGACTCATAGCCAAACACTGGGTAATGCTTAGGAAGTCTTGTGGAAAAGTGGGAAAAAAGAGAAAAGGACCTGGAGGTGACAGGAGCTCCACAAGAAGACCAACAAGGCCAACTAACCAGGGCCCAGAGGGGCTTGCTGGACCTGAAACATCAACCAAGAACCATACACGAAGTGGACCTAGGCTCCCTACAAAGATGTAGCAGATGGGCAGCTTAGGCTTTACGTGGGTCCTCTAGAAAGAAAAGTGGGGACAACATCAGATACAGACTCCCTTACCAAGTTTTTGATCACTTCCCCTTGGTGAAACGGCCTTACCAGGGCACAGGGAAAGAGGACATGCTCAGCACGAGGAAACTTGATGAGCTAGGATGGATGGGAAAGGGAGCTCCCCTTTTCTGAGGAAGAGGAGAGGAGGGGAAGGGAAAAATGGGTATGGCTATGTGGGTGTGGGAGCTGAGGAGGGATGGGGCTACAATCAGGATATAAAGTGAATAAAAAATTAATTTAGAAAAAATTGGAGCCATTCCCAGCTAGCTCTTTCTGCTTCCTGACTCATGCCATGCTTCCCACCATAATGCATGGACTCTAACACTCTGGATCCATGAGCCCCAAATTAAACTTTCACAAGTCATGGTGTCTTATCATAGAAATAGAAAAATTACCGAGGCACTTGTTTAGAAATAAAACTGGGGAAATTTTCCCCAATTCAGAGAAAATATTTAAAGTACAATCAAGATGGCATCCTTTGGAGGTGTAGTTAAAATTAAAGGAAAATAAACAGGGTTTTTTTCTGAGAAATTTTACATTACTAACACTAGAAGGATTAATCTTCATAGACAATTAAAAAAAAGAGTTGGTAGGAGGATATGAAAGATATAAGAGAAATTGAAGAGGTCAGTAGATGGTAGAAATGATCAAAATATACATATACAAAATTCTCAGAGAGCAGATAAATAATTATTTAATTTAAAAGAAATAGAAAATAAATTACTAACCCTCCTTATACAGCTTACACAATTAAATTCCACCAATTTTTTTTCAATACATAAAAAAGAGGTTCAGAAAGCTAGAAAGAAGTGGGAGTATTCTTATTTGTGGATGATTCTACTGTTAAACTGTACATCAAGCTAAAAGCTTTGACACATGATATGGGAACCAAATATAGCTACTGAGTAAAAACAGGAACACAGACATATTACAAGTAAGTAACAGAGAGCTAAATGACAGAAGATCACATATATGGTAAGAACAGCAAAGCTCGGCATTACCGTAATTACTGACAGGAAGTGTGTTCTGTAAGTATGAATCACCGTCAGACACTCCAGAAGTGCAGAAAAGAGTGCAAAGGCATTTGTCAATCCGGGGACAAAATGACTCATGGACTTTTGAATCAATATAATAATTTTTCCATAAAAATGTTCTCAATACCTTCTTTTTTAAAACTAGATAAGCATTTTTTACAAGTTATGTGGTAAATGAATGTGCAAGAATAGTACTTTCTTTTTAATTTTGAGGAGAGTCAGGAAGAGGAAGGTCATTAGAGGAGTTAGCTCTATAGATAAGAAAACCCATGATAGGTTGGGGACACAGCCCAGTGTTCAAGTTATCTGACATGTGTAGACATGTGTAGACCCAGGAGTTCAATGCCTGGCACAGAAAATATAACTATAAACTCAGAGTGATGAAACTTAAAAGTCATGGGAAATGAATAATGAGCTCTAAGATAATTTAAATTTAAAATATAGTTGAGTTATTTTCATTATCTGAAAAAAATTAAGACTATGATTCTATTGTAAATTATCCAGAAATAAACAGATTGCTCCTGGGAAGAAAATTTAAAATCAAGGTTTTGGCAATTTATGTTATCATCATTTTATCTTGTTTCCTTTCAGTGTTGTACTGCGATTATATTTCAATCTTAAATTTTAAAAAAGCAAAATTTTAAATTATGTATACTCATTTGGAAAAGTCTGAAAATTTTTAAAAGTTAAAACATTAAAACATAATTAATTGCTATTCTATTGCCCAGAGTTACACTGATATAAAAATTTCATTTGCTTCTCTTTGTTCTCTTCATGATGTACAATTCATAAGCAACATTTGTTCTATGTAAATTAACCAAAGAGGCAGGAGGAGGTCATTGAGAACATACATCTCTACAGGGTGAACAGGAAAGGGGAAGGGGATAAGAGGAGAGAGAAGAGGAAGCTCTGGGTAGAACCTGAGGAAAAGTTCAAAGCTTTGATATCATTATTATTTGGTAACTATAATTACTGCATATTTCTAACACATAAAAGTAACCAGTGGTTGAACAGATAGGAACACTCATTATCTTAACTTGATAATTACACATTGTATAAATGTACCAAGCTATCATAATGTACACCACACAGATATAAAATAGTATCTCAACAATATGCAGTAATTCACTTGTAGTCAACAGTTTATAGTTATTGTAATATAATATGTATAATGTAATAAATATAAATTTTTAAATCGTCATCTACTGTAAGGCTCTCAGCGTGTTTGCAGAGTAAAAGAGAACTGAAGAACAGGGAATAATTGTGAGAAAGTTTGTTCTGATTATCTGTTAGCCTCATACAACCATCAAGAAATGCAGGGCATGATTAAAATTGGCTCTTTAAAAAGTTATGTGGGGTCTTGCCTGAGACTGATACTCTAACCAAGTACCATGCACAGAGAAAACCTAGAACCCCTGCACAGATGTAGCCCATGGCAGTTCAGTGTCCAAGTGGGTTCCATAGTATTGGGAACAGGGACTGCCTCTGACATGAACTGATTGGCCTGCTCTTTGATCACCTCACCCTGATGGGGGAGCAGCCTTACCAGGCCACAGAGGAAGACAATGCAGCCACTCCTGATGAGAGCTGATAAACTAGGATCAGAAAAAAGGAGAGGAAGACCTCCCCTATCAGTTGACTTGGGGAGAGGCATGCGTGGAGAAGGGGGAGGGAAGGTACGATTAGGAGGGGAGGAGGGAGGGGTTTATGGGGGGATACAAGTGAATGAAATGTAATTAATAAAAAATAAAAATAAAAAAAGGAAACTCAAAAAAAAGTTATGTTTCCTGCCATTACTGTTTAAAACTGGCTTTCTATAAGACTGAACCACAGGCAGTCTTGCAGAGTTTTCCTTATTTAATGTGGTCAATGGATGGTGCACACAGGCATCTCTTCCTTCATAAACACTGATATAGCTTCTTAATTTTAAAGATAGTATGACTTCACCTTTCTCAGAGTTAAAAGTAACTTTATAAGACTATCAAGAGAAAACTCTTAAGCTGATGGATGTTGGCCACCAGGCAATCTTACTCTCTTTGAGAAAAAATATGGCCGAGCTCCTGCTCAGCAAGACCCAAGGGTGGTTACCCTGTGCGGTTTGAGTAGAGTGGCATTCAAAACGTCTTTCCCCTGCTCCAGGCAACAAGCTGCAGACTGCCAAGGTCAAACTCTGATTTTCATTGTCACATCCGCACAACTCTGCTCCCTCAGAACCGGAAGAGCAGAATGGAGAATGCCAAGGGCTCCACAGTAGTTTTCCTTTGCCTTGTCCCACACCAGGTCATAATACCCAAGTTTCTGCTCAACCTAACCTCAACATACTACTTGCCGGTCGGCCTGTTCTGCTGCCAGACCGTAACTGTTAATACCTGAGGATGCTCTGAGAAAGTTAGAGAGGGCCAGTGAGAAATTGTTGGAATATTTAACTTTTTGGCTGATTTTTTTTTTGTTTGGTTTTTTACAATTAAAGAAGGAGTATGTACTTGTAAAATGCTAGAGAGATAAACAAGACCCTACTTTCATCTCGAACATTTTTGTGCTGCATATCTTAAAAGAAAAACAAACCTTAATTACTCTAATCACATTTTAATAAGATAACTCATGGAGAAATTTTAGTTATAATTCAGTGCTTATTTTTACTTGATTTGTAAAATGAATGTGATGTTTAGTGTTCTGCTGACAAATTATAATTTTTCCCATTAACACTGTATCAGTGCTTCCTGGCCTAATGTTTTACTCTATGCCTTTTAAGTTGTTATGTGGGAAAAAAATGCATGTACTTTCATGCTTGGAAATTTTTATTTCGTAACAAATTCAGAGTTTTAGAGCTCAGGGTACTTTATATTTCCATAATATTATGAATATTTTCTGGGCCATTAAAATAATGGCAATTTGTTTACTGACTACCATTGTAAAAACTGTGATTTTTCCTGGTAACCTCTCTTTCCCCTATTATAAGCAATCAGATTTAAGGACAAAGACTATAATATCCCATAGTGCAGATTAAAAAATTTGAGTTTAGGGGCTGGGGGAAATATGTCAGTCAGTAAAGAGTTTATAATCAAGCAGATCTAGGTCTGATCTCCCACACCCAGGTGAACTCAAGGCTGGGGCAACGAAGGAGAAAGAAACCTGCATCTTGTTGGCCAGAAAGCCTGAACAATTGTGGGCTCAATGAGAGCTCTTATCCCAACAAATACCCAGAAGAAAGATTGAAGAATATACCCAATGCTGAGAGAGAGAGAGCAAGAGAGAGAGAGAACTCTATCGTGGAAAGAGGAAACTGGGCCAGCAAACAGAGATCAGCAGGATTCTTGACTTGGTTGCTCATGGACTCTGCTGAGAAGCCAGAGTTTAGGGCAGTTGTGGATTCTAGTGAAGACCACACTTCCTGGAGTTCTTTTTCTAGAAAAAGTTTGAGAAAGTAACCATGGTATGAAAATGAAGAAGCTGCTTACCAGCCATTCGCCTTCAATGTCTGAGAGTGAAGACCATGGAAAACTGTAGGACCAGCTTCTAGCAGGACAACCACCTAGTCCGGACTTCGGCATTGTAATTATTACGAAGCACCCTTTTCTTGGTATAGTGTAAACACTGTCCTCCACCACTTTCTGATTGGTTAAATAAAGAGGTAAATATCCAATAGCTAGGCAGGAAGGGATAAGGCGGGACTTCCTGGCCCAGAGTGTGGATTCACACTCAAATTAGCAACTTTCCAGAACTAATTTTATTCATTGTAAAGAAACCCATAAAAATGCCATATTTTCTTATATTTGATATTTTTGTAATTTTTAATTTTGTTAGTAATGTTTTAACATTTTAATGAAGAACGTTTGCAAAAATTATTTTGCGCAGTTCAAATTCATAGAAATTAAAGTCATAGGGTCAGAGAGCAACAATTCCATATGGCTTTCATTTTTATGACCAATGTGTCTCCAAAAGATTAAACAAGTTTATAATCTCATAACCAGTATATGAAAATACTGCTTTACCAATCTTTCCTCAACTAAATATTATCTTTTTTAGTGTAGTTCCTATTTTGACATAGGAATGGTACCAAAATTTAATTAATCTCTTTAATTATTGATGTGAAATGCATATTTTATTTTAAAAACTATTTGCTGGGTAAATAAAATTGCTTGTTTATGACCTTATTTTACTTTTCATTTCTGTGATGGAGTGTTACTGATTCTGAAGAGTTCTGTATTAGTCCCGTTTCTCATTGCTGGAACAAAATACCTAGCAAAAGCAATTTCAGGAAGGGTGTACTTTGGTTTACAGTTTCAGGGCCCAGAGCATCACAGCAGGGAAGTCGGTAGGAGTCTGAGGCAGCCAGACACCTATCTGTCCTTGAGAAGCAGAGAGTGGTAAGGGCCACTTCTCAGCTCCCCCCTAGTTTGTATCCTGTCCAAGTGGATGGACTGTGCCATCCACTTAGGGAAAATTTTCTTAAATCAATTAGTTTAATCTAGAAAAGCACCCACAGACATGGCCAGAAGCTAGTTGCCATGGTAATTCTAAATCCCATAAGCTTGGCAATCAAGATTAATGAGCACAACTCTACCCTGTCAACCTGACACACTCAAACACTAACTTTTAAGGCTTTCTCTTTCATTCCTTGTCCCCTAGACTCATGGCCATGTTATAATGCAAAATGTGTTTAGTACTATAAGAGATACCATAAGAGAGAGATACCCATCGCTTTAAAAATAATTCAAATGTTTAAAAGTTGGAAGTCCACATTTCATCTAAGACTCAAGACAGTCTCTTAACTATGCAGTCCTGAAAAAACAAAAACAGTGTACAGATAATAATCACTCCTCTCCAAAAAGGTGAAAATGCGAGCCCAGCAAGGAAAACTCTGCCCAAGCAAGACTGAAACTCAGCAGAGCAAACATCAGATTCTTCATCTCTTTGTCTATCCAGATGGAATCATCTGGACTCCAAAGGACTTGGGTAGGCTGCCCTCCTGAGCTCTGCTGACTGGAGCAGATCCAGTCTCTCTCTTGTCCTGGGCTCCACTCTATACCTGCAGCTTTCCTCAGTAGGCATCGCATGATCCTGCATCCCATGGTCCTGGCATATTCAGTATCCAGGAGTCTGTCCTGAAACTGAGGCTTCACCTCCACAACTTCGTACAGTGACATAATAGGGCCTCCATGCAATATAACTGAATCTGCCTCACATGGTCTGGACTTAGCATCTCTTTGGAGCTGTGGAGCAAGATTCTGTGAACTCCTTGTCTTAGTTACTTTTCTATGGCTGTGACAAAGCTCCATGACCAAGGCAAGTTATAAAGGAAAAGTGTTTAATTTGAGGCTATTTTCTGTGACCACACTCCCTGCAAGCAGGGAGTGTGGCAGCAGACAGGCTGGCAAGGCACTGCAACAGTAGCTGAAAGCTTACATCTTTTCAGTAAATATAAGCCGGAGAAAGCTAATTGGGAATGATTTGGTCTTTTGAAACCTTAAAACCAGTGACACACCTCCTCCAACAAGGCCACACTTCCTTATCTGCTGCTCTTGATGGTGCCTGGGCACCTTCCAACTTGAATGTGTGCCCTTTATAAGCTCCATAGACGGAATCTGCGCATTTAATTTTTAGGCAGTTCTTAAGCAGAGGATGGCTTCACTTGTGCTTACAAATTGGGCTCGATCCTCTCAAGGAGTTTGCATTTTTATAAGTTGGAGCCTTTGATGGGTTCGGTCTTACCCCAGGCACCTTTTCTATTGCTTCTCTTTAATAAGTACCATTTTCAGGTTTTTTTTCCTCCCCCGTACTTATCTTAAATACTGCTTTAAACTTGTTCTTGCTTTTGGATAAACTTTACATTTTTGTATCATTCTTTCCCATTTGCTCTTCTTCACTGTAAAACTGGAAAGCGCAGCAATCTGAAAATTATTGTGCCTTGAAATTTCCTCCACCAACACATTAGTTCATTACTTTCAAATTCATCCTGAAGTTTTCTCAACTCTTAGGCAGATGTGGCCGATTCTTTGCCAGAACATAACCGAGGTGGCCTCTGGCTCGGGTCTCGGTAGAGTCCCTGCTCTCCTCAAAACCTTCATGAGCTCGTCCATCTTCCAGTGTCTGCAATTTCTCCCAGCTTTCTGGCCTCCCACCTCTCACTAGAGCATCACACTAAGCTCTGTCTAATATTGTAGCATTTCTCTAACCCAGAATTCCAAACTCTTCTACTTTCTCCTACAAACTAGTTCCCAAAGCCATCGAATCTCATAGTCAGGCTTATCATAGCAACAGCCCCACTTCTCAGTACCAGTTTTCTGTATTAATTGCTTTTCGCATGACTCTGACAAGAAAGCTTACGGTGAGATGGGTTTATTTTGGGTCACCATTGTAGAGTCAGGTCAGTCTTTCGGGGAGTCCTACCAGGAGGATATTGAGGTGGCAGGTCATCTTGTATTTGTGCTCCAGGTCAAGAGAGCTAGAAAGGATGCTGCTCAGCTCCTTCCTTCCATTCAGTCCCCAGCCCATGGATGAAGCTTTCTCTGTTAATCTGATCTCGAAACTCTTTACAGATATTCCCAGAGGGTTTGTGACTAAGGTAATTCTAAATCCCAGCAGCTACCTAACTTTCATGTGTTTTCTTCCCATCTTTACCATTCCCATCCTCCAGTCACACCATATACACCAGGTACGCGCATTCACACATGCGCTCTCTCAGTTTCTATACACCACAGTGTAGGCTTAGATTTTTCACAAACCTACTTTGTTTAGGGTTCTTAAACACCTTTACCTCTCTTCCATCAATCCTCTCTCCCTGACTTTAGATAGGAGATTAGTAGGGAAAAGGGCAGACCTCTCTTTCGGTGGGTTTTTAGGAGATTACCAAACTCAGTCATCAGGATACCAGCACTCCAGTCCGAAGGCCAACACCAAGCAGCAACATGAAGTCAGCAAAAGCCACAAGACTCAGATTACCCACAGAAGCCTTCTGGAACATTTCTCTCTGAGAAGTCAAGTGTCATAGCACAAAGATCAGTGTAGCAATGTCGATCCAAAAAGCGAAGCCTCACTGTGTGTAGGCCTCTGTATATGACCTCTTCTCAGAGTGCAGTCAGGGATGCTCTCAGCAGGCCAAAGTCATGGCCCTTACATGTGAGAGCTCACAGCAAAACATCACTTCCCCTCTCACAATCCACCCTCCAGCAAAACATCCCATACCCAGCTTGCAGCAAAACATCTCAAAAGAAAGCTGAGTCTTCAAGGATACCAAAAACTTCCACTTCACCACAGTATCATAACTTAAGCTTGTTGTACTTACTAATCACATGTTTGCACAGAGAAAGATTTGACTTATCATAATAGAAACAATGAGGGAACAGACAATGTTGGAGAAAAGCATTTGGAATAGCAAGAAGTGAATTAAGATTTACATAAGAAAGAGAAGCTGTATACACATCTTGATTTTCATGATCTTGAAAGACTGATGACATGGTTCTATTGGTTTAACACTTGAGAACTAGGGAAGATCTGTTATGCTGTCATGTGGGCAATTCAACTGGTGTGCACTGAGGGGCTTTAGGGTCCTGACAAAGTCTCATGTCACCACCTTCATTCTATGTCATCACCTGTGCCAAGTGCTCGGTTTATAACCCACCTGCCACCCCACCAACCTCTTCCTTTCTCCTCTCTCTGCCTGTCCCTCTGTCTGTTCCTGATTCTCTGTCTGTCTTCCTCCCTACTCTGTATTCTCCTCTCTCTTCGAAGCTATCCCACTGTCTCTTTCTTTCCTTACCTGTAATAAATTTCACCATACCACAACCTATTGAGTGGAATGTAATTCATATCATAACAAGATCTCTGAATCTCGTGGCTCAGAAGTTTAAGTTCTGAGACAAAGGAACAAGTAGTCCCATATATTAGAACACCTGCTATAAGAACTCAGGTAGTTGGTGATGAATCTAGAATTAGAACTTTTATCTGTGGTATTTAGTTGAGATACTATTCCCCCCTATCCATATATCTTTAACACTTTATTAACCCTACTGAGTGTAACACAAGAGCAGTGTTTTCAGAATTTCTATTTCATGGTCATCAGCACAATTTTAGGTCCAAGTATTCACCATTGTTAGAATACAGAAACCTTGTTATATTAAGTTGCCCTGGAAATAGAGCTATGTTCAGCTTCTGCTAATTGATCTAGAACTGGCAATTGTATCAGAAGAGAAGTAAACAAAATAGCAGGAATGACTGTCAAAGAGCTGTGGAATGTACATACAAAAGAAGTTCTAGTGACCCAGTCCTTATTCCCAAACAGCAGTAGACATGCCTATCCCATTGTAACATCCCAATACAATGCAGACTTGGCCAACTTCTGTGGGGGCTGAAAGTTGTGTTTTAAGTTTTAAAATGTTCCTAAGACATCTACTTAAAACAAACAACAAAAATGCCTGTAGCCTATAAGCCCCACTTGCCCAAGGACAGATAGCTTCCTGGAATGATGGACCTACTGTTCATGTAAGATAACAAGCCACCTGATGTTTTTTCACTGCTGTAAACAAGGTTCGTTGTCCCAACTCCACAGGATATACTGCATATACTTGATCACATGCAGGTAGGAGTTATGGAATTAGGAAGTACATCAGGATGTATGCTTGTCCCGGGTTAGACAAGTAGGATGCATATAGCCTTATATTGCCTTTATAAGCATATGACTAATGTAATTTGTCACCATTGTATAGGAATCCCAGGTATGAACCTGACCATTGTCCGTCTTCCTGACCAGTATTTAATAAAGTTTACTTCAAATTTGTCTCAAAGGTGGTGCTAATGGTCTTATACTCACTCAATGTGCTTCCTTCCTGTTCTGTTTTTTTGTTTTGTTTTGTTTTTGTTTGTTTGTTTTTCCAGTCCATAGTTAGCTAGAAAGATAGGGGGTATGGAGCCATTGAAGATGGACTCCTCCTTCAAGGTCAGTTTTGGATCTCACTTCCTATTTCTCTGAGAACACTGAAATGGGAAGCCTTATCTCACACTTAAATTTTAAATTAGCATATGCAAAGGCAGAGCCGTTTGTTGAGGCCACCTCTTCCATGGGTGTCACTCCCGCACACTGCCTTGTACTTTGTCTTCTAACGAAAGAATGAAATCCAGGTTCTACCTCTGTCTGTGGGAGGAAATTCGACATTCTAAACTCCCCAAAAGATTTCATATTGTTTTCTCCTCTCTTTTAGAGTGAATCCAGCTGGACAGGTCAGTCACTTAAAGGGAGTTCTTCTCTCATTCTCCCATGTACCACTGCCACAGGAAATCTTACTTGCCTAAAGACTTGCTAAGGGGAAAAGAGGACTAATTACACCCTTAATGAGATAATAAGGTTCTCTTTCTAGGAAGTCCCTCCCTTGGGGTAGATGCCTGTGGTGCTTCTTGTAGGCAGCACTGTAGAGCCTGGCTAAACTCAAAAGATGTAACTTCTCCTTTTTCTTCTATCTTTTTCCTTTGGATACTAAACAAAGCCTGAGCATAATTTCCTGACATTCTGATCTTTCCCGCTGATCCGCTGAAGCCTTCCTCCCTCCCTAATTTAGCTGCTTGTTGACATCCACTACAAAAGATATGGCTTTCTCTCTTCCTCTTCTCCATCTCCAGCCCCTGGGCTAGAGAAGTTTAGGGTAGGGGGCAGGGTGAAAAGTTGGGAGGAGCCACAGTTACTGAGTGATGCTTGAAGAGCTGGCCAGTGTCCTCCTTAATATGTTTTCTATTATTTATTTACTTTACATCTCTATCTAGCGTTCCTCCTTTTTGATATGTTAATAGGCAACTCAGCCCTTTTCTGAGGTTTCTTTGAGACCTCACAGCCTGCCCTGTTGATTTTATACTAAACTCTGATATAAGTGTCTCTGAGCTTTCTTCTGTGTGAATTTTTTAATTCCTTTATAGGAGAGACTAAGAGCCCAAAATATGTAACCTTGTGTTTCCCTAGTAACATGATGATAGAATCTTTACTTTTTCTGTGCATGTGTGTTTCTGTTTGGTATGATAAAATATCCTAAGGAGGGGGAAAATTGGTCAAGAAAAGGATAACGTTAGCTTATAGTTCTGGTTACAGCCCATTACAGTAGGAAAGTAAAGGTAAGAACACAAGCACCTAGTCATGTCACACCTGATATCAAGGACAGAAGGAAACGAATGCATGGGTGCTTATTTGTGTTCATTCTCCTTCCTACACTTATACAGTCTTGGACCCAAACCAGGGAATAATGCTACCCACAGAGGGTGGTCTTCTCACTCTAGTTAAAGTAACCAATTTGATCTACACAATCCCACATTGAAACCCCCTTAGTCTAAATTGTATCCAAGTTGACAAAGCAAACCATGTCTTGTCTACCATCAGCTTGGGAAAACAGGAGATACTATTCAATGTGGAAGAGCTTATAGGTATAAAGCACTTGTGTGTGACCATCTCCAATGCCATGACATAATCATACACTCCATTTCTTTGAATCAGGTGCTTTGGTGGATTGAATAAATATGGCCCCCAAAGACTCACGTGTTGGAATGCTTGGCCCATAGGGACTGGCACAATTAGGAAGTGTGACCTTTGTGCAGTAGGTGTGGCCTTGTTGGAAAAAATGCGTCACCATGGGGGTGAGCTTTGAGGTCTCCTATGCACAAACTACACCTAGTATGACTCTCAGGTTTTCTGCTGCCTGCAGATCAAGATATAGAACTCTCTGGCTTCTCTTCCACCATGTCTGCCTGCATGCTGCCATGCTTCCCACCATGATGATAATGAACTAAACTTCTGAAACTGTGAGCCAGCTCCAATTAAATGCTTTCCTTTATGAGAGTTGCCATGACCCTGGTGTCTCTTCACAGCAATGAAACCCTAACTAAGACAGGTACTCATCCTTGCTTTAACTAGCAGGGACTAGAATAATGTCACAAAGCAGAGCATGGAGACCTAGTCAATCTATAGATAGAGGTGATTCATACAGGGGCACTACAGTACCCAGGAGAGTCACTGTAGCGGCAAGCATCACATATTGGAGGGTGAAAGAATATACACAGTAAATTAACACCCTTATACATTTGTACAATAAGCTTAAAGCAGTGTGTTCTGTAAATTCCTGTGAAACCTTCTGTACCCAAAGTCACTGTTTCCTCTTGAGATCACATTAACATTACAAAGAAGGTGGAGAATGGAGGATAAAAACAGAGGTAGAAAGGAGAACAGACAACAAATAATATTTGGGAGGCTGGGAGGCAACGTGTTAGTGGGTGCAGCCTTTCTGGAAAGCTGAATTCAAAATTGGCAATATGTAAAGCAGAGCAGTTGAGACCACATGAGGCTTTGATGAAGCACACTAAAGTTCTGGAATCCAGTTCTGCCGTCTGCTGCATCCGAGGGCGCCTGCATGAGGAACTCTGCTGTGACTGAGATAGACAATCATAGGAAAGCTGCCTTTCTTCAAGACCCACGGAAAACGGCCTCATCCAATGAGAGACCAAGAGATTAAAGGTAGCTATTTTTAGAGCCTGAGACCTAAAATAGTTGGGTGGGGAGGTCCAGTGGAAGAACTCGCCTTACCACATTCTTTACCCACATACTAGAGATATAGTTGCTAGGAAACTGGCCCATCCCCCTAGGGAGGGATTAATGGTTTGGGGACCTTCCTATAGCCAATCAATTCAAAATGTAATGTTTCGACAAATAGATGCTTGCCAGGTAGGAATCGCCACTGCCTTGGGCATGCTGGGAGGGAACAGAATCCTTAAATTACCCAACTAACCTGAGCACGGGGCTCTCGGCTCTTCACCGCTTTGGCGGTGGGGGCTGTGAGCCCAAGCTGCAGCTTGTAATTATAATAAAAAGATCCTCATGTGATTTGCAACGGACTCAGCTCCTGGTGGTGGTCTTTTGGGGAATCATGATTCCGG
>CM053763.1:26437634-26482482 GCA_028658305.1 Pachyuromys duprasi
GGGCATGCTGGGAGGGAACAGAATCCTTAAATTACCCAACTAACCTGAGCACGGGGCTCTCGGCTCTTCACCGCTTTGGCGGTGGGGGCTGTGAGCCCAAGCTGCAGCTTGTAATTATAATAAAAAGATCCTCATGTGATTTGCAACGGACTCAGCTCCTGGTGGTGGTCTTTTGGGGAATCATGATTCCGGCACAACAACACCACGCTCAGATATTTCAGGCAAGAAAAGTAGCAGTGCTTTCTGGGACACTTTGACCATTAGACAAATGGTCCAGCCAGGTCTCCCTGCAGTGAATCTTACAGTTGTTAGGTTCCATATCACACATGAAGTTTCCAGGCCACCTCCTAGTCCTATAGTCTAGATTATCACCTGAAAGTATTTCTCAGACATTTGACTAATCTCCAGGTATTTGAACAAAGCTCTAACAGGAGATGAAAAAGAGGTTATAGGAAATACCTGAAAAGGACAACAACAAAAAATTTAAAAGATCTGTTTTGTTGTTGTTGTTGTTTAAATCTCAATCATTCAGTCTTACCAATAAAAATTCAGGAACCAGATGCTGGGGTGACAGCCTGCTAGCTTAGAGAAGCAGAGAAAATATCCAGCTGACCTTTCTACTCAGCAGATGTCCCAAAAGGAAAAAGAAACCGCCTTCTTCACACTGTCTCGAAAACCCCTCAAACTGAATGTTCCCTCTACTTCCTGCGCATCCCCCTGTCCTTCCTCCTGACTTTCTCTCACTCTCCAAGTTTGTTTTTGGTTTTTTTTTAATCTGTTCACTTCCTGTTAACTGTTAGTGTGTTCTGCCTCTTGACCTAGGATTAAGTTGATGTAATCCTGTTTACAATACTCAAGCAGAAATCTGTTGGGTTAAAGGTATGTGCCAGAGGTGAGCACCACAGCTAGAAACAGGTTTTCCAGTAAAAAACACACTCTCAAGGTTTACAGTGTGATCAGATATCCTGCAGCAGATCTTGTTTTACCTGAATGGCAATAACCCAAAAAGACCAGCACCAGGAGCTGAGTCCATTGCAAATCACATGAGGATCTTTTTATTATAAATCATTACAAGCTGCAGCTTGAGCTAACACACCTCCTTTCCCCTCCCCCCTTCCCACCCCCTACCTCTTCCCTCCCCCCACACCACTGTCGAAGCAGTGAGAGCCCAGAGTCTTGTGCTCAGGTCAGTTGGGTAATTTAAAGATTCTGGTCCATCCCAGCATGCCCAGGGCAGGGGTGATTTCTACCTGGCAAGCATCGTTGCATTTTGAATTGATTGGCTATAGGAAGGTCCCCAAACCGTTAATGATCTGGTGCCCCTCCCTAGGGGGGATGGGACAGTTTCCTAGAGTGTGTGGGGAAAGAATGCAGTAAGGCAAATTCGTCCCTTCAGGGCATTACTGGACCTCCCTACCCAACTGGTTTAGGCTTAATAGCCACCTTTAATCTTTTGGTCTCTCAGTCTTCATGGTGGAACTATCTTCTAATACATCATGGTTCTTTATGTCCATTACCGTCTCCACAGTCCCCACTACACCACTCCCTGAGAACTGAGCGAGCTGATCAATGAACCAGTTGTGGTATAAGAGCTTGTGCACTGTCCTGGTGCTCTCAGGTCTTGTCTTCTTAGACACCAGAAGCTGCACTCCACTTTACAAATGTTTGCCTAAAGATTACATAAATTAGTCATGGTGTTCTCACTTTAAAAACTATAACTTATCAACAGATGGTGTCTAAAACAGAAAAGTTTGAAAAGGCAAAATAATCATATTACTTATAGCCATGTGAGCTGATATCCAAAGAGCCTATTAAAGCTGGAAATAATGAATTTTTCTAACATACTTTACAGGACTATTGTTCTCTTAAAGTCTTAGATATGTATAAGTTGGATAAAAACTAAAACTATATTTTGAGGTAAAAACAAAAAGTCAAAGGAAAAAGATTAAAAACAAAATGTATTCACCTATTCACAGTGGTATTGTTGTCTGAATGGTAGGTTACAAATGATTTTCATTTTTCCTCCTGGACATTTCTACATTTTCTATGAATTTGAGAAAACACAGAGGACTTGCATAATCTGAAGGGGCTAAATGAGAGCTTGGGAAGATGGGAAAAGTAAGTAGAAACAGGGAAAAAAAAAAAAAGGGTTTTGCCCACATCTAATTCCCAGGCTCCCCTGGGCTCACACTCTTTCCCATTTATCCTGAATTGTGTACAGGTCTTTATTTCTCTCCTCAGTTATTTCTGATAGAACTACAGTGTCCTTCCTTTCACACTCTTGTTGCTGCCTAAGCACAGACTTCTCAGAAAATTAACTGGCCTGTAAATTTCAGCCTGCTTTGATTTCTAGCAATCCTGTATAGCTCTATAACTTTTTGCCCCTTCCTAAATCCTAAGGTCACCAGTTCTGCCTACCAGATCTCTCCCTCTCAACCCAGACATACAAAACTCAGATTCTCAATGTTCATGATTTTACAAGCAGGTAAAATACTATCACAATATCTTGTCTAGAATTAAAAATCCATTCTTCTCTCTGGCTGTTTACTATGCTCATGTTAGGGTATGAGAAATTTCATTGTCCCTGGTTAAAGGGAAGTGTAACGAAGAACACCATCCTCGATTCCCTATAACATCCCGGCCTTCCTTGCTACGGGCAACAGGTGGGTCTAGCTGAGGCTCCTAATCTCCAGGAGCCTATGAATGGGCACAGCCAATCATTTCAAGAGACAAAGCTTGTAAAATGCATAAGATATTGGAAGAGCATTATTTCTTTCAGTTTTCTAAGAGAGGATAATTTCACAAATAAAGCCTTGTGGAAGCAAAAGCAGAGAAAGTTAAGGAGGAAAGGTCAGGTAAAGATTTGCTTTGTGCTGAAACATAAATATTTTATATGTGAAAGCTGAGAGGAACTTTGGATGTTTAGATTTTATTCTCCAGCTAGAATTTGCCTTTTCAGATTGTAGTGGGGGTTATTATTACTTTGACAGCTACTATAGCAGCAGCACTTCCTAATACCACACATCCTTCAACTCTCGTGGTTCACTTCTTTCAACACAAGAGCGACATGCACAGTTCACCATTAATTTTTCAGCCAGTGCTTTACAAATTAATTCCCATATATTTATTCTTACTGGGGCAAAAGAATCCATAGTCTTCCCTCTCCATCTATATGAGAGAAGTGCTCTGTGGGCAGAAAAGTGAAAAAAAAATGATTATAAACTATGGTCAAGGTCATCTGAAAATCTCTGTTTCGGTCAATTGGTTGGTTAAACAACTCTGAGAGCATGAGGAGGTCCTTGTAGTTACATGGATCACAGCTTGTATTTGTAGACAGTACAAGGTCTTGATGTGGAAACACTAGAAATAATTCAGTCTCTCCCTCAGGAAATAACACTAAGGGATTATGTGCTAAGGGATTATGAAGGGTCTCTGGTGTTAGGAAAATAATCACCACAGGAAAGGGAAGCAGGAGGGAAGGGAAGACAGTCAAGCTATTTGTTTAGGCTGGATTAACACACTCTGAAACACAAGAACATTTTTAAAAATACCAACAAATTAAGAAAATACTTTCAGCTTCATTCCAGTGTGGAAATACAATTATTAGATCTCTAATTCCATCCCAAAAGCAATATTATGTTCTATTATATATATATATATATATATATATGTATGTATATTTGTTGTTTATACTCACATACACATACCTTGTTCCTGTGGTCACTGGACACCATTACTCAGGAACAAGTGAGCAGAGGTGATGAACTTGGGGTATGGTGGCCAATGTGTGTGAATGGACATACCTTCTGGAACCAGCTTATTGGAGGGTTATATAGAACTTTGGGAAGGGAGTGAAGAAATCCAGGGTGGATTAATGTCATTGGCTGAAGGGGCAAAGTACTGAGATGCCTCATTAGCATGAAGAGGTATTCCCAGTTGCTTGCTGAAAAGGGTCTATTGGGAAAGAAGGAGTTGGATCTATAATTTCTCTAAGGATTACTTAACATTTCTCCAGTAGAGGATGTGGGGTCTGGGATCCCCCAGAGAGAGAAGAGGAAGCCTGACTTACTGGAGTTTTTTGTTTTTAAGGTGGAAAGGAAATTGCTAGACTGAAAAAAATGTAAGTCGGCATTGCATCATCTTTGATGGAACAGGAATTGCTAGGAAAGAGTGCATACTGCTCGGCTTTGACATCCTGGATGGCAAGTTTGGATTTGGAGTAGGGTGATCTAATTTGGGACTATTTGCAGGTGGGGGTTTGTGTTCCTTAATACTACTTATAATTTATAGTCTACATTGGCAGTATGTATTGGAAAAGTCGGTTTTATAAAATAATGATGTATTGGGGTATAACTCAGTTGTGTTGTACTGTAACAAAGAAACAAAAAACAAATATAAATAAGAAGAAAGTGGAGAGAGAAAGACAGGGACAAATGATGGGCAGGAAGAAATGAAAGAAATAATTAAAAAATGAATGTAATGAAGTTAAAAATAGTAAAAAAAATAAGTGATAAAGACCATGGATAGGGCAGGGAGGTTGATCATCAGCCTCTATTTTCATTCTTCATCCTGTATTTGATCAATTTCTTGGAACTCACTCAGTACTCAACCATTGTTTTTCCTTGTGATCCCAGTCTACTATACCACTATATTTAATCTTTGTACTCTTTTTTTTCCTTTCACTTTCTTTCTCCCATTTTAGTTCACATGTCTCCTTTCCTAATGAGAAATTCACAGCACAGAACAATAAAAAACATTGTTTTTTGTTTGTTTGTTTGTTTTTTACATGAGATGGGAGATTTTTACAGAAATGCCTTGGAACATTCTGCTCTTCTGTGGTAGTTTGAATAGGTATGATCCCTACAGACTCAAAGATTGAGTGTTTGGCCCATAGGGAGTGGCACTATTAGAAGGAATGGCCTTAATGGAGGAAGTGTGTCAATGTGGGGGCAGGTATTGAGGTCTCCTATGCACAAGGTATGCCCATTGTGACACATAGTCTCCTGCTGCCTTTGGATCAAGATATAGAACTCTCAGCTCCTCCAGGACCATGTCTGCCTGCCATTCTTTCTATCATGATGATGATGGACTAAACCTTTGAAACTGTAAGCCAGCCCCAGTTAAATGTTTTCCTTTATAAGAGTTGCCACAGTCAGGGCGTCTCTTCACAGCAATGAAACCCTAACTAAGATATCTTCCTTTCCTCTCTAGAAACAGGGTCAAAAAAAGGAAGAAATGAAAGGAGTTGGAAAACAAAAGAAAAGGGTAGGAAAAGGAGAAAAAGGTTGGAAGGATATGAGGAAGATGGGAGAAGAATCGTGTGAGCATTTAGGCCTGAGATTGATGACCACACCAAAAGGTGAGCCATCAAGAGAGACTGGTCATGCTCTTTCAGCACAGGAAGAAGGATACTGCCATAACAGTAAAATGATGAACGGGGAAAGTATTAATGACTTGTTGAAATATACGTCCCATGGTTTTAGACTTATTCTAATCTAAAATCAAAATTATGGGAGTCTTTCAAAAAACTTATGTACTGTGTGTGTGCCTGTGTATACACAAATTTGCATGACACAACTTTTGTGAGGACAATTTGCCAATTCCATTCCTCCTGCATCTGGATCCCAAAAACGGAACTCAAGTTGTCTGTCTTAGCAGCAATACCTTTACCCACTGAGCCATCTCTTCAGTCCCCACAATGTGAAAATATTTTATAAAGGCTTCTCCCCAATGTCATCAAAGGTTGCACCCCTGAGATGCTACAACCACAATTAAGTATATTGTTCCAGAAAAATGTTTGTAACAGTTAAATTTATGTGACATATACAGATTCTTAAACACTGCCCACTAACAACTTTTAATAATTTAGTTTAATATGTAGCTGCTAGTTCCGATAAATTGCTTCAGCATATTTATTAAATGATGAAAAAAACTCATTAAATATGAAGGTTGGAAGCAGGCTAGAAGGAAAACGTGTCAGGCTGTTTCTTTTCTTACATGTTCTTACATTAGGTGTTAAAATCCTCTATGTTTACGCAGATATGAAATTTGCAGCTTTTGGAACACGAAAAATAGAGGAGCCTAAAACTACCAAACATTTATTTTAACCCAGGAGAATGCCATACCACCAGGCTTTACATTTTTGAAAGAAAAATTGTATGATTAAACCCCACCAGTTGTGATTATTATATATTTAATCACCTTGTTTTGTGAAATTATTAAAAAATGAAGTTTAGAAAACTAGAAATATGTTTGGGTAATTCTTTTGTTAAATAAAATATATATATAGGTTATCCATAAACTTAATTTCTATTATGGAAAGGCAAACTGTTTGAAAATAGCATATTTAAATAGGTTTAAAATACAGTTACTAACTGAGTCAAATGGCCGAATGTCACTCAAGATCATGTGCTAGAAAATAAAATGTATCAAACGCAACAAATGAAAAACAGCCACAACAACAAAAACATAGAAAATCACAAATCACACTTATTTTCACATCTGCTTTAATGGTTGAACAGAATAATGAGATTTAAAGAGTGTGGGCAAGATTGAAATGGTAATAGGACAATTTGAAAGAGTTGCACAGAGAGCTGAGAATAAGGACATCACAGGGCAAGAGAAGAGTTGTCAGGGAGGTTGAAGAAGAGCAAGGTCACCCTAATGCCCAGCATTCCTCCCAGTGTCAACCTGAGCTCTAGTGCCCTCTGAGCTCCATCCATGGCCCAGTGAGAGGAGACCCTTCCCTGAGACAAACATGCAGAAGCTATTCACTGCTTTATAAGAAAGGCTTAATCATTGTTAATTGTGTCTTCCCTGAGTACAGATTCTCTCTGCTCCTTCTTAAATTACAATTGAAAATGTTCCTTAACTGTCAACATTTTCAATCACTTGGTTATTTCTATTGTTTGCTTCTAAATCAGTTGCAGACTGATCACACTATTCAAAGGTGGAGATTTTGTTTTTTCCTTTATAAGTCTGTTTAAAGATGACAAAGCACAATGGAATCACAAGGTCTTCTACTCCCAAAAGCCAATTACATAAGCAACAGTTTTAAAGTGATACATCTATTGTAACCAAAGAGAAAAAGGAACTTCTGGGGCTTTTGAATAGACTGTCTTATACATAGAAATCCTAAGAGGTGTTACTGAGGGAATAAGTATGATTAAATTCTAAGAATTCTCACTAATACTGCAATGTAGAGAGAAATCTAGTGTAAGGCAGGTAGGCAGAAAGGACAAAGCCGAGGTCAGGGGCTTCAGTAAAAGCAACAGATTTACTACAGGCACTCAAAGGCAAAGTAGAGGCAGAGATGTTAAAGATGCCATTGCCCGGGGCTCAATTGCAAATTAGACAAGAATCTAAAGCCTGAAGCCATCATTGCTTTTTAAATACATAACAGGATAATATACCCTTTGAAGAGTAAGATGAGGAATTAACAAAATATTAAAAGAATTGACACTGAAGTCCTGTGAAGAAGGTTGCAGTAGTTCCTCACAAAAAGAAGGGCAAACATGGCTCCTGTGTTCAAAGACCAAGCAGCCTTAGGTAATTGTTAAGTGTGCCAAACTCTATTCACCCACTTTACATTAAACCTCTGGGTGTGGTGACACAGGCATCTAAGGCCAGCCTTTGGTAGCCTGAGGCAGGAAGGCTACACGTCAAGACTGCCAAATGAAATTGCCCACATTAGATGAGAGCGAGACTGAGACTGAAGGAGGGGAAAAACGCAGCCAGCAAGAATAGGTAAGCACGTCAGAAAGAGACAGGGGGACAACATGAACAAAGAGTGCAAAAGCAGAGAGCTTTCACAGAAGACACACGATGAAGTCACCAGAACCGTACAGGGTAATGAAAGAACAGACCATGAAGAAGTCATATACCATGAGTCCAAAGATAAAATGATAAAACGTTTGTATACATGGCTTCTTAAAACATGAAAATCAGTATACCATTATGTCAGAGCTCATTAAAAATATTGGAATCAGGGCTGGCTGAAAATTTGTTTTGCTGAAAATGTATTAATATGTACATAAAAATCTGAGATGGTGAAAACAAATGAAGAAGAAAAGGGATTAAAATAATCAACTGAAATATAATTTATATGTTGGGCAATGGTAACCTCTTATGTATAGTTAGAAGAATAATTTATCTGAAAAAAAGATGCAAATTCTTAGATGAAATGAACACACTGAAAACTGAAGAGAAAACCCACAACAACAAACACAAGCATAAAAGAACACCAACATCAAGTGAGATGTTAGGTATATGTATTCCAGTTAAATTATTATACTCCAGTGAAAGATTATTTATTCATTCATTTATTTATTTGTTTTGATACAGGGTCTTACTGTGTAGCTCTGGCTGGCCGGGAACTCTCTATATAGAGCAAGCTGGCCTTGAACTCATGGAGATTGATCTGAATCTGCCTCCCCAGTGCTGAGATCAAAGGCATGCACCACACACCACCAGGGTGATTCTCTTATTTATCTGTTTTTAAAGTTACCTATTATATGGAATAACAGTCACCTACATGTAAAACGTTAAATGATTCTTGCTGGTAATCTTTCTGATCTTTTCATTGTTTTTCTGTATCACTTGAATATTTCAAATTTATATATATATGCATATATATACATATATACATATATATACATATATATATTCTAAAAATTACCATATTGGACACCTGGTCTATAGCATTATCATACAGCAGCCTAAGTCTGTATTTGTAATGCTATGTTCTATGATGTTGAAGTTGTCAAACTACAAAGCTGATTTATTTTAAGCTAACACTGGGGAGTACAGAATGTCCAGAACACAAACACAGCCTGTCTTTCAGTAACCAGAGCCTGATAACCTTTGGTTGAGTGGGACTATTGCCCCCTAAAACTGGAGAAGGTAGGGAGTAGATTCCCACAGGGGCCTCTTCAGGGTTAGTAAATCCTTTACAAGCTTCTAGCCACGAACTGTGCCATAGAGGATATTTCAGTCGCAGAACGTTCTTTTGGTCTAGGGCTGAAGTATAGAGCAATTACTTCAAAACCTAGCCCTGGCAAACCATTGCTTTTATCCTATATCAGAATTTCACTGCCAGAGGCTTGAGTAGGACTCAGTCTAGGAAGTCTGCTCTGCCCGATATCAGGTAAGGTTGGGTCTGCTCACACATCTGATCCACTGGCAAAGATAGCTGCGAAGCTGGCTTCTCTGGGGACACATGACTAGTGCTTGGCTTGAGGAGAGATGCTACACATAACCTTGCGAGAGGGCAGGACAAGTCAGTAGAGTCAAACAATATAAGTGGTAATTACTTCTCAGTGTTTAAACACCCTAAAAGTTTCTAACCTAGCCTCAGAAGTCCCCTTGCTAAATAGAGGTAAGAAGCTCACAAAAGGCTATCCCAAATCAACAGGGGTTTTCTCCTTAATGAAGGAAGAGCTAAGAATGTACACCATTTTAAATCTGCCACAGATATTTACTTGCATGGCATCAGTAAATGTTAACTAAAGCTTATGCCTCATTACTATTCTGATGTACTTCAGCATACAGCTGCTACTAATGACTTAGAAATGAACTATGGCACTTACTTGACTGAGTTCTGTTCTAATGATTAAGTAAATCAATGATGGTGAACAAATCACTTCAGGTCCCTTAGTCTCCATCTTCCCACATATAAACTGAAGGTTACATTCCCATTTGGAAAAACATTCATCTTTTTTCTTGAGGTGATTTTTAGTAGAGAAATGTGGACCTAAAGTATGGAAGAAGATGTTAGGAAGGACGCTGTCCTTCCAGCTGGGATGCTGTGTGCAGCTGGAATGTGTTTGTGTTGCACTGCCTACACGAAGCTTCCTCAGACAGACACTGAGCTTAGAGTCTCTGGATCTGTTTTCAGCTCCACAGTTCTCAACGGTCACCTGAAACTTTCTCTCATATGAAGCTAATTCAGTTAAAGGAAAACACTCAAAATAGTGCATTAACACAATATAAGCCTATTTCTTGATTTCTTTTTTATTAATTCAATTTACATCTCAGTCATAGGCCCCTCTTTCCTCTCCTCTGAGAAAGTAGGGAAGAGCCTTGAACTTATTGGTACAGGAAACAACTTCTTGAACAGAACACCAACAGCTCATGCTCTAAGATCAACAATCAATAAATGGAAACTCAAAAGCTTCTGTAAAGCAAAGGATACTGTCGTCAGAACAAAATGACAGCCTACAGATGGGGAAAGGATCTTCACCAACCGTACATCTGACAAAAGGCTAATATCCAGAATATACAAAGAAGCCAAAAAATTACCAATAAACCAAACAATCCAATTTTAAAAAATGAGACAGAGAGCTAAACAGAGAATTCTCAACAGAGGAATATCAAATGGTGGAGAAGCACTTAAAGAAATGTTCAACATCCTTGGTCATCAGGGAAATGCAAATCAAAACAACTCTGAGAATCCATCTTATGCCTGTCAGAATGGCTAAGATCAAAAACTCAAGTGACAATACATGGTGGTGAGGATATGGAGAAAGGTTACCCTCCTCCATTGCTGGTGGGAATGTAAACTTGTACAACCACTTTGGAAATCAATCTGGCATGTTCTCCAAAAACTGGGAATAGCCATTCCTTAAGACCCAGCTATACCACACCAGGGGATATACCCAAAAGATACTCTACCGTACAATAAAGACATTTGCTCAACCATGTTCATAGCAGCTTTATTCGTAGTATCTAGAAACTGGAAACAACTGAGATGTTCCTCAACCAAAGAATGGACAAAGAAACTATTTCCTGATTTCTTAATAATAATACCCAACAAGTGGCAGCAAAAGGAGGGTTTTCTCCACAAAGACATTCAGAGACCAAACAGGGACATTCTCTAGTCCCATCATTGCCTGGGAACTCATCACATCATCTGAATCCCCCCAAACCTCTTTGCTGGCAGAGAAAGAGTCAGACAGATCACTCAGTGGCTCTTTATGGACTATGGTGGAGGAGGTGGTTAACCCTGTGCTGCACTCTGTTGGAGAGAGAGGTTGGCTACACCAGGACTCTTAAGAGTGAGTATTAAGACCTGTCAGGAAGAATAAAGACCTGTCAGGAAGAATGAAGGAAAATAGATTGTGGTGAATATGCAGCTGTCTGGCACATTATCTGTTCTTTAAAGCTGGGAAACATCATGTGTTTTCTCAAGTCCAAATGAATTTGAGCATGAAGACAGAGAAAAAATTATTTTTGATTTTCTCTGGGGGGGGGGTACATAATATCTTGTGGTAAGTGCGGAACCCGAACAAAAAAAAACTTCCACTTATTTGATAAACACTATAAAAAAGCCTGTTTGTGTGTGGGTGCAGTCCTTCAGATCACAAGTAAAAGAAACATTCTTACAGTATACTGTAGACATTAAACCACACAGAACATGATAACAAGCCAGCTAATGACTAATTTATACCAATCAGATTAGCCACCCTTCGTGATGGCCCAGTGTGTAAGTGAAACCCTGTGGAGAAGCTCCTATAACATTGGCCCACCCGTGTTCTTTCACACAGGCAGCACCCTTGCCTGGACTTCCGTAGGCAGCACATTTACACACCTTTTCAACAGAACCATTGTACTCTTGCCGTTTCCAAACCAGAATTATTCAAAGGCTTGGAGAGTGTGCTGTAATCAGAGGCCATTCAAATTAAGCAAATCTGTATTTGCTTGTATAATGACCCACTCACTTTTCATCTCACTCTTCATTGATGCTCATTATTCTTGAGTCTAAGGTTAAATGTCCATTCAAGCTTAACCAGTTTGCTCCTGGTATTCATTTCACTTATAACACAATGATGCGATTTTACTCTCAAGATCACAAATTGGTTAGGTTGAAATTTTTTCATTTCATGCCTCATTGAGAAACAAAAATTAAAAAAAAAACTATGAAATGCAGCAAGGGTTGTTCACACTGAAGGAGTTGACTGTTTCTCCATCTTCTTTTAGATGGATCGGTTACACAGAAGCGGCAAAATTTGATACTCGCCAAAACTGTCAGGAACATGACTAACCTTCTACTTTACTGCCAACATTTTCTATGGTCATTACTATCTCTTCTTAATGGAGAAGAAAATCAAACAGCAACATTTTCAACACTGCATGATGGGAATTCCTGACTGGTTTTATGTTTCAAGTAGTACTGTGTAAAATTTAATCACAATTAAGATAGAGATGTTTCCCTTTAATTATCTCTGCAATGATAACATCAAAAAAGAAGGCATCACTCTTTTCTGCTTTCAAAGCATTTATTTTTATACCTGGTCTCTACTCCAAGCCATAGCAATTCCTTTTCAAATGAATTATATGAAAGCAACGCAAAGGACATCTTGAATAAGTAATGTTATAAGTAGACATGGCTACACCAAGAATTATAAATGCAGAAAAAACTGAAGAGGTACTGTGTGAGCAAATGATGCTCTATAACCTCTCCATTATACCTGCGGCTGTTCATGTCATAAATAGCTCAGAGAGCAAGGCTGTACCATCAGGGGTCATTTTCCTTGTGACAAAAGTACTTGTTTATACTCTGCCCTGCTCTTCTAAACTAAGGAAAAGTTATTTACATATATGAATCCAGATTTAACTGGCTAGAATATAGGTTCTATGTTAGAATATTCTATATTAGAATATAGAATCTATATTAGATATTATATTAGAATATATCTAGAATATAGGTTCATTTCTGTGACTTGTGAGCAAATTGGAAAATGACTCAGGATGTGTATTAGCTTTCCATTATTATAGTAAATACATAAAACAAATAATAACAGGCCAAAAAGAAACTGATAATAACAACAAATAAATATAACATGCCTGAAATTGTCAACTTGATATGTATTATACATATATTAATTATATACTATATGTAAAATTAATTATATACTATATGTAAAATTAATTATATACTATATGTAAAATTAATTATATACTATATGTAAAATTATATATATAATTATACATATATATAATATATATATAATTATACATATATACTTTTCATTCTCTGGTCTGAAGCTATGGTCTATTACCCATGTAAAGTTAGCTCATCAGTATGGAAAGTGCCTGCTTGGTAAAGTAAAATCTTTAACTTAATGTACAGTAAAAAAGAAAAGAAGATGATGGGTTAGAGTCCCACTATTCTCTCAGAAAAAAAAATGCCCTTGTGCCAAGAGAATCGCCCATTGTACCACACCTAAGGAAGGTTCCATCATCTGCCAAAGCGTGCTGCTGGTGAAAAAGCCTTTAACCCCTGAGCTTCTAGAGGACATTCCAGATGCAAATTATGGAAGAGTGATCGAGTTTGTTTCTTTCTCCTATAACAGTCCGGGTGGTCAAAGAGGTTTGTATGTCTCTTGTTGCTCCTCTAACATTCCTGGTGTAGGTGTGTGTTAACACATTCATTAGCATGCAGGGCTGTAGCATGTCTACATACAAGGAGAGAGGGAAATCCAAGACATATATTCATTTGTACTTAAAGAATGCTATCATTTGTAAGGACTGATTCTTTTTATTATCACACTCAAATAAGAGGTGCCATTTGTCACATGGTTTATCAAAATAATCCCTTACTGAATGATAGAGAATGGATTCTAATAACTGAATAGCACTGGGTTGTTTAAAGATCCAAGGATGCCACAGAAAAGGTAAAATCGTATTAGGCATAACTTCATTTCTACAGCATGTAATGGCACCTTGCTGTTCTATTGCATAATAAATTAAACACAAACCTCTTGGGTTGTTAGTGTTCACGTCCCTTCACAGTTCCCTGTCCTTTAAGACTGTTTCATTATACTGAAAAGATATTTTGAAATGACAACATATTTGAGATGCTTCTTTGAAAACTGTGCATGGGACTGAACTGATCCTGGCAAAGCTGATAGATGGTTAAGCAGATGGGAATCTGGGCAATTAAGAGCAGTATTTAGGCTTGATGTCTTAGAGAGCTTAATAGACACTAAAACTTAGAAAGGTATTCACATATTTAGCTCTGCTTAATGACCAGCCAGTCACAGAAGGTAAGCTTGAAACTCCCATGGAAGAAGCTGACACTGACAAATGAAAATGAGGTTCAACAGAGTCATTATAAAAATCCCTCTGGTTAAAACTTCAGAAGAACAGAAGTTGAAGCCAGATGTTGCTGTTGCCCGGCTCATCCAATCTAAGTATACTCAATCAAGAAAGTTCTTTTCTGAGATTCATAGCAATGGTTCAAGGTATTGGGAATGGAAGAAGGCTAGCCTGGTGTTTCCCATAGCCAAACCTTTCTGTAGGATGCCTTCGATCATCTAACCTGAATTCTTGAGTTATGAGAAGCCCCTGAAATCTATTTTAGACATGTCTTATGTTGTTTTCATAAGGATATTAGGAGTGAGAAAATTACTTCATTACTTTGAATATCCCAAGAACAACAGAAACATGTGACAAGCAGAAAGTGGGATACCACCCAGAAATTAACACAGATCTCAACCTGATATAAAAAGAAAAGTATTAAACCAATAACTACTAAAACAGAGTAACATGATTGCAATGACTCAAATTGTATCATGATACAAGAATTCATTAATTTCAGGGCAGAACAAGCTCTTATTTAAACAAATCTTTCTGACCACCATATTTTTCCAAATCTTAGAGTAGTATTTTTTTTAAATATAAAGACTTGTTTTCAAAACTAACGCTGAAGCCAGGCATGATGTTACATGTCTTTAATTTCATTTCTCAGGGGGCAGAGGAAGGTGAATCTCTATGAGTTTGGGGCCAGCCACGTCTACAAGTAAGTTCCAGGAGAGCCGGAGCTATGTAGAGAGGGCCTCAAAAACAAACAAACAAAAAAATCCAGGACATAAAGAAGGAATGGAATTGTTATGTGGTGCAGCTGCGGACAAAGTTACAGGGCCTTCAGCTTTCACTGCATTCTGGTGGTCAGCTACTTCTTCTGCCTGTTAGTGTCCTTTCCCCAATCATTCAGGGGTCTGGTGTCCTTGTCCTCCCTTCTTCCCTGTAGTACCACCCCTTCTCTGCCCGTCTCTAACCTCCCACATTCTGTCCTCCTCTCAGGGATCATCCTACAAGCAATGGTGATGGTGAGTTTGTAGTCTACACTTGAAATAAAAACCTCACTGTTGACAGGTGGCCGCCATTTGTTCTTTCCTGTCCACCCTTTGTCCACACTTCCTAATCTTTTCTGACAGTTCCATTCCCTGGTGACTAAGCATTCAATATATGAGCCTGTAGGGCCCATTCTTATTCAAACTACCATACCCTTCCAATAGGCAGAATTTAGAAGAGTGCTCCTGATTTTCACTTTGCTGGGGAAAAATAATGTTCCCAGTGTTCCCATGTATAGGTCTACACTGAATAATTCATGGGTCATGATATTGTTTTGGTCAATGTCAAAAACTTAAAAGGTAAATAACAAAAAAAATTGATGACAAGAAATAGTGTGGATGAGATATGTGACCCCGCTGAATAGATGTGGTATTTTGTGCATTTATGATGTACACAAATGCTCTTGTTGAATAATCTCAGCAGAAGCAGAACTTTGATCACATGGACTCACAGGTAACTTATTCTGTAGATGTCAGTCACCTCTGCCCTTATCCACTCTATTCTTGACCATGTGTCCCTTCACATGGGGCGTATGTCAGTAGGGTGGAGAGTTTTGTCTTTGATTGGTATCATGGACTTCCACTTACCAAGTAGGTCTTTCTTTACAAACTCAGTTTTCATTATTATTGTTGTTGTCATTGTTAATTCTCTTATACAATACATCCTGACAAGTGTTTAGTTTTCTAACAGCATAAGTTAACACTCGTCTACATAAAGGAAGTTTTTTATTCTCTTAGAAAAGATACTTTATCCATGCATTCACTTTTCTTACCTACAGTGCTTTTGACTAAATGACTATCATTGGATTTACAGAAAAACTATCCATCATTAGGCTATTCCAGCCTGCACTGCTTCTGAGCAAAAAACTCAGCTGAAAGAGCACTTCCCCAGTGGGCTTATTCTAGTAGAATCTACTATATATAATATGGAAATAATGACATTTTTGAGGATTAAATTGTATGCCAGCTGGGTGACAATATACTGTGTGGGTTGTATGCTCTCAATTAGAAACTTATATATGACAGCAATTTCCTGTTAACCATGATTACTGAGTCCAGAGGATACTGGGTGAAAATAAGAGTGATTCTTTTCAGTGTGGTCCCTAATAACCCTATAACAAAAGTTTGGCTTATAATTATCATAACTTTGAATTTTGTTGGTATAGTAGTCTTAGTGCTCAAGAGATGACCATTTTGACAAAGTGACATAGTTGTCCTATTTAGGTTGAAAATAATCCATGCCACTTGGTCATTTTGGATTCTTTGGTATTGATTTTATTTTCTTTGATCACTATGCTTTAAAAACTCTTTTTGCCATCACCCATCAGTTCTTTCTGGTTTGCCTAGTTGTGTAACTCATACTCTCAATTCTAACTAGTCGGATCTACCAACTGTATATATTTTTATTATAAATTGTTACAGTTACCCATTCATTAGGCAACAAGTAGCTACAGGAATCAACCTACTCCCACAATTATTTTCATCTGCCCCTGTTCCTTAAGTGCAGCTCTGTTTCCTCCTTCTCTCTCTGAATTGTTACAAAGAAAGAAAATTCCTATTATTCGATTTTACCAATAAAGACTCAGGAGCCAGATGCTGGGGTGATAGTCAGAGAGGCGGAGAAAGCACCCAGCTGATCTTCCTACTCAGGTGACCACAGAAGGAAAAAGCCCTTCCTACTCAGCTTACATGCCAGAAGAAAAAGTCTTTCTTACTCAGCTCAAGTCCTAGATGGAAGAAGCTGAAAGCTAAGAGCTAAAAGCCTCTTCTTCTTGCTGTCTTAAACACCCTTCTCTCAAAGTCCCTCCTTTCTACTTACTCCCTGTCAGCTGGTCACTTGTTCTGCCTCTTGACCTAAAGTCAACTTTTGCCCATGACATGCAAAAACCAGAGAAGATATGCTCTATCACCCTCCATCTTATTTCCTTATGTCAAGGTCTCTCACTGTACAAAATAGAAAGCCCCAGAGAGGTACCAACCCATATCCAGCTCTCACAGCACATGGATACAAGTTCCTGTTCGAGCACATCTTTAGAAGTGGGTTCTGGGGATTTGAACTCACATCACTATGCTTGTGCTGCAATAGCTCTTATCCACTTTGCCATCTTCCTGGTCCCAAGTTTCCACTTTGATTGACATTGAAAATAATCAACCAAGTGCCCACCTATCCATACTAACAAGTTCGCCTCCCTCTGCCTTTATGTCCCAGGATTATATAACAGTTTAAGAATTATGTTCATTCCATAAGTACTACAAGGGGCTGTAGTACCTAGGTTCTAAAATTTGCCCCTTAAGATTTCTTGTCTTAACACCAGAAGGGCCAGTGGGTATGATAAAATACTGTGTCTATTAATATATCATACCGCATGGAAAAGGGGACATTGCAGTGTGATGAAGGTTACTAATAACTTGACCTTAGGTTAATAGTTGGTTGACTTTAAGACAAAGAAATCATTCTGGGTCATACAGGTAGACATACTCTCATCACAGCTTCTCTTTAACACCATCAGAAGAAAGCTGGGGGTGGGGGGTGGGGAGAGGCAGAGTGGTGAAGCCTGAGAAAGATCTGACATGCCATTTCATTTCTACCTTAGAAGGATCACAGCACAAAGAGAGGAAGTTAGGGACTGTAAGAGATCTCCTGGCCAAAGCAAGGAAGAAATCAGTTAACTCTGTCTTACAGCTGCAATACTCATAGCTGTACCAATAACCTTAATGAGGCTAAACTCAGATTTTTCTGCACAGCCCTCAGACTTTGAATCAACCAACCAACCAATCACACATTGTCTAACACCTTGACTTTTGACCTTATAAGACTCTGAACAGAGCGTCCACTCATACTGTTCCCAGACTTCTGGCCTATAGAACTATGGGGTAATTAATGGACAGCACTATAAGCTTTTAAATTTATAAGGACAGAAATGTAAAACTAACATAAGGTGTATTGCTGCCTCCAATAGCGGGAGCAGAAAGAATAAGTACTAAAGAGACTAGCTAGTTCCCTGTTTTCTCCATACACGATACAGACTTTTCTTCTATTGTTGATATTCCCATCTTTTTACTATTGCTATTAGAAACAATTCGTCTTTCCTGCTGACCACAACCTTGCCAAACAGAATGATAAAGTATATGGTATGCCCAGTCCCTGGAATGCTGATATCATCCCTAAGAGAAGCCTGGACTCCTAAGCTTATAGTTAATGCATCCCAGGTAAAGATTAGGTTTATACAATAGCTCTTGATTATTTCCAGGATCTAATACAACGTGTGAGGGCTTTTTTTTTTTTAATGGCAAAATATTGCTTTTGCCATTATTGTGAGGGAATCTGGCTTCTTTTGTGATAATCTAGCCAAATTAAAGGTACAGAATTTGCTTTATCATCACACTTCTTTTGTTTAAGGCGAATGGAGAGCTTTGAGTCAGATCCTTCCAAAAGTCATTTGAAGTTCCAACTTACAATGTGATCTTATTTGAAAATATTGTCTTACAGAGATAATCAAGTTAAATTGATGTTCTTGGATTGAAACCTAAGCCTGATGTTTCATCAAGGGGGAAAATTAAACACAGATAGAAGTATGGAACAAGGATTTGTAGAAATAGGGGGAAGATAGCTATCTCCAAGGTCATAGAAAGACTGGGAACAGACTCTCTGCTCAAAGCACTCAGAAGAAACCAAGCTTACAAACACCTTGATTTGTGTATATCTAGTCTTCAGAACCACAAGGCAATGAGTGTACATTTTTTATATGTGTTTATTTTTATTTTTTTCTGGCAGTGCTTGGAAATTGAACCCGGGACTTCATGCATGCTAGATAGGCACTCTTCCACTGAGCAATAGTCCCAACCCTAGATATACTTCCATCACTAAATACCCTACTAATGCCAGATACACTTTGAGACAACTATCTTGCTCTATCACTGGGTGATACTATACCTCTAATGCATTTCTTTTTTTAATTTTTATTAATTACACTTTATTCACTTTGTATCCCCCCCATAAACCCCTCCTAGGAGTGTACATTTTTAAGCGATACAGTTTGTGGTATTTTGTTAAGGTAGTCCTTGCAAACTCATAGACGGAGTCTAAACTTTCCATAGACTTCTCTATTGACTGTGACTTACAGTATCTGTCTGGACTAAGGGGGAATAATTGATTCTATAGAGCACAGAAATGAACTTTGGTCAGAAGTCCTGACCTACTTGACACCTCAAAAGCAGCCCATGATAATGCTGTCAGCATATCTTGGTTTGCCTAAGGCTATCTGGTTTTGCATTGACCATCCTACAACCTAGAAAGTACTTGAGATTAAGCAAATTAAAGTGGCTTTCTGTTCTGTGGTCTCCTGTCATAAGAGCTGAACTGAAATTGTATCATCAATCAGAACAGTTGTAATAATGTTAATCTCACAAAAATGTATGTGTTGAAATTTTTTGTCCCTATGAGACTCATTGGCTCCTAATAAATTTTCTCCCTCTTCTCAAATGTGTTGTTCTCTAAAGTAATGCATGGGTTCTGGGAAAGGGTGACTACTTTCACCTGCTTTTGTCACTTTTTCCCAGAGCAAGGATTGACTATTGTGTTACATCAATGACTCAATACAAGTTTCTGAAACTTGTATTCTGAAACTTCCAGGGCAAGTAAAGATGTTTCTGATCAGCCATACACATACACAGAGAAGTGCCTGACATTTTTTGTTTTTATATTGATTTGTTTGGAAAACATTTTTAAAACTAATATACACAAAACTTCATACATTTTTGGAGTATTGTGCGAAGTTTTAATTGTGGGCATCCTATAACAGTCAATCTTGACAAATGTACGTTCTCAAACATAAGTTGAGTCTTTTCTCTCACATACAGTCACACAAGTGTTTAAGGCTCTTTTGGCTTCTCTGCTATTTGGGAAATCCTGACAGCAGAGATGACCATTTGCATCTTTTCCTATAATGTTGAGCAAAATTTCTAACAAATACAATAGACTTTCATTGAATGAGAATAATGCTATTATCACTAAAGTCTACAAAACAATGTGGAAATAACCCTAAACTGACAGAGTAAATTAAGTTAGGAGAAAAAATTATGGAAGGAAGTAAAAAATACAAAGGCTGTCCAGAGGTTTTAGAACTGGAGCAAAAACAAGTATCCAGGAAGCACAGACTATAAGAGCAGGACTCTGCTTTCACTGTTGAATTGAAGATGAAAATAAATTTTTAGTAGAGGTTATAAATGGAATTTTTGGTGTGGCCAGAAAGATGCAATGCACTGGGAAGTGCATTAATGTAATCAATATATGAGGAGGTCTGACAAGTAGTTTACACACCAAGCAAAAAGATAGTGATTTCTCTAGAAAGGACCATAATCATCTCATGGGGGTCAATGGGAAGGAGCAAGCAAAAGAGAGAGTAGATGCGCAAACATAATGATGTATGAAGAAACAAGCGTGGTTGTGCCTCTGTGCCCTAGTCACTTTTGAATTTAAGCAGATTCAGTAAAATGGGAGCCATGGTATGAGGCAACACATTTGAAGAAATTAGGAAAAGACAGCAGGGAGAAAATGGTGGAGATGAGGCAGCATAAGCGGAGTGTGTGACATGTATTTTCACTGTTAAATACGGCAGATCTGAACGTGATGGGAATAGAACAATGAGAGCAAAATCAAGACAGTCAAGGGACAAGATTAGAGGCAGGTGGTTGGTGAAGAATAGGCGGGTCTACAAAGAACAGCTGGATTATGATTGGGTCATTAGGAAATGAGGAGCAGGGTGAAGAAAAGATTAGATGTCACAGAGACTACTATACACTCCAGAGGGATACTCACTTTTCAACATTGTCTTCAGTGATAAAGAAAGGGGGAATAAAAAGACAGCTAAAGATGGTAGGCCAGCCTGTGTTTCGTCATTTTGATTTTCCTCAGAGGTTTCATAACCTTCATTTTAATTGCATTTGGAGCAAGTAGAACTGCACTTTATCATAAAGCCATGCATTTTGGATGAGTGAAGATGTAACTATAAATTCTATCATGACTTTGATTCTAAATTACTCTGTGTATGCTGTAACCTCAATTATGAAACATATGTTTCCATATACTGGCTCAAAATCAAGGTACATGCACATTAACAGTCTTCAAAGGCAAATAAATACATATAAACCCCAAATTTAAACATGAAAATTAGTTTTCAGCTTGGAAGACAGGGAAAGGCTTAAGAAGTGCTATTTTTCTCTTTCCTATTGAGTGCCATGAGATTGAGGAAAATTCGTGTCTCTTACCACTGACATGAAACAAATCTTTCCTGAATGGTCTCCTTCTACTTCCTCATTCCTTCTGCAGTCTAAACACTCAGTGTAGCCTTACCACACTTCAAATTTGTTTATTAATTTCACTTACCCTGCCTGAGAATTCTAGAAGGGCTGGAAAGCAGGAGTATTCTTTGACTCTCAACACCAATGCTGTATTCTCACATTCAGAGGCTCAGTCCCAAAATTCCCATGTCACACTTGAGAGTGAGAGAGGAGAGCTTTACAATTTTAAAGAAATGTTCTATGCTCAGTACATGATGCTCAAGTGTCAGTTTTAGAAACCTTTTTTTTTTCATATCTATCTTGGGATTCGGGTTCTGCAGCTTCCTCTTTTAATATTAAAAGAGAGCAAAAGTAAATGTAACCAGCCATTGGAGACTCAGACTTTTTTTTTTTAATATAAAATGAAAATTTCTTTGTATCACTTGCTAGTTCTGAATAGCAATTCCTGGCTGAGTTTCCATGCTAATTCTCTGCTAAATTCTCTGAGGTTGCAAGGGAAAGAAATCAGAAAGAGATGGCATTAGGTTAGTTTACAGATGTTCTGGCATAAAAATGCAGATACCAATCTTAGCAACCATATTATTGGTCATGGGTCCATAGGTCCTTCCCTTCTGGAGCTGAGGTGCCATCGAACTCCTCAAAAAACCAAAACAGCAGCTGTGTATTTCACACTAAAGTCCAGCACAATACTCCTAACGGCAGTTTCACATCGAAGAGAACATCCAACATGAAACCTTCCAATTCGGCACAGGGTTTTCTTTTTATTATTCTTAAAAATAATTTATTAGTTTTTTAAGCATTTCATTCAATGTATTCTGGTCATATTCACCCCATTCTAATCCTCCCCCAACACCTTTCAGACCCCATCTCCTTAACCCAAACTACATATCCTGCCTAGCTGTTTTTCCTCTTTATCTTTTAAAATTACTTTTCTTTCTTTTTCTTTTTAAATACTGCATGGAGTATAATTTGTGCTGTTCTTATACTCCTGAGTCTGGGATAATCTACTGGAGTGTGATCAGTCTGCCAGGGACCCCATCCTTAAGCAAAACTGATTCTCCCTCCCCAAGAAGCATCGACTATCACTAGCATCTCAGTTGGAGTAGAAGCTCATGAACCCCTTTCTCTTCCATACTAGAAGAGTGTCTTGATCTAATTCAGACCTTGTACAAGCACCCAGAGCCACCACGAGTTCATAAATACAATGTCCGTGCCATGTTTGGAAGAAACTGTTTCGCTCTAGTCCTTCCAGAATGCTAGCTGTTACAATATCTCCATCTCCTTTTCCATGTTAGCTTTGAACATCCGGATGATGTGCTACAGATGTTATGATTGTAGCTGGATACTTATTCTCTGGATATGGTCCAATTATGAATTACAAAGAAACTTCTCTGATGAATAATAGTGGTAGGTTCACCCCTCAAGCCTCACAGATTCTTATATCCAGATTTACAATACCAGATACAATTCCTCCTGTGGAGTGGGCCTTAGACACAATAAGGTAGTGGTTTGTTACCTCCATGATTTTTATTTTATTTTATTATTTATTCTGTGGGAGGTGTGTGTGTGCTCGCACACATATACATATGCGTGCATTTGTGCCATGGCAGGCATATGAAGGTTAGAGAAAACGTTGCAAGACTCACTTCTGATTCTCTCCTTCTGCCATGTGGGGTTAAGCCTAGGTTGTTAATCTTGACAACATGCGCCTTAACACATTCAGCCATCTTCTCAAACTTAGGCTATGTTTTATATCAAGTTATAACATAGAAAAATGGCATGTTCTGTGTCCACAATACCAGTTTTCTTTATCTAGGGCACCTATCCATATTAGGACCTTGGGTTGCCATTTGTTTGATTATCTACACCTGAATAAACTTAATATTTCAAAGTATACACTCATCTATTTAGAAATGTTATGAATCTTTTTTTTTAAGTTTTATTTTTTGAGACAGGGTCTTATTACCAGTATAGGCTAGCTTGCCACTCACTATGTAGCCCAAGCCAGCCTCAAATTCTCATGATCCATCTTCCTCAAGCTCCCTAAATCTGGAATTACAAATGTATTCACCCATACCCCAACTGAGTTACGTTTTTGTTAAAGTCCTCTCTGGTTGTCACAAATTCTGGTGGAAAGTGCTATCTAAGTAATAAAATGCAAGTTCTAAAATGTGATTTCCTGAGCTTAGCCTGTGGTGATTATTTAAAATGCAGATTTAAGTCCTCAGTACCTAGATATTTTGGTTGAATAGATGAGGAGGGACACCAACAACTCCACTTTGAAAACCTACCTTCTATGTTATACTGAAGTGGCAAAAGATTGTACATTGATAATGGTGGGACAGAGAAAAATTTTAAATTGACGTTTTCTTATTAGGTCTGTGTTGTTCAGAATGACTTGAAACTGTCCAGAGCACTAATTAAACCATGCAACCTTGTACAAATGTTCTTTAAAGTCTATCTGTGTACAGGACCAAGATGTCCACAGAATGATAAAATAACTAATCAGAGATAAAAAGTTAGATTTAGATGTTATTTATATTTTGGTGATAAATATATATATATATATATATACATACATACATATATACGTACGTACATACATATGAGAGAGAGAGCAGCATAGGGCTGCTATAACTCACAGCCACTCACTTCTGCACTGTCAGGTTCTATTAGAATGGAATCTATTAAAAGACTCAACTCAGCTGGGCTTGGAAGCCTGATGAGATCATAGCCCAGCGGCAGATGGTAGTAGGGAGACTGAAACAAAGCACAACCCAATGAAGCCTGAAACCAGAGAGTTTGTGTATTGGTGGGGGGGGAGCACAGAACAGTCTTTACCCAATAAGAATCTAATTCCTGCCATCTAATCTCACTGACTCTCTGTCTCTCATAGGATGATACTTTAGAACAATTTACAGAGCCTCACCTGCCCCATCCATAAAGCTGGGATGATATTGCTTGTTGTTCAGGACTCCTGTGAAGAGGCAATGAGTTAACCCTTATAAAATCTTTAAGATAGTGCCTACCACACTCTAAACTCCATGTAGCTTTTTAAAATTAACTAGAGGAGGCCCAGGTTACTCTAAGGACGATGGGTTTAAACAATAATAGTGGCAAAAAAAAAAAAAAAAAAACCAAAAAGGCCAAATCCCTTCTTCTCTTTCAATTTCAAGGCTTACTGTGTTGTTCTGCCATTCATGGCAGTAGGGAACAGTGGGACACTCCTCTCTGCAAGAGGGCCCTTCACACACTGACTGATTTCAAATGAAGGGAAACAGCTGTGGATGTAGAGCTCTTCAGGGAAATGTGTGCCCCAATCTAATTTCACAAAGTAATGGCAGGAAGGACACAATCAATGCTTCCCCAAAGTTACTCCCAAACAAAGTGCTTCCAAGTCTTGTAAGCCATCCGTAGGCCCGCAGCCTGAAACGTCACAGGTAAGAGAGGCTCTTACAGCTCTTACTGCTGCACTTTGATGCTAAAACAAAAATTAGGAAAAGGTCTAATCTGTTAGATCAATAAGCTTAGGCTACTTGAGTATTTATTTTGGATGTTGTTTTTATTTATTTATTTATTTATTTATTTTTATCTCAATCACAGGTTAGGTGCTTTGAATCCCAGGCTTAGCCCCCTCCCCCATTCCCTCCTACCCTCCCACTCCCTCCCTCATCTCCCTCTTCCCCGCCCCCTCCAAATCCACCAACAGGGGAGGACCTCCTTCCCTTCCATCCAACCCCAGCTTATCCTGTCTCCTCAGGGCTGGCTGCAAAATCCTCCCCTGGGATCTAGCCAGTCTGTCACTCCCCGGCTTGTATGGGGGAGGGTCAAAGAGTCAGCCATCAAGATCATGACTGAAACAGTCCCTGTTTCCCTGAATAGGGTCTTCAGTCCTACACTGAGTTATCATGGGCCTCATCCGTGCGTGGGTTCCAGTCCTCATCCACACATGGTCCTTGACTGTAGAAACCGTCTCTTACAAGCCATCTATCATTACTTCTCGCCCTCTGTCAGAGGCTTGATCTCGAGTTTTTTAATAGCTAATTTAGTCTTACTATTGGTTAATTTTCTTCTTTCTTTCATTCGCATTGGGGATTAAATCCAGGATGTTATCCATGCTAGGCAAGCACTGTCTCTGAGCTATACAACCAACCCTGCCTTCTATTTTTATTTGGAGATGGGGGTCTCACTAAATTGCTCTTGCTGGACATGAACTCTGTCTTAGTTATTGTTCTATCGCTGTGATGAGACACTGAAACCAAGGTAACTTATAAAAGATAGCACTTAGTTGAAGACTTGGTTACAGTTTCAGAGGGTGAATCCATGACCATCATTGCAGAAAACATGGCAACAGACACTCAGGTGTGCCTGAGCAGGAACCCAGATCTTACATTATGATCTGCAAGTTGGAGTTAGAGAACGCCAACTGGGAAAGCTCACCCTCAGTGACTCACTTCCTCCCACAAGGCCATACCTCCTAATCCTCCCAAACAGTTCCATCAACCATGCAGTAAGTATTAGTAGATGAGCCCATGCAGGCCATTCTTGCTTCATGCCACAACAAACTGCTGCTGTAGCCCACACAAGCTCTTTTCCTGACTTGGCCACCCAAGCATTCAGTATTACAAAGTAGTTTGAAAGTGGATATATTCAGATTCTTAAAAAATACAGTAAACCCTTCTACCTGTTACAACTAACTGGAAAAATTGAAACTAAAAAACTAATAATTTATAAGTATGTTTAGAGAAAAGAACATTCACAAATGTCTGACAACACTTCTTCTGTCTCCTTACTCTCCCTTTATTTATCATAATAATCTCCCCAATAAATCATATACATGCCTTATCCAACCTCAGGAAATCCTAAATGATGGTAATATACTTAATTTCATCATCTGTAAGTAAGGATAATAATAATCACACAAGATACCAGTAAGGATTAAAAGAAATAATGCATGTAAAATTCTGGTCACAGGGCTTCAGACACACTATAAAGTCAATAAATGGTGGAACTATCAAAGTTATCATTAAAAACAAAGGTAAACACTCGCACAAAACACATATGAAGTATTTATTTGGTAGGGGTAGCTTGGGCTTTTCCCCCTCCGGTTGCCATATTTCCCAGCATTTCTGTAATAAATTTAGAAATGAAATATAAGCTCAGAATTTAGAGGAGGACTGGAGTTTTGGTGAACACTTGATAAATGGTCTTCGACTGTTAGTTGCGGAACTTATAGGTTAAATGATCTTCCTCACCAGCTGAAAACCATCCTCAGGACTTCCCAGCTTCAAATTATTTCAGTAAATTATCCCAATTCTTATAAGAATTGTCAGAGCCTTCCACAAAACAAGCAGAATTCTTCCTTTTAAGTGTCTGCAGAATTTGTCTTACACACCGACATTAACATATGTAAAACTTTTGTTGTTTCCTACAAAACCAAATTGAATGTCTTATAACAGAAAACAATCAGTGATTCAGCTTGATATTTTCCTAAGAAGCACAGTATTTTTCTTTTCTTTCCTTTTCTTTTTTCTAAATCACTTAAAACATCTCTGCCTAATGTCCTTGGGAAATGGTAGTTATAAATCACTTGAAATCATGCAATATGCAGTTTAGAAGTAGAATACAAAGATTAAAGTACTTGAATTAAATATTTTCAATAAGCGTCCCATAATTGCATAGGCTTAAAATGTTTCCCTTGCATTCTTGAATTAATTTAAGTATGAACTGATTGTTGAATTTTATGTTCTATGAAATTTTACTCAGATCTGTTTTTACCATCTATATTTAAAAGATTGGCCAGTTCCCTTCTAAATTCTCAACTCCACATTGAGAAATGGCCAGTTGCCCATGCCATTTGAACTACAGAGAAAATCCAAATGCCCAGAGTGTCTTATTTGAAAAATCTTCTGTTCTTTAAATATTTAATTGCTAGAATTTTTCTGTTAAAAATGCAAATGTGGCTTTTAGAATAAATAGTAATTAAATCATTATCACCAAAGAATATGCATTAATAAAATGAGTTCATATAAATAGTTCAGTGAGCTTTGAGTACATAACCTTTAAACTAAGTTGATTCCACTGCTTACTATTTTTGAATGCTGTTTACTAAAAAAGTTGCATTTTAGGTTTTTTTTTTTACCCTAAGGCAGGATAAAAGGATTCTTGATATAGTGAATATTTATTTCAGTGATAATATTTAAAGATAAGATTGAGGAGAGAAAGAAATCAGTTTAAACCTCAATGGCACTTTCAAATTTGATATACCTTTTACTTTAAAAATTGATGAGTTGAAGAATCAGACTTAATAGCCTGAAATAGGAGTTGATATCCTCTCTTCCCCTATTGTAAATTACTCAGATAAGAAATGACTTCATGGAAATGAGGCTATTCACCAAAGAAAAAAAAATATGATCAACCAGCTGAAAAACTTCTTATCTAAAAATTATTTTGCAATTCTCCTAATGGAGCTGGAGAGAAAGGTAAGCAGTAAAGAGCCCCACTGCCCCACCGGAGCCAGGCGGTCAGTTCCCAGCACTCATCAGAAAGCCCACAGCCACCTTAACTGTCCCAGGGGCTCAGATATCCTCTTCTAGGTTCTGAGGACCCTCACCCATGTGCATTTAAACTCACATGGACACACAGACACACATGTAAATAAAAATGAAGTACTTTTAGAATTCATTTAAAGTAACTATATGATACTAGGGCTGTTTGCTTCTCAAATTGTCATGTGTTCAGACTGTATTAGTCCCTTAGAAGCACAGCTTCTGCCAAGAGAGCACAGACTTTCTGGCAATTAAACATAATATATATATGTATATATATGTATACATATATACATGTATATATATACATATACATATATACATACATATATATATTTTATAAACAGTTTCTCTCCTATAAATTTGCTTAGAGCAAGTAATTAATGGAATTGGGGGGGAATAGCTTCAAACAGAAAACTAAAATTCATTTTAGGTTAAGTAACCATGTTTCATAAATTACTGAGTGGCTGTTAAAATGATGTCCTTCAGTTGGACATGGTGGCACATGCCTGCAGGAGGATGAGAGTTCAAAGCCGGTCTCAATTATATATTGACTATGCTGGCTTGGGCTAGATGAGACCCTGTTAAAAAAAGATATGGTGCCTTCAAATACATCAAAAACACTGCTTTATGGCAGCATGGCAGACTCAGTCTGTTATGCAATCAACCGAAAATTACTTGACTTGTAATTCCTGAGGCTGGGAAGTCCAAAATGATGGGCTAAATCTAAGTGTAAGCTTTGTTCAAAACATGCTAAGGGAAAAACTCAATTTTGTCAAAAACAAAATTTAATATGCATATTTAAGTATAAATAGATATAATTTTGGATTAGATACAGTGTGGTGGGAGTTAGTATCATGTTCATTCTTTTTGTAATGTGGTTATCTATATTTATAATTTTGGTGCAGTGAGCAAACACTTAACGAAGTTCATTAGTGTAATTCAATAATTGTTATGTGGAAATGGAGACTGACTTAGAAATAGTCTCTAAAAAATCACCTTAAGCTTTGATTCCTTCATATGAACAAACAAACAAAACCTGGAGTTTATGTTATGAAACATATAAATCATGTATGACACAGAAATCTCCTCTCCTTATACATGATAGGCAGAGCCCCACATGTGTGTTCACAGTGGCTTGGGCAGGGAGGACCAGGCACAGGCAGAGGACACACAGAGTCTCTTTTCTCCTATCTGCAACTAGATTTCCAGCTCACTACTGAGCACCATTTAAACCCAAACAAGTCTAGGACTATGCAGTGACATTACAGAAAGGTATGAGGGTGGGGAATTGGCTTACTTTGAGAAACAGAAGGATGGGAGAGGACGCTGGGAAGACGAGACCAATTGTTCCAGAGGAGAACACAAGAGGGAACGATTGTAGACTACTTTCCAAAACTCATCAAAACTTTCTTTTTCAGGATTCCAGAAGAAACACATATGCTGGGATTTAAATATGTGGCCCAAGCTTCTATACTGCAAACTAAAGTCCAAAATGCAATAGCATTGAGCCATGAGAACTTTCTGAGCTGATTAGGATGGGAATATTCTGTCTCTTGGGTGATTCATGTGAGGATTTCAGGGGTAGGCTTGCTACAAAAGGAAGTTATGATTCTTCTGTTCTCCCCTTACCTGAAAGATGCCTTTTGCCATGCTATGGTGCAACAAAAAGGCACTCACTATATACAGCCCCTCATCCTTGAACTTTCCAGCCTCAAGAATTGTAAGGCAAGTAATTTTCAGTTCACATTGAATAACAGACTTACTCTGGCATGGTGGCATGAAGCAAAACGACAGCATAACCTTTTGGTCTGTTTTCTGCTTAATCTAGTCTAATAAGTTTCTGTTATATAGTCACAGGTAAAAAACATGAATTAAGAAATGTTCTGCTAGGAAAACAGACATTAATTAATTATTTTAATGAGAATTAATAGAAGGATTTGGTTTAATGGATTCTAGTGGATCAAAAACACTCAAAGAAGACATAAAACGCCATAGAACAAGCAACAACGACTGTGTGGCTACCCCTTAAGGCTACAATAATACAGAGGAGAGTCCGTGAAAACAAGAAGATAATTCTCGGTAGAGACTCCGTGGATGCTGCTGTAATTCATGAGCTTTGAGGAAGAGCCTCAGGGGCAGGGGTTCAAATATCTCAAGATACATTAGCAGCCAGCTTATGCAAGCCTCCTTTAAGAAGGCAAAGGAAGACTGACGGAAGGCGTTTTGAAGAAACAAGCAATAGCTGAAACCAACTGCTGTCATCATCCACTGCAGTTTCCAGGGCAAAAAAAAAAAAAAAAAAAAAAACATTGACCAGATAATAGATAATGTTGTTACAGGAAGAAAAACAGGAAAAGAACATGTCTCTTCATGACCTCTGACCTTTTATTCTTCTTATAGAATGTTCTGTTGTCAATTTAACAAAGGCAGTGGACATGGTTTCAGAATCCCAGCCCTCGTGGAACAAGCCAAAACACAAAAGATTAGACATGAAGCAGAAAAGTGGCTAATAATCAGCACATGTGATTAAAACAAATTTTATCTCAGTCATTAGCTTTATTTTACAGCAACATAAAAATATTTGTAAAATGAATGAATTCCAGGATAGTAAAACCTTAGAAATAGATTGCTTAACAAATTCAAGAAAATTTTGCTATTTGACAGACTAAATTAGACTAAAAACTTCTTTTAATTATTTTACTTAATCTTAAATTTAATTAACTGTGGATTTAGACGCAATCTTATGCTCTAGTTGAACAATAATAAAAAATAATGTTAGTGTACTTTTTTAAATCTAAGATTCTATGAGAATACCAAACCTAAGAATAATATGAATAGAGGAAGAAGAAGAAATCCAGCTCTAAGACCCAGAAAATATTTTCAATAAAACTATAAAAAAATTTCTCTAACCTAAATAAAGAGATGCCTATAAATTTAGAAGAGACATACAGAACACCAAAGAAATTGGACCAGAAAAGGAAGTTTCCTCTCCACATAATAATCAGAACACTAAACATACAAAACAAAGAAAGAATATTAAAAGCTGCAAGGGGAAAAGACTAACTAACACATAAAGGCAAACCTATCATAATTATACCTGACTTCTCAACGGAAACTCTCAAAGCCAGAATATGGACAGATGTGCTGCAGACTCTAACAGACCACAAATGCTGGTCCAGACTACTATATCCAGCAAAACTTTCAGTCACCACTGGTGGAGAAAACAAGATATTCCCTGATAAATCCACATTTAAACAACATTTATCTATAAATCCAGATCTACAGAAGATGACAGAAGGAAAACTTCCCATGAAAACATAGGGAATAAGTGACCTCACACCATGAAAATCAAAAGAAAGGAAGCATGCACACATGCACCACCAACTACTACAAAATAACAGGAATCAACAACCATTGGTCATTGATAACGTCAAACATTTTGATTTGACAGTGTTTATATGGTAACATCATCTGTGTACTGGACTTACATCAATTAATGTATGTTATTATTTTATTGAATTTGACAATAGCAATTACATAGTTGTAAGGTATTGTGTAATTTAAATGCTGATTTCTATACCTCACCCCCCATATCTGGTTGCAATCCTTGTTCTGAGAATCTCCTATCTCAATGTTGTGTAAACACTGCTCCCCAGTTGCCCCTGATATGCCAATAAGGCCACTTACAGCCAATTGCTGAGCAGAAGAGAGAATAGGGCTATACTTCCTGCCAGCCAGGAGAGGAGGAGAAGGAAGTAGGAAATTCAGCCACTGCAGAAGTCGTGGTGACATCAGGAGAGGGTACAATGTGAGTTCAAGACCAACCTGGACTACATAACAAGTTTCAGGCCAGCAAGGCTACATAGTAAGACCATGTTTCTCAAAAAAGAATAAGAATAAAAGAAGATGAAAAAGAAAGAGGAGGAGGAGAAGAAGGGGAGGAGAAGAGGGAAGAGGAGGAAGAATGTTTGGAATGATAAATTGATCCAACAGAATCTTAAAATTTCATTGATCTGATCCAACAGAATCTTAGAATTTCATTGATCAATATTTAAATATTTTAATGTTCTTATAAAACATATCAGTATGATAATCAAATAGTTCTGGAATTGAAAATATAGAAAAATATTAGAAACAATTTTAATTATTAGATCTATCATTTAGAGGTTACTGATTGATTAAGGGGATTACCCATGTTTTTGTCCCACACCCATGTTTTTGCCATATGACTGGTTACCTCTGCTCACATTTCATGCATCTTCCTCAGCATCCTGGGGCAAATTCCACCATGCTTCACTGTATCTCAGCATTCACTCTCTCTACTAGAACTCCTCCCTCCTGTGTCCTGCCTCAGCTGTAGGCCAATCAGCTGTTTATCGACAAGTGAAGAATCTAAACAGTATACAAGAGATTACACCTATGCTTGATAAGTGATAAAATGTGATATATTAAAATTAAAATACAAAATATCATAAATAACTTCTAAAAAGCATTTAGACATTTCTTTCTTTTAAAAGGTAATGGTGCAAGCCTGTATTCCTAGCACTTGGGGAAATGAATCAAAATGACTTCCATGAATTCAAGGCCAATTAGAATGCATCATGAGACCGTGCATCAAAACAAACAACAACAACAACAACAAAAACCTAACTAAATAAATTAGGACTGATGAGATAGCTCAACCAGTAAAGTGTTAGTAAAAGGACCTGAGTTTGGTCCATATCACACCACATAAGTAAAAGCCAAGCTTGATGGCAGTCCCAGCAGGAAAAGTTTCAGGAGAAAAGCTGGCTCTTGCTGGTTAGCATGGCTTGATGTGTGAGCTCCAGGTTCAGTGACAGAACATGTCAATAATAATAATAGTAGCAATGTGAGAAAAACATCTATGCCAACTTCTGCTTTCTTACACGCTTATGCTCATTTATGCACACGCACTCTTACATACATGTGAACACATACACACACACTCCCTCAATAACTAATAGAAGTGAAGGTTGTATTATGCAACAGTATTGGTGATAAAAATTTGTGAGTATTTAGGGGACAAATACTATCTCACTTATAGAAACTCTCAAAAATTATGTCTTAGATATCATTTTAGATCATAAAAGACATTTGTAGCACTCGTTTTTAAAACTACATTATTTGGGGTGTTTAGGTCTCTACTTCCCTTCTACCAACCTTAACACTGAGTAAGAGAGAGAGAAGGTTAGTGGGGAGTGGGAGCCTGGACCCCTTTACTTCTGGCTGTTTAGGGCTGAGGGGTTCTTTTAGGTCTATGCCAATCTCTGACAGCAGCAAACACAGCCCGCAGTCTCCTCCATACCACTACGTCCAGTAAATGTCTCTTGCCTCTTCAAACTGACACATGCCACATGCCAACACCACACTCCACACTACTTCTGTGCTCTCAATTTACATCCTCAGAGCCCAAGACCACGTCCCTCTCCTCGCTCCATGTAGCAGGCCCTTATCAGCTGGCAAAAGCCATGCCCAGTGTGAGACAGTTAACAGCTGTGGGTAACTAAAGCTCAAACTGAAAGCCTACACTTGGGATTAAAGCAGAAACATATTCATATAACATAACTGAATTGGGTTTTTTTGTTTTGTTTTTTAAGAAATCAAAACTTCCATTAAGACAAGAAAACAGTGCTTAAGTTAGGTGATCAATGTATAATGCTGCTGACAGGAGTCTGGTGGGCAAGAAAGGCCCATCTTAATCCATGATGAAGCTGTGCTTCATTTGGAGTAGATTCCCTCTGTAACTGTTAGAAAGGAGCCAAAGCGATGAACTTGCCATCAGGTGGCTCCCGATGGATGGGAGAACAGCAAGACTGAAACTTCACTTCGGGCTCCTCCACATAGGGGACTAAGAAAGGGGTTGACCTCAACCAGCTGGGCCTTTGAAAGAAGGCCTTATTATTTTCTTGTGGTGTAAGAGTTTCGGATTCTCAGGGGCAGAAAACAAACAGTAATAAGCACAAAATGTCACAGGGGCCCAGATACAGCCATAGCAGGTGACTTCCGAACAATTCTGCCATTGTTAGATAGGTCACCCCAAAAGAAACAAGTTAAACGATACCATGAACCAAAAGGATTGAACAGTTATCAGCAAGATATTCTACCCAAAGAAACTGAATGCAGTCTACTAAGCAGTCTGTGATGTCTTTTCTAAAATGGACACTTTGGTAGGTGACAAATCTTAAATGAAAAAAGAATTGAAATTATTTCAGGAATCACATCAGATCAAAATAGAAGAATAAGAGAAACTTCAGAAATTGCACAAATATTGGAGACTGAATAATATGTTTTTCAATGACCACTGGGGCTGACTGAAGATTTTTTAGGGAAGATTTTTTAGGGAAGATTTTTTTTTAAACATAGAATCAAATAACAACGGAACTACAGCCTACCAGAGCCCTTGAGATATAACTAAGTTCTAAGAAGAATGTTTATGGCTATGAAACTTATATATAAACTTATACATGAACTTATGAATTTATATTACATTAATAAGAAATCAGAAACAAGGAATAGAGGGATGGCTCAGCAGTTAAGAGTATACACTAGACAATCCAGCCAGTTCTGATGAGACCTGATAGGCTAAGGTTAGATGGAAGAGGAGGAGGACTTCCCCTACCACTGGACTAGGGGAGGGACATAGGGGGAGAAGAGGAGCGAGGGTAGGATTGGGAGGGCATGAGGGATCGGGCTAGAGCTGGGATACAAAGTGAATAAACTGTAATAATCAAAAATAAATTAAAAATAATTGCAAAAAATTAAAAATAAAATTTAAAAAGGTAAAAAAAGTGTACACTATTAGGCTTCCTTTGAACAGGAGGTCTAGGTACTCTCCATGATAGTCCTTAGTTAGAGTATCAGTCTCTGCACGCCACCCTGGGCCCAGGATTTTTGGCTTTGCTGTTCTCCTTGTGGAGTTCCTGTCCCCTCCATGTCTTTCTATCTCACTCTTCTTCCATTATGTTTCCGGCACTCTGCCCAAAGTTTGGCTATGAGTCTCAGCATCTGCTTTGATACTCTGGGTAGAGTCTTTCAGAGTCTTTCTGTGGAAGGCTCCTGTCCTGTTCCTTGTCTTCTCCTACTTCCGATGTCTATCTTGTTTGCCCTTCTGAATGAGGATTAAGCATCTTCCCTAGGGTCCTCCTTGTTCTTTAGCTTCTTTAGAACTATAGATTTTAATATGTTTATCCTATATTATATGGCTATTATCCACTTATAAGTGAGTTTATGTCATGTGTGTCTTTCTGCTTCTGGGTTACTTCGCTCAGGTTGATCTTTTCTACTTCTATTCATTTGCCTGCAAATTTCATGATTTCCTTGTTTTTAATTGCTGAATAGTATTCTGTTGTGTAAATGTACCACAATTTATGTATCCATTCCTCAATTGAGGGGCATCTGGGTTGTTTCCAGATTCTGGCTATTGCAAATAAAGCAGCCATGAACATAATTGAGCAAATGTCCTTATTGAGTGGTGGGGCATCTTTTGGTTGGCAGCTCAGTTTCCAAGTGGGTTCCCTTGTAAGGAGTACAGGAGCTGTCTCTGACAGGAACTCAGTGGCAAGCTCTTTGATCACCTCTCCCTGAGGGTTCCAACTTTGCCAGGCCTCAGAGGAAGATGATGCAGCCAGCCTTGATAAGACACGATAGCCTAGGGTCAGATAGAAGGGGAGGAGGGCCTCCCCATCAGGGAACTAGGAAAAGGGAATAGGGGAAGAAGACAATAGAGGCCTTTGAAAAAGAAATTAATTAATCCCTTAAAAAATATAGGAAAATACAACCAAACAGGTAAAGGAAACAAATAAAATATCACAAGACCTGAAAATGGAAATAAAAGCAATAAAGAAAACACAACTGAGGGAAAACCTAGGTAAGAGGACAGAAACTAAAGACTCAAGCATCACCAACAGAATACAAGAAATGGAAGAGAGAATCTCAGGTGAAGAAGATATGATAAAAGAAATTGATACATTGGTCAAAGAAAATGCCAAATCTTAAAAGGTTTTAGCACAAAACATTCAGAAAACTTGAAACACTATGAAAAGACTGAACCTAATAATAATAGGAATAGAACAAGCAGATTTACAGCTCAAAAGCCCAATAAATATTTTCAACAAAATCATAAGAGAAAATTTCCTTAACCTAAAGAAAGAGATGTCTATAAATGTACAAGGAGATTATAGAATACCAAATAGATTTGACCAAAAGGAAAGTCCTCCTGCCATATAATAATCAAAACACTAAATCTACAGAACAAAGAAAGAGTACTAAAGCCTCCAGGGAAAAAGCCGATTAACATGTAAAGGTAGACTTATTAGAATTACAACAGACTTCTCAATAGAGATTTTAAAAGCCAGAGGGGCCTGGGAAGATGGCTTGTAGTCTCTAAGAGACCACAGATGCCAGCCCAGACTATGTTAAGAAAAAAAAGATATTTCATGACAAAACAAAATTTAAACAAAATATTTCCACAAATCCAGCCTACAGAAAATACTAAAAGAAAAACTCCAACACAAGAAGGTTAATTATATCCAAGAAAAAAAACAGGAAATTAATAATCTTTTCCTCTCTCTTTTATGCACACACACACATACACAAAAGAAGGGAAACAAACACATTTATCATTTGTATAAAGGAGGGCTACTGCTTTTTTTTTTTTTTTTTTTTTTTTTTTTTTAGTTAATTTTGTATCCAACCACTTTACTGAAAGGGTTCATCAGCTGTAGGAGTTCTCTGGTAGAATTTTCGAGTCACTTATGTATACTATCACACCATCTGCAAATAGTGAAACTTTGACTTCTTTCTTTGCAGTTTGTATCCCCTTGATCCACTTCACTTATTGCTCTAGCTAGGACTTCAAGTGCTTTATTGAATAGATGCAGTGAGAGTGAGCAGCCTTGTCTTGTCCCTGATTTCAGTGGAATTGATTTAAGTTTTTCTCCATTTAGTTTGATGTTGGCTATAGTCTTACTGTATATTGTCTTTACTATGTTGAAGTATGTGCCTTGTATCCCTGATCTCTCCAAAACTTTAAACATGAATGGGTGTTGGATTTTGTCAAAGGCCCTTTCAGAGTCTAGTAAGATGATCGTGTGTTTCCTGCCTTTGCAGTTTTCCTTCAGTTTGTGTATATGGTGGATTACACTGATGGATTTTTATATATTGAAGCATCCCTGTATCCCTGGGATAAAGCCTACTTGATCATGGTGAATGATGTTTTTCTGATGTTTGAGAGTATTTTATTGAATATTTTTACATCAATATTTATAAGGAAAATTGGTCTGAAATTCCCTTTCTTTGTTGAATCCTTGAGTAGCTTATTTATCAGGGTGACTGTGGCCTCATAGAATAAGTTTGGCAATGTTCCTTCTATTTCTATTTTGTGGACTAGTTTTAGGAGAATTGGTATGAGCTCTGCTTAGAAAGTCTGGTAGAATTCTGTGGTAAAAGCATCAGTCACAGGGCTTTTTCTGGTTGGGAGACTTTTAATGACTGCTTCTATTTCCTTAGGTGTTATAGGCCTATTTAACTTGTTTATCTGATAAAGAAAACATGGTGGATATATGGTAGACTTGTATTCATCTATACAGAAATAAAAAAATCATGACATTTTCAGCAACAAAAGATGAACTAGACATTATGTTAAGCAAATTAAGCCAGACTCAGACAACCAGACAAATATTGCATTTTCTCTCTAATGCAAAACCTAAATTTAAATTACTGGCTGTCTTCTACTGAACAGTTTCCTTTGCCAAACAAGAGCTTTTCATGAGAGAAATAATGGAAGAGCTAGACGATGGAGAGGGATGTAAACACCTGGTGTCTAGACATGCATGATTGTGTCATGATTACACACGTGAGTTCACAGCGGCTGTAGTTACCTACATTAGACCTCCACAAGGTCAAGGGAGTTAAAAATGTAGCATTTAAGGCTCATTATCCACACTCCTCACTAGGAGATAGTGGCAGTAGATATTTATTGAGGGAGGAAGAGTTAGTTTTCCGGCAAGGGCAAGGCAGCCATTGGTAGGTTTCTCATGTCTGCTTGGCGGCATCACACTTGAGCATGTATCAGTAGCACTAATTGGACTTAGGGGGTTACTTTTAAAAAAGTACATAAAATTAGGAGGGATATGGGAGATGTATTGGGGGTACAGGAGAGTTAGAAGGAAAAAATAGGGGGTTGGCTATAGCCAAGGTACATTGAATAAATACATGAAATTTTCAAAAAAATTTAGAAGAGAATTTCTAAAAGTACAAATGCAGTTAGTAAAGGCAGTAGAGAAATCATGGTACTTAGAAACATTTTAAGTGATTGATTTAGAATCTATTTTAAAATAGCAGTATTAATTTACCTGTGTGTTTGTATGTTCTGTTACTCTCAGAAATTTTATTTGGATGCAGATACAGAAGCAATTTGCCAAGTAAAGTTTCTTACTCTAGGAAATGGAGATTGGGGATCATTCCCCATTTAAAGCAGTGGACACAGTTCAGTTGAGCTGCCTGCAGAAGTCATTGTAGATGAATCCAGCCCTAAGGGATCCATGTAAAGGTTTCCTATGTGCATACTAATTTGAATGTGTTTCACAGTGCCAAAGGCTGCATGAGAATGGCCAGCAATAAGTCTGCTAATAGGGTGACTTCACCACGTAGGTTCAGAGAGAGAGAAACAGAGAGACAGAGAGAGAGAGAGAGAGAGAGAGAGAGAGAGAGAGAGAGAGAGAGAGAGAGGATAGGTCACTAGCTGCAGCTCAGCCTCAGGATTTCTTTTTAAATTTTCACAGCAAGTGATTTCACAAATTCAGGTAAATCTCAAGAGGCTGGATAATGATTCACACACCAACTATAGTGTTTCCGTTTTAGACATAGCCGTTATTTTGGTAATGCCATTGATTGCTTAATTCTGCTAGTTTCTTTAACAGCAAAGGGAAATGGAAACCATTCTTGTAATTGCCAATGTGCAGCCTTACACAGAAGCCTGCTGAATGTGAATGGAGGTTTCCTCTTGGCTTTCTGTTGATGAGGTTTGCCAGTTAACTTGCAATAGTTCCTGAGTGCCTATTGTAACAGTGCACTAACCCAGGTAAATGCTACTATTAGTTGTTGTTGCTATTTTTTTTTTAATTTATTTTTAATGTAGAACAAGGAATGCCTGTGAAGAACTTGGGGGAGAAAGGGGGAAATGAGTTTGTCTTAAGAGATAAACTTTGAAATCAATGCACAAACAATCAGTAAGCAAATTTGCCTAGGAGATTGGATGGCGTTCCTGGCTGATTGTAACCAGATTGAATGAAAAAGAGACGTATTTAAAGGAAGAGTGTGTTAATGAATGGAAAAGTGAGATTCAAGGGACAATAAAGTGAAATGCAGGCTTCTAGAAGGAAATTCTGACCAGAAAGTTTAATGCAAATTAAACATTGAAATGTTTCAACTCTAAGGGAAAAGAGAAATTGAAACTAAGAGAGGCTTATTGTAAATAAGGAAAGAGGCTACACCCTTCTTTTTCGTTAAAGCATTCTCTTGGAAGCTTACAAAGTCTTAATCTTCTTTCTGAAACTCAAGTAAAATCCTTTTAAGAGTTAAATAAGCCTCTTGTCAGCTTAATGGCCCCAAAATGAAAAGTAATCACCAGGGAAGACAGAGGTCTCCGCTCTCACTTTCTGTGCAAGGGTAATAGTGTAGTATAGAGGGAGAACAGTTACCCCAAGAGAAGCCTTTCTCCATGCTACAAAGGTATCATGTGATAAAACTATGGGAGTTTAATTTTCCTCTGGTAAGACCAGTCAGCTAACACTGACAGTCACCTCAATTAGTGAGTGAAATGAGGATGAACCAGGTGTGATAAACGGTTGAGTGTCCCTGGAAAGGATTTATTCATTTTGAGATCCTATATGAACACATTACCCATACGTAAAAAGATCTCCCTTTGTCCTTGCAGTCTCCTCAGAGTGTTGCCTTTGGTACTAATTTCATTGTTTTAATACCTTTTCAATAATTATTTTCATTCTCTTCTACATATAACATGGGAACATTGGTTGTCTTTGAGAATAATAGGGCTTTTCTGGGCTCTTAGTGAGTTGAACTTAAAGGGATCCTCTCAAGCCACATAACTGGGAGAAACTATTTTCTACACCAATGTTCTGTGTCTTCCGGGAGGAAGGTGGCCAGATTTAACAAAGAACAAGCTTCTAACTGAATAGCTGGCCCCTCTAGGTGGACTGACTGGTCTCTTAGGATGCAATTATCAGTTAGCCAAAAATTTCCCTTAGAGAATGAATAAGAGGCCTGACGTATCAGCAGAAGTGCACGAGATCCAATTCTTTACTTAATCACCAACAGGCTGCAGGCATATGGGCCTGAATCAGAGCTCACAAGGCTATCCCCTTTCTTTCTGACATATAAGGATTAAATATTTTTCCAGTTGGAAGACTCAAGGCTGGGGCCTCAAGTAGCCCTGTTATCTAGCTAAGAAATTCTGTGTCTTTGGTTCCCAGGTCAGAAGGTGAGGTCTTGATGCTTAGGTATCTTTTTATTTTTAAATTAACTGATACAGGGGGCAAGATATAGCCTCATATCCAGAGATCCATAACCAGCAGAATCTTGTGGCTCCCAAGAATCCTTTCAATTGCTTGAGGCCTTTAGGGAATGGATAGGAGACAACAGGTTTTATCAGTTGCTTACTTAATGCTCTAGTCCTCAGTCACATTTATGTCGTCTGCATACTGGGAGAACCAAAACCTGAGGATGAGAGAATCTGGGCAAGTTCTTCCAATGTTTGCCCAAACAGCTAGGGACTAACTACGCCCTCAGTGCAGCATTGGGAAAGACAGAGTAACCATATCATAAAGGCATTAGGAATCAAGGCACAGCAGATTGCAAAAGAAAGTTTCTTTTAAGTGACAAAGAAACAGCAATTCTTGAGTACCTTCAGGCATTTGAATGGGTCAGATGTATGGATTGGGGACTGCAGAAAAGATAGGGAACATATTCTTATTAGAACAGAAATCCTGGTCTCCATTCCCCATTGGGTTTCTGAACTTCAAGTATGGGAACACTGCAGGGTGTGTTGCAGAAGTTTTAGAATTTTCCTTGGACTGACTGTGACACAGCAATGAAAAAAATGAAAGCAAAAATGGAATCAAGGGAACCCAGTCATGGCCATAGGCAAAGGGGGTCAAAGCAAGCATCGGGCATCTCCAGCCTGTTCCTGCTGCAGCTGTTGAAGCTGCCTTCCCTCCAGCATTGGCTTGTGTAGCTAGCACCAGGCAACTTATTGCTCCATCCCAGGTGAGATCTGTGCTTCTCCCAGACCCTGCCCGGGGCCCCTACATACTCCCACGGGCTTTACAATTCCAGCTATCTCAAAGTTTTAGTCTGTTTGGAAGTTTGCCAGTGCAGGCTTCCCTAGCCAGGAACAAACTCAATGTCCTACAGATCAGGATGGGTATTCAGCACACTCCTAGCTCCTGGACTCACAAGCAGCTGAAAGAGGAGAGAGGAGAGAGAGAGAGAGAGAGAGAGAGAGAGAGAGAGAGAGAGAGAGAGAGAGAGAGAGAGAGAGAGAAAGCAAGCAGGAGTTGGGTCCAGATCTCTGCCTAGGTTCAAACGTGCCCTGTTACCAAGTGAAAGAAAGGTTCACAGAAGAATGGAGAAATAAGAGACATAATGATCATTACTCCTGCTTGTAGGCAAAGATAACAGAAAATGAAGGATGAATAAGGTGGAGTTAAAATGGTGTCCTGGTCCTTGTACTTATCCTCTTTTGATTCCCTGTCCTGAAGTGCCAACATGATTTGGGACCTGGAATGGCTGCAAGAACAGTAAAGCCTCACTTGGCTCTAGGTGAGTTTAGCTTGGGGTGGCTGGGGACCCAGAAAATTTCATGCTTACCAAAGCCACCCTGAGCCATTCGCTTTTGGATTTCCAGCTCTCAAGTTTTGAAAAGTGAAATTCACAGAGCACAGAGGGTGAGTTTTACAAAGAAGCTTATTATAGATTTATAGGTGGGAGTAAAAGCGAAAGACAGAAGACAGAGTTCCTGTGTAGTGGGAACAGATCCCTGGAACTGGGATTCCTTTGAGAGCCTTGGGAGTTAATAGGGCTTCACTGGACAGAGGCACTAAGGGCAGATGAACTGGTTGGTCCAGTTGGTCCATTCACAGGAGTCCACATGCCTCTCAGTTTCACTGGCACACTCGTGTATAGCTTGCGGAAACACAGTACTCATTCAGAAGAAAGGAGTTAAAGAAAATCCAACCTCCTCCCCCCCCCCCCTTTCTGGCACCCTGGTTTCTGGCCAGAGCAAATCCAAAAGCCATTTTGGATTAAATATTTCTGACATCTCTGGCCTCTCACAAGGAGGAACTGCCAAAGATATTTCCAGCATCAGCCAAGGAAAACATGTTCACACTTGGGGTCTGCTACCCTAAATTGCATAGCCAATGTCTATGACTTATTCTTGCTGCCCTTATTGGAAGGTTTTGCCGGACTGAGAGGAGACTTAGTTTCTCATTAGGCTTCTAAGCCATAACTCCTTCCTTATTTCAAATGCCTGGTCATTAATCGTTTTTTCTAAAGTAGCTATTTCCAATGCATTAAATAGGTGTAAATTTTATTTATACTTACAATGATTCCCTGACCTTTAGTCAAGGATCAGTCTTAAATATAATGACTGCAACCATTAATGTTGTTACATCCTGTGAGAAGCCTTTCTTTTTTTCTTCTTTGAGTCAGGGTCTCACCATGTAGCCTTGGCTGGCCTGAAAAAAATGATATGTAGAGCAGGCTGTCCTCAAACTCACAGAGATATGCCTGGCCTTGTTTCTTCAGTGCTTGGATTAAAGGCACATGCTACCACTTGACAAGCCAAGGTGGGATGACATCCATGGTAGATCTCCCTTTCTCTGAGAAGGGAGGGGACACAGGAGGAGAGGAGAGGGAGGGGCTGGGAAAGAGGATGGAGTGGAAAATCCTACCAGAATGTAGTTAATTAATTAATTCATGAAGAAAAAAGTACTTGTTGAACATACTAACTGGAATTCAGATCCCAGCAGCCACAAAACAAGCCATATGTCCCTGTAAAGGCCACTAATTCTAATCTTGAGTAATCTGAAGTCCTCTTTGGGACTCCGTGTATGAAAAAGCATATCAGAACACACAGATAGGCTTACATGCATACAGACAATTACATATACATAAATAAAACAAGTCTTATAACAATAGCTAAACAGCCTTCCCTTGTGAATTCCTATGCATTTGAATATTGGCATACAAAAAGTTTCTTCATATCAAGAATTGACAAGTGTTAAAAAAAGAAAAGTGATGTTTGGCAAGGAGAGATCGTTCAGTAGTAAAGACCATTTGTTACTCTTCTAGAGGACCCAAATTTTGTTTCCAGAATCCAAATGGTTGCTCTAATCCAGGGCTCCTCAAACTTTTTAAAGTGGGGGCCAGATCATGGTCCCTCAGAGAGCTGGAGGGCCGGACTATCTGAACTACTAATTCCTACCAACACTGCACATATCTTTTATAAATAAAATGAAGAACATTTATAAATAAACAGATTACGTACCAGTATTTCAATGGGAACTGTGGGCCTACTTTTGGCTATATATATTATATATATACACACAGTGTATAAACCCCCATTAGTCCCTGATGTGAACACTTACCCCTGGCAGGCCTTTCTAAGCAGACCAGCTCAGTCCCTGATAGTTCAGTTATATCTCCCTATATAACGCCCAAATTGATATGTTCAGAATCAGCATGTGAACACTGAAAAGGAAATGCAAAATGCATATAAAATTTTCAATGTAATCCCCTTTAAAATGCTTCAGTACCGAAACCCTAATTTCCCAACCACCGCCCACCCCCAACTTTGATTTCAGCACTGAATGCCCCACCACCCCCAAAGGGGAATTTTCATATGAGTCACCCACCCCCCAATCGGGCAGAACCCCCCATCTGGCAAAAATTTATTTCTATGGCACTTTTGACTGACCTTTGGCAGTGGAGGGAGTGGAGGAAAACCTCACTGACAGGCAGGCACAGCACATAGACACCACGCTGCCTGGGGGTGGAGTGGGCGCCTTTTTACATCATTATATAGTCACCACATGTGGTACTCCTCACCACGCGGCGTCAAGCGCCCTCCAGTGACGTCATCAGCGGCGCACATCAGTGTCCCTCCCAACACCACCCTCATGCCCACCCTCCCAGAACAGTGTGCCGTGGGCAGAGGCGGTTGACGTCATCCCTGAGAAGCTGTGACACTGAGTGTATATGCTGGCAGGTATCTTGGCGGCCAAACTGCACTCATTGCTGGCGGGCCGGATCAGACTACTCTGCAGGCCACATGTGGCCCGCGGGCCGTAGTTTGAAGACCCCCGCTCTAATCCATCTGTAACTCCAGTTCCAGGGAATCTGACACCCTCTCCTGGCCTCTGCAGGCACTGCATGCATGTAATCATGTTATACTGAGAGGCAAAACATGCCCATACATAATATAAAAATAAATATTTATTAAAAAGAACAGTATGTTTGTTCAGCTCTTGATCTTGGCTTTAGTTTAAAGAAAGGTAAGAACTGGTAAACCTTCACGTTTCATTCTGAAATGCCCTCTTCCTAGTTGGGTAGACAGTGTTTGGAAGAAATCACTCTGTTTTGATATTAGCATAACTTTGGCCATGCAGACACAGCTGACAGAACATAGGTCTCTGAACTTTCTGCTTTTGCTTCAACTGTGTGTCTCTGTTCACATCCTTTGGAGACAGAAGAACCTGACATCCTTCAGCAGTACCTACTGTACCTTGAAGTTAGCCAGTATCAACCTGGTTACACCCAAGC
>CM053763.1:26488833-26544172 GCA_028658305.1 Pachyuromys duprasi
ATGAAAAAAAAATTGGAGGAAATCACGTTCTTTTTCTGCACTAAGCTTACAGTCACGATCCAGAAGATATTTGATTTATTTCCTTTCTCTACTATCTAATTAATGGCACCCAAACTAATGCTCTGCAAATCCCAAGATTATGCTAGTGATGTTTTAGTATTTTAGTATGAGGCTTTTTGGTCCATTGAGTGTTTTATTAGCAGGAAGTTCATTTGAATTTACCGTATTCTATGGTTTGAAAAGAGCTTTATTTGTAGAATCCACTGTTGGGTCTGAGAGCCCAGATTTTTAATTCTAGGTGTTTAGGAGAGTGGTATAGAAAGACTACAAAACCATGTACTCTGCATGCACTACAGAGAAAATCCAAACTGGGGAACTTAGTGAGACCATGCCTTAAAACAAAAAATTAAAGTGGGGTCAGGATTTCCATTCACCTACCATGAGAGAGACACTAGGTCCATCTCCAGCACTGGCAAATAAATCAATCAATTAATTAAAAAAATAAAACAGTTCAGAAAAGAGTAAAATGAACCTCTAGACTGAATAAAATGAACATTTCTCCTTCTCTCTGGTAGCCACACACCAGGATACAGGCTCATAAGGTCTCAATCTGGAAGCTGCAGAGTCCAGAAGAGAGCATTGGATTTCTGGGAGCTGGAGTCACAAGTGAGTGTTAGCCACTTGATGTGGAGGTGATAACTGAATGTGGGCCCTCTGCAAGATCAATGCGCTCTCTTAGCTTCTGAGCCATCCATCTAGCCCCAACATAGTTCTTTTGAAGCATTTGTATTTGATTTACCTGGAGGTCCGAATTGCAGTAAAATTCAAACGTGATGCATTTAACTTGTTCTACCTTCTATTAAAACATAAATTGCCTTTATAGTCTCCAAAATTCTAAACTGGACTTCGTGGCACACATTTTTATTCCCAGCACTCAGGAGGCAGAGGCAGAAGGATCGCTGTGAGTTTAAGGCCAGCCTCATCTACATAGTGAGTTCCAGAACGGCTACAGCTACATAGAAAGATGACATTATCTCAGACAAACAAACAAACAAACAAACAAACAAACAAACAAAAATTGTGTGCTGAGTACCAAAGAAATACTTTGGGAAGATAGTTAAAGGCTTACTTCCAAACTTTCTTGTGAAACTATTAAACTGGAATATTTGAGCAGCATTGTATCACCAACATTAAACACACTATAACAAGAAAATAAACCATATATTCACTGAAATATTTTTCTTTGTAGTGAATGCCTCTTTTGGCAGCCTCATGAGGATTCTGAGTGAAATTCAGCTAAAATCCTTCAGTAGCTTCATGATCCTGATGAACATGCATTAGCAATGTAATTTAATCTAGCAGTATCACTAGGATATTAAAACCTATAGGCAAAGGGTTGAAGAAATGGCTTAGGAACTAAGAACACCTGTTTTTCTCTGCAGCTCACCCAGGTTCAATTCCCAAAACCTGCATGGCAGTTCACAGCACCCTGCCCCCCGCCCCAAGATTCCAGCACTAGAGAATCTGATACCCTCTTCTGGCCTCCAAGGGCACCAGGTATGCCTATGGTATACATATATATATGCAAGCAAAACACTCATACACATAAAGTAAAACAAATAAATTTAAAATACTTAAGACAAATTACGAATTACGACAAAAGAGGGCAATTTCAAATAGATGGACATAGATTTTGATTTTAATGATTTCTCGACTTTACATTTTAAATATCTATTGTATTTTCTAAAGATTCTTTTTGTGTTGTATTTCTATTGTATTTGTCTAAAGGTTGGATTTCTATTGTATTTTTCTAAAGATTTGTCCATGGATTTATGGTTTTTGACTTAGAAAATCTATACGGCCACACACACAAAGAATTAACCAACAAGATTATACAAGTAAAATATATATTCTAGAATCCTTATCAGGATCTAGGAGATTTATGATGCTTTACCTTCTTCTCTGCAGTTTTCCTGGTGCTGTGGTCCCTACATTCCAAAGAAATGCACAGCTAAGGGAAAGAATTTACTACCGTCAGAGGTTCTTTTTGTTGTTGTTGTTTGTTTGTATTGTTTTGCTTTTGAGACACTGTTTCTCTGCAGACCAGGTTGGCCTTGAACTCACAGCAATATGCCTGCCTCTGCCTACCAAGTGCTGGTATTAAAGGCGTGAACCACCACGGCCCGGTTCCATCATAGGTGCTTTATGTTTAAAAGGGACAACAAACCATGTGTTGCTTAATGTTTCATGGTTTGAAGAGCATGCCAAGACCAAAAAGTGTTATTTTTTAAATTATATGTAAACAGAGATTTACATCCATATGTATGTATTTTTGTCTGTCTGTCTGTCTGTATATATAATGGGAACAGCTCAAGTTCAAAGTTTTGCAGACTTGTAACACTTGGTGGCAATCTTAACATTTTCTTTTGACTTTGGCCTAATGTCAGTTTGTGTGTGTGTGTGTCCATGTGCATGTGTGCTTTTGTGTGTTCAAGTGCACAAGTGTAATGTCCATTTCTTTACATTGATCTACTTAAATTATACATCCTATTACGTCTTTCCAATCTTTTCATTTCTTCTACTTTGCTTACCCTCACCCCTCTTGCCATCTTAATTCTCCTGTACAAACGGAGTGATTTTATTATAAAATAAAACAAGTGTGACTCTGATATTTAATAGTCACCGTTGATCTTCACTGGGCCTGCACTGAATGCCTTTAGTTCTCAATGCTCCGGCTTCTCCTGCTCTGTCGGGAGCCAAGAACAAATCTAGCTCCTCCTCTCTCAGGGGTTTTCAAACACCTTCTGCCTTCTTCATAACCTCCACCTCCACTGTGTGTGTGTGTGTGTGTTTGTGTACACATATGCGTATATGCTTTTATTGTTGAAATGATCATACTCATTACAACATATGTCTAATCTTATTTCATCCACAGCACTGCCCACTCCACCCCTGCTCCATAATTTTGAAACAAATCCCAGACATACTATGAAATTTACCTCCATAAGATGTCTGTTAAGGGCCACTTACTTTGTTCCTCTTTGCCAGACTGCATTACACCCAGAAAATTTAACTTTACAGTTGTCTTGGCATGCATTATGGCTTTGAATGGTTTTAGATATAACATATATTTTCTCCTCTAAACTTAATGTTTCCTGGGGGTGGGAGTGGTGTCTATTTTGCTCATTATTTTATTTCCTACATTTGCTAGAGTTCTTGGCTCCAAGTGAGTTCCTCAGAAATAACTACTGAATCAATTAAGCAAAGGAAATGTCTGTGAAAACACCCTGTCTCTCTTGTTGCTTTTTTGCCATTCTTCATGATCTTTTGATTGACATCAGCTTTTCTACAGGTAATTCCTTCGCTCTGGAGTCTAATCTTTTCATCTGACCCCTCTCCTGTTCCTAAATAGCTGTCTTCTATCTTCAGGTCTGTGGAACAGTTCTGCATTTTAAAAAATGAATGCATAAGCAAAGTTCATAAGTGAAGGTTCTCTTCTTTTTAGTATGTATAATATGTATTTTATCAAACTATTTCTCCACTGGATATAAAACATTGTCAGCAAAAGTGGCCTTGGGGAAGTGTTATGGATGAAGATGTTTATTATATGTCATGAAAGAATCAACAATGATGGCAAATGAGTAGAAAATAAGGAGCCAAAAGAGTAGTGGATCATCATAATGAAAGTGGTTTGACAATAAAATTACTCAACTTTAGTTTTCTTCCTTCTTTCTTCTTTATTTTTTTTTTGTACTCACAATTAAATCCAGAATCACGTACAAGCTCAGCAAATGCTCTACCACTGAGCTACACCTTCAACTTCCTAGGTTTAGTTTCTTAATTTTAGTATTCTAGCAAATAAATATAATTAGATGTTTTATTACATACACCTAAATACTATTTTAACATTTTATCTCTATTTGAAAACTAAAATTTTATGTTACCATTCAGAAAGACTAATTCTACGACATGTTTCTTTGAGTTATTTTGTAATTTTTTTTTAAGACAAGAAGATTGCTGACAAGGCAGCTAGCATAAATACAGAGCTTACTAACAATAAATATTCATTAAGTTTTTCTACCTTGAAATATCATGTTGTAACCATGATATTTTGTAACTTACACTTTATCATGCCTACAAACATCTATTCAGTTTCCTATACAATTATAGTATTAACTTTGTATGAGGGATCTAATGATGGTATCACAGAGAAGGAGAAGATATCAACAGAGAGAAATGAGAAAACAGATGGAAATCAGACCCCTGAAGTTAAATAGGCCTTGCAACAGTAAATGTCTGATTTGAGATTTCCATGTATTTATTGATGGGACTTGGCTTTTACTTTGGATGTGTCTCTGTGGCTGTCATTGTCTGTCATGATTCTTCCTTTTATGAACAAGCTTTCCCTTGTCAGCTTTTTATTACTTCAAAATAAAAGTATTTATCTTAAAAATAAAGGAAAGACAGCCATTTTAAATATTCTATTTATTAAATCTGTTTCAGTAATTAAATGGAATATTAAGCATTACTTATGAAGGCATCATCCTATATCAGACTATGCAATTAGCATATTTAAGTTATATTTCCTTCCCTGAAGAAATAATTAAACTAGATATTGCAATATATTGAGTTAATACTTAATAGAAGTCTTCAACATTTGAAAGAAATAATTTGCATACAATATCATTTCTAATTCCCAATCAGACTGGGTATTTCAAAGGGCTTATAGAGACTATTATTGACCTTGGTAGAAATTGATACTGTATATAATTCAACCACTGCCCTTGTTTAATTTGGTATGTGCAAAGTGCCTACAGTTCAGAAAATGCCAGTTGAAATGAGAATTTTGATTATTTTTTAATGTATTGTTGGCAGCTAGATCTGGAACAAAGATATTTTAGCAATTATAGGATATGTGAGAAGTTGCTTTAAAAAATCTGATTATCTTTACAATGTCAGCTAGACAGCTTGAGACTCTTATTAAGGGAGAAAGTCTAAATCTAAGCTTAAAACCTTATTTTTAATAGATGTATTCTAGTATTCAAGAATCTGACCAAATTAAAGATACAGCACCATCTTATGGATATTTCTATATTTGTTAAGTTTAGAGATCCAAAAGCCATTTCATGTCTGGGTATAGAAAAGATTAAGTGTCAGCATAAGTGTGCTGGGAACCTCCTTTCTGCAGTGAGGTCAAGTGACACAGTGAGTAATGCATGCACATGTGTGTGCACGGTGTGCTGCTCTGGTATGTAAAGGTGTACATGGAAACTCAGAATGATTTTCTTCTTGAAAATGAAGAGTTATACCAATAAGGGCAATTGACAGCTGTTAGTACAACAGAGACTGACAAATTTAGGCAATCATTGGCTCAGAATGCTGCCAGCCTCAAGAAGACACTGGGATATGACTGGCTGTCACCTTTCTAGAACACTGTGAATGGAGAGGGCAGCTGAATAGGAGAAATGTTTTCACAGCGGTGAATTGGTTTCTAAAGAGTGTCAAGAAATTTAGATGTGACCATAAAGTTATTCAATTATCAGCAAAACTGCGCAACCACTAATAATGTCTCCTTATACTTATCTATACTTATTTAATTACCTTCATTAAAGATTTATACCCATCGTCACTGTTCAGATTTTAAACACAGACATTGAGGGGTAAACCTTTCCTTATAGTCTTTCTTATAATTTTAATTTAAATCACATAGCCAGTTTACGCAGGTTATAGGGAAAAATGGTGAACAGAACTCCCTGGTGAATTATTAAGAAACACCACTAATCTTTCGGTCACTAGTTACCAAATATGGATCCTAGGCATATTTTCAACTCTAATTAAAAACAAGTACCTGGATAGAGTGGTTCTTAGCTTTGGGGTATCTTGTATTCCATGACACAAATTTTGAATTCTTTCCTTAGAATAGCCATTGGGTATAATTTGCTTTATATGCAATGTAGGGATTTATAGAGTCCCTAAAGCTCCTGAGAGTAGAGTTTTAAATAGTATTTGACATTTATTTATTTATTTGTTTGTTCACACTTCTGAGGAGTGAAAAAGGTAGAAATAGTCCTCTTGTGATGCAAAGACTGTGAGTTTGAGCTATATAGTGTCTCTCCTCCATCTTAATCTTTTCCCCTTGTAAAGCCTCACACATAAAGTTACATATTCACATACACTCTCTAATTGGTTTTCAGTTATCATTCTCCCCCCACCCCAGACACAAATTATGTAGAAGACATTAAAAAGGCTTTTGTAGGTCTATCTAGGCTATTCTTATGTATACAAATGTTATATACTTACCTAAAAGTAAGATGTGAAACTAATGTTCAGCACAAAAGAACAAAGCAGAATTATTTTCTCAACAGTATGGGTTCTAAAACCTCATTAGAATTCATTTTCTATATCTACGTAGACACTTCATTCTAAATTTTGGTTCAGGTATAAATTTGCTCGTTTCTGTCTTAGTTTCTTTCCCTGCTGCTGTGAAGAAACAGTGTGGCTAAGGCAGCTGAAGGAGTTTGGGGCACATTTCACCGGGGTGAAGAAATCACTGTAGCGGGAGATTTCCAGGTCACGTCAGGTCTGCAGTGAGAGGCAAGAAATGAGCTGATACCTGCTAGAGCTCAGTTTGTTTCGTAGCAGGAAGTGGTGCCACCCGCAATAGGCTGGTTTCTCCACCCCAGCGAAGACATGCCCAGGGGTCAACCTCGTCTAAAAAGCCCCTCATTGCTATTCTCTTCCCAGAGGATTCTAGATTTTTTTTCAAGACAACTAAGATTAATCTTCGCCCTCTCTGATTTGTGTTTGTGGTTGAAGATGTGATCTCTCAGCTTCCTGCTCCGGTTGTCTGTCGCCATGTCTCCCTACACTATGGACTCTTCCTCTGAAACCACAAACCCAAAGAAAACCTTGCTTTTGGTCATGGTATTTTATAACAACAAAAGCAGAGTAACTAATACAAGTACTTAAAGATTATTCTTTTGAGGTTCGTAGTTAGTGATAAATGTAATTTCTGATGCTATTTAATAAACTATGTCATCATTTGGAAGATCCATGATTCAACAAATTTACAAATGGCACATAGATGTTGTTATAAAAATCACATGTAGTGGGAGTTAGATGACCTGGAGAGGACAGGAGCTCCACAGGACCAAATACATCTAGGCACAGGGGTCTTTTCTGAGACTGATACTCCAACCGAGGACCATGCATTGATATAACCTAGAACCCCTGCACAGATGTAGCCCATGGCAGCTCAGTATCCAGCAGGGTTCCCTGGTGAGGGGAACAGGGACTGTCTGTGACATGAACTCAATGGCTGGCTCTTTGACCTCCCCCCAACCCCCATCACAGAGGAGCAGCCTGGAGGGAAGGGACTACAGCTGGGATACAAAGTATATAAACTGTAACGAATATAAAAAATAAAAATTTAATTAAAAAAATCACATGTAGGGAGAGGATCCATCCAATGTACAAGATGCATGGTAAGTTATGTAGTATATATTGAGAAAAGTGTATTGATGTGGTTTAATTCCATCTAACCTTGAAGAAACTGCTCCATGTTGAGTTTTGGTATAATAGAAAAGAAGAATATCCATACTGCATTTGTTAATTTTGTTGTTGTTGCTGCTGAGATGAAACACCGTGACCAAGGAAAGTCTAGGAAAAGAGCTGGTTTTGGTTTGAGGTTCCACAGGGATAAAATCCATGATGGAAGCGCAGAGGCCTGGCAACATGCAGCAAGCATGGAGCAGGAATCAGAAAGCTCACTTCTTGAATTGAAAGCACAAGGTGGGGTGGTAGGAGACAGAGACAGAGAGACAGAATGAGACAGAGAGAACACTGGGGTTGGTGCAAGGCTTTGAAACTCCTAAAGCCTGCCCCCAGAAACATACTTTCTCCATCAAGAACAAAATTTAAAAGCTATTAAATACTACCCTTCCACTAAATATTTATGTGATGTATAGTTTTTAATCCATTTGAACCAAAACGATGAATAGTAACATATGAACTGAGAAATTGATATGGGATTCCAGATGATTCTGTTAAATCAGAAATTCAAGGAATCCGCACTGTGTAAAACAAACCTGCTCTTTTTGTGTAACCCTACTTATCACAGATATTTTTAAATACGAATATAGAATTTACGATATATAGAAGCTCTTTATTGTGATGGTTTGAGTGAGAATGGCTCCCATAGGCTCATACGTTGGACTGCTTGTTGGCCAGCTGGTAGAACTATCTGGGAAGGATTAGGAGGTGTGGCCTTGTGGCTGGAGGTGTGTCACTGCTTTGAGGTTTCAAAAGCTTACGCTGTCCCCAGTTTGCTCTCTCTGCTTCATGTTACAGATCAAGATGGGAGCTCTCAGCTGTTTGTACCACCATGCCTTTGCTCCTCCTCACGGCCCACACTCTGAAGTATAAGCTCCAAATCAGTCACCTTCTTTTATGCCTAGCTCATAGTGTTTTACCACAGCAACAGAAAAGTAACCTAAAACAGTTACTTTTAGGTGAATATCTATTTGTCTTATTTTCTAATAAGAGCAATATTGAAAATTAATACAATTCATAAAAACAAAAAATTATTTTGGATCATTAATAACTTTTAAGAATGAAAATATATCCTAAAATTTAGTTTGGTAATAACTGCTAGAGATAAAAAATAAATAAATATTTAATAATCAAGCATCTTCATTTTCCCATCTGATGCCATTTTATGAGAATTTTTGGAGAAAATTGTCCACTGTAGTTATTTGCTTGAGAACTATTGTTGACATATTGCAAGTTGTTTACGATAGTAGAATTCTCATCTTACAAGTGAGACTTGCTTGAATTCTTAGTCAATCAATGCAATTTTCTCTTTACAGTGTCCTATCGTGGTGCTTAATATAAAATAGACACTCAATATATGCTATTGACTGGTAGAAAATGCATTTAACAACAAAGTCAATACCATTACAAAAAAAACACAAAACTATGACAGCTGGAGGGAAAAATAGATTCTGCCTACTTACAGCTTTGTGCATTTTGGAGCACACCTTGAACTCTTCCACTGCTACAAAAATCTTACAGTCTGTGGGTATTCCAATATTTAAAATATGAGTCTCAGAGGTTAATATCAGCTTCCATAGAGACCACGATTATACACATATGAATCTTCAATTAATGTCAGCTCTCCTCAGGACAGTTTGAGAACCTCAGCACAATGTGTTTGTACCTTTTTATTCCTTCCTTCACTCCTGTTTGCTTCCTTTAAATTTTTCATAGTATGGAAACATTAGATACCAACCAAATTGCAACCAATCACCAGTGACTGCCTACAGATGTGTTAGGAGCAAATCCATGCTAGCTTTTTCTTTCAAGCCAAACTTTCTCACAATAATTATAAAATTTCTAAAATCATAATAAAAATGTCACAGTGAATATTTGTGAGTTGGTCTGATTATTTGAAAGCTAACAATCAAGGAAAATGAACTGAGCTGTCTAAAACCTAACAAATATATATATATATATATATATATATATATATATATTAGTTTTTTGTTCCTCTAGTCTTTCAAGTATTTTCTGTCATGTTAATCATCACTTCTTTGTGTATGTTGCTCATTAGAAGACACTTTATGTTAATCATTTGTACATATTTTCAACAATTATCTTTAAGTTGGGTCTCTGAACAATTTCTTATAGAACTCAAATTCTAACTGGAAAGAAGAAAGAAAAATATTAAGATTGAAATGGAAGGGGAGGAGGACCACCTCTTTCAGTGGACTGGGGGAGGGACAAGGGAGAGGGCTATATCTGCTATTAAATTGTGATTAATAAAAATAAATTAATATAAAAAGAAATGAAAATTTCAGGAGGAACATAGCCTTATTAATGATCATCTCAAGGTTTCAAGAATATTGAAAATTTTAATTTTACCCTTGTGTGTGCTTTTTTATTAGTTGGGTTGTGTTTTGACAGTTTCCTTATAAATATTACAAAATGGGTCTTTTATTCAACACTAGAAATATCACCTTTTGCTACAAAATAATTTTAATTCCAGTTACATGACATAACATAATAAAGCATCCACTTAAAAATTGCTTAAGAATATTTTGATAATTTTTCTCTAACACCACAAATAATATAATTATTTGTTCTGTTCTCATATATGTTTCATATGTATCTTCTTTGAGGCTAAATTTATTGTCTTCAGAATAGTCCACATTCTATTCAAGGAAAGAAGGGTTTTTACCTGTGACCGAAAGAGTTAAGACTTTCTCTTCAAGTCAAAAGCAGCCATCATTCCACACAGAACTGCCTACCTACAGATATTCAGATCACACACCTATTTAAATATCATTGCCAAAACACATTTTGTGTTTTATTACTGTTCATCCATCTTTCCTTAGCATTCAAGGTGTTTCATTAAAAAGCTGTATAACTTCAATTTGTTTTTATGCTCACCTTTACCAAAGTAAAAATAAATCACTGAATAACCCAAGTATATTGCATGCATTTGTGAAATGGTACAACCAATCATAGTTTTATGTTATGCATCATATAATCAATTATTCAGAGCATCAAGAGTATAATAGTGATCTGAAAAGGTAATATGTAAAGGGAAATATGGCAAGAACTCAATTATAAGCACAAAATAGAAAATTTAATTAAAATTATTAGCATAAAATTAACTAATAATGAATAGACATTAATTTTGGGGACCTATTTTTCAAACTGTCCTTTACATATAGAATAGCCAACAGGGCTCACATCTTCAGCTGAATTCATTACTTTATTCTTGTGACACTTGTGACTTCAACTACCACACATATGCTGATGATTTCCCTATGGGGACAAAGCAGTTAATACTTGTAACTATGTCTACTGATTTTCTGATATGAAACTTAGACCTCTCAAAGATATGATATCATATCCTGGCTCTCCAGTTTCTCATGTCTTCTCAAAGTCCATATTTCAGTGTCTCCTATTAATGCTACAATAATCTGGGATGTATATTCCATCCTTGGTCCTCCTGTTTCTGAGTGCCTCAGAAGCAGTCCATTGATTTCTCCTTGGCATTTTTTCACCAAATCAATTAGTATAATTCCTTGTACATAAGAACAGCTCTCATCATGCTGTTCTGTTACACATGTTCATCTAATTCACTCTCCTACCTTTATTTGCCCCTTTATTCCCCGTTCACTGGCCCTGTTTCTTTTCCCAAATAGTAGCCCCTCCTCTTTCAAGTAGTTTTTTTTTTTTACATGTCTGATATCTATGCACTAGAGAAAAACATATGTTATTTGATTTTGGGGGGGGGAGGATCTTGTCTTATTTTACTTAACATAATGATCATCTTTCATTATCTCATAAGCTTTTCTCCTCCTCCTCTCTGAAACCTGAGCATTCATCATCTCTTCCAGACATGTTTAGTCATCTTCTCTTGGTGGCTTGTTTCTGGTTTCAGTACCACTACATTTTTTGAGATTGATTCTTTTTTTAAAAAACAAAACAAAATAAAATAACTTATTTACTTATTTATACAAACAAGGTCTCATGTAGCTCAGGTTGGTTGGCTTCAAGATCCTTAAATAGGCAAGTGTGATCTTAAAACTGTGAACCTCTGTCTTTGAGTACTAGAATTACAGTCATCTATCATTATGCCTGACTTAATGTGGTACTAGAGATCAAAGTCTTTGTAAATGCTAGGCAAGGACTTTTCCACTGAAGCCATGTCCTGCCAATGTCCTTGCATGGCTTGGGTCCTGGAACTGTGACAAGGGGTGAGAAGGAATGCACAAAAGACAGAGTTTCTGGGATCTGATTTACTGGGCTGCCTGATGGAGAAGCTGCAGTTCCCTGGAAGCTCAGTGCCTCTCTTACAAACCATTGTGTGGGGATGGGGGTGTTATAACATATAGCAGGATTTATACATATACAGAAAGATCAAGGAGGGAAGAGCAGTCTGGGTAGGAAAGCAGTCTTCGGGCTGTAAACACACTGTGTCAACACCTGAACACGGACACTAGGAACACTCTGCTATCCTTCTGAACTTCAACCAGGGAAAGCTTTGCCATTCCCATGGGGCTGAGGTATTAGAATTCTTGACAAGACTGTGCCCGTGTTAAAACCACACAGCCACCAAGGTCTTCACTCACTCAGGACTTCCTCTGTTCTCTCTCTTTCTTATTTCTTAGATGTTTAGAATAGATATTCAGGCATGGTCTAGGGCAGTTTGTGATGCTCAACATCAGACTGTATAGATGAGAAGAAGGAAGATCACAACTAGTTTCTTTCTGCCCAGTAGAAAGAAAGTGGCTAATTTAGAAGTTAATGGGATTGAAACCTTGAATCTCTTCAAGGTGCTTTGTAATATTAGTAGGAGGAACCAATCTAGGATGTGCTAGCATAATTAGGCCTCTTCCATGCTATCAGTATTGTGGGTCCAAACAGGAAAAGCCTCTGCTCACTGTCTGTTCAGATGTCCAGCCAGGCCGGCTTGCCCCTGCCCTGAGCTCTATACCTAGGCATCTCTCTCCTGAATTCTGCTTGTATTTTGCCAATTGTAACATGGTAGCAGGTAAATTAAAGCAAAAACGGGCACATGCTTGCTTCCTTCAGCCATGTACGTATCCAATTTTAAAAAAAATCCTATTTGTTTACTCAAGTAGCCAAACTCATCATCTCTTTCCCTGGAAACCAAGGTTATGCCTCCCAAACACAGCACAAGAACCAGTGAAGCTGCTATATCTCCACCTTACTTCTATAGTTCCCCCCAAAAGGCACCGAAATATAATGACTTATCTGCTTTGGTTATTTTTCCATTGCTGTAAAGAGACACATGATCAAGGCAACTTATAGAAGAAAGAGTTTATTTGGAGGTTACAGTTCAGAGGGTGAACCCATGACCCTCATGGTAGGAAGCATGGCTGTGGGCAGGCAGGCATGGTACTGGAGCCGTAGCTGAGACCTTACATCCTGACCCATAAGCAGGAGACAGAGAGAAATACAATGGGAATGGGCTTTTGAGCCCTCAATGTCCACCCTCAGTAATTCACATCCTCCAATAACAACACATCTCTTAATTCTTCTTAAGTAGCTCTACCAACCACCACAAAAAATCTATCTCCAGATTTTACGTTATCTTCCAAATCTTAAGATTTAATTACCCATGTCAAGAATCTACCTGTCCCATATTTTATACACTATGAACCGAAACGTGCACCCCCTCTATTCCTTTATTTGTTCTTTTACCCCCTTTCTTTCCTTTTTGTTGTATTTTGAATATTTAAATTATGACCTTTATTTTCATCTTCATGGAGAAAACACTGAACATGCTGTCTTTTAAAAGTATTACATGTTTTCCTGTGGGATCTCCAAAGCTTGGAGATCTTTGGTTTCTAACAATTTTTAGTACAAAGAAAATAAGCTATTGCATCAAGTTGAAAGAAAATAATCAACTATCACACCAATAAGTAGTAGTAACTAATAAAATGGAAAAATATACCTTGGATAGAAAGTAAACAAAGAGATGACTATATTAAAGCTGTACTCTCATCCTTAGGAATTGTAGCCCTAGTTTAATAAATAGTATGTTTTAATCTACTGATTTACAATCAAGACAAATTACAACAGAAAAGACCACTGCTAGAGATAAGTGCTGAGTCCTTACTCCATCAGTTCCTAGTGCTGTAGCCTCAGGTTCCATTTCTGTACGATAGAACTAAAGATAAATAGCTGAGAAAATTTATGTAGAGGTTAGAGCAAAATCTAGTACAAAGGAGGATCATCAGAAGAGTGTCACTCACCTGCCTTAGGTTACCTTGATAAAGGCACTTGATAATAGTCTTAAGGAGTTGTGCAAACTGCATTAGGTTAGGCCCTAAATAAAAGGCTTAAGGTTTCCATTTATTGTCTACCTTTTCCAAAAGTATTTAAATACATCAGTTTTAAGATAGATTTTTTTCCTTAGCATTGTCCATCAACTAGCAGGCCTCTGGTAAAGACCTTCTATTACCAAGGGACCAACTGAAGATTAACAAACAGAGAAGATTACCCAGGAGTAAATACCTCCTTTTTTTAATCCATCGACGGAGATGCAGAAGGAAAGTCTGTCTTTAAGTATCTAACAATCCAATGGTCTGGAAAAGCTAAAACTACTACTTGCCACAGGACAGAGAAGCTCAGAGAGCTGGTGGCTGCTTAATTTGTCCTGTGTTACTTCCCCTGAGATCTGCACCCTCCTGGCCAGAGTGGCTACTGTACACTGCTCCTTGCATTGAAAGCCTGTTTTGCATATTTTCTCCTCTGTGTGTGCTCAGGACAGAAGTTACAGAATGAGAAAAAGAAACTGCTAGGCAGTTCTGGCACTGAGAAATCTGGGCAGTTAATATACGAGACGCCCACTTCAGGCCAGGAAAGAGAGCGACCTTGTGTTTCTTGCCCAAGCTGGTGCGTCTGCCTCAAGCTGCCCATACTGGACTCTGGGCTCTAGCATGTTTATGGAATGTACCCCCAATACAAACTGATTTGTTTGAGTCGATTCTGTTTCAACGTAGGAAACAACTGAGCTGTTTGTTCTGTTTGCAAATGTAAAATCTAAGTTGCTCATGGGTTTGCAGGAAACAAGAATGGTATATATATATGGGAATATATATATATATATATACCAGTTTAAAAGAACCCCCTGCCAAGTTTTCTTTTTAACGCATATGCTGTGACGTTTACAATTTGGACTTGCTGAATTGTGTCCCACCGCAGCGAAGAAGGGAGAGGGACTTTTTCGAGTCTCTTTGAAAGAATACTTCGAGGTGAAGGCAGAGGGACACCGATCGGGTCCCAGCAATGTGCAGACCTCCCTCCCCTTTTATTGGGGGACTGCGTTCCCCGCCCCTATCCCACAGCCACCTCCGCGGGATGCCTGTGGGACCACGGATGCTTGGCGGTCCGGGGTCGCCTGGGCTCTGCACCTCGGGCCGGCTGCAAACTGCGCGCTCCGGGCCACCGGGCACACCCGCCCCGGCCCAGGCGGCGGCGGCCGCGGCGGCGCGCGCACGCGCACTCCGCGTCCCCGCGTCCGCTCCTCGACATTCCGTTCCACGTGTTGCTCCGGAGGCTCCACAGGTCCGTCACCTGCGCGGGCCGCGGGGGGTCGGCGGCGGCGGGGCCGGGCGCGCGCGGGCCGGCGGGCCGGGGCCGGGCGCGCCGTCCCCCGGGCGCCCCGAGCGCCCCCGCGCTAACTCCGCCTCTCGCCTCCCGCGGCTCGGCGCTCCCGCCCCGCGTCCTGGCCGCGGCACACACTCCGCGCGCCGAACTCGACGTGTCCGGAGAGCCCGGGCCACTTTCCCTTTCGTTCTGCGGCCGCGGCGCACGGACCTAGGCTCCCGCCGAGCCGCGGGGGCAGCTGCGCTCGGCGAGGAGCCCGAGGCGGGGAGGGGGACAGCGGCCCGAGCCCAGGCTCCCCGGTCGGCACCATGCTCGACCCGTCCTCCAGCGAGGAGGAGTCGGACGAGGGGCTGGAGGAGGAGAGCCGCGAGGTGCTGGCGGCGCCGGGCGGCTCCCAGCGAGCGCCACCGGCCGCGGCTCGGGAAGGGCGGCGGGACGCGCCGGGGCGCCCGGGAGGCGGCGGCGCAGCGGCCAGACCGGTGAGCCCGAGCCCCTCGGTGCTCAGCGAGGGACGAGACGAGCCCGAGCGGCAGCTGGACGAGGAGCAGGAGCGGCGCATCCGCCTGCAGCTGTATGTCTTCGTGGTGAGGTGCATCGCGTACCCGTTCAACGCCAAGCAGCCCACCGACATGGCCCGGAGGCAGCAGAAGGTGAGCGGCGGGACTGGGAGCCTCCTGCGGCCACTCACCGTCCCCCCAAACCGCTGCCCCCCGGGGCTTTCCTGTCCTGGGAGAGCTATGGGGCACCTGCAGCTGTCTTTCCGCCAGGGGTTGGACACTGGTTTAGTCGGTCTTTGAGTGTAGTCTGGGGCAGGTTGGGGCTCTTAGGTCTTGAACTCCAGCGGGAGCCAACCAGAGCTGGCCTGAGCTGTCAGGAGCTGTGGTTAGCTGCACCTCAAGACGTGAACCCAACAGCTGATTCCACCTTGCAGGCCCTGCAGTAATTGCACCTGAGCAGATTAGGTTGGGACAGGGTTAGAATGCGACTCCTAACAACTTTAATTTGGGCTGCTACGGAGTGTCTCGAACCGGGCTTTGCCCTTAGGATAGACTGAGAGCGTGTAGCTAGGTGAAGCAGGTGCAGGGAGCCCGGGACACTTTTCCTGCTACAGAGAAATCTCTGCTCGGGCATTTTTGTTCAATTAAAAGCAAAGTTGCATTGCTAAGTTTCCTGTGTTGCCAAACAATTGGGGCATGGCATTCTAACACTGAGGGAGAGGTGCGCCCGGAGGAGTGACTATTCCAGACCTTAGCAGGCTTAATGAAGTCCACTCTTAATGACAGATGAAGGACCAGTGCGAGTGATTTGCTTATGGCTCCTTCTCCAAAGATTTTAAGGAAGTTCTGTCAGGCAAAATGTCTACCATGGAGGTTTTAAAACAGGATCCCAAGAAGTCTGATGTTCTGTACCATACGCAAAATCAAAAGGAACAACTTAAATCGCCTTAATTGGATAAATGTGTATAATAGAAACTGTCTAGGGAGTCTTTTATTGCAGTGCTGAACCTGGAACGCTCTGAAGAAATCTGTATCAGGCTCTTTAGCTTGTGGCATGATATTGCGATCCGGTGAGACCAGAGCTTACACAAAGCACACCTACATACACACTTCCTTTATTACTGTCCCGAAATAGTAACTTAAGCACATGAGACCTTTCTTTTAGAAAAATCGAGAACCTTTTGAATTGACTTTTAAGATAAAACTGTAGAGCAGAGGAAGCCGTGCCCTGTGACTTCCCATCATGCCTCCTACCAAGACAGACATACCTATCTACGTTTCTTTTTTGAAATATGCTCACTATGTTAAAAACCCTGCATAGTTACTGGATGCAACTCGTTGAGTTTGGGGATAGGTGGACAACTATGAGTTTGCCTTAGGCTAACCGTGCTTAAAATTTTCCAAGTGGATCGAACTTAAGTCTTCTTTCCAACTTGGAAAAATCAGAACCAAATGAGCATCTTTTGTGACGCCATCATTCTACTGAGTGCTTTTGGGGGGGTGTTCCTTTACTGCTGAAGGCTTATCAGAGAAGCCCTTCAGGTAGCCGGACCCTCTAGGGAGTCCGTAGAATGTTGGGTTGGGAGAGCTCTAACCAGCTCTAGGCAGTTTCCTCATGGGATTGGAGAGAAGTAGGTCAGAGTAGCATTTCTTAGTACCAAGCCACTTGGCATGGTTAAAGCTGCCATTCCTGGGGTGAAGAGTGAGTGCCTGGCAGGGTCTGGTGAGCCTGCTGCTTGGCGCCTGTATGAGGGCATACATCCTCATGTGCTGTTTGTGTTGGGTCTGTATCAACTCCTTAGGTTCAGCAAACATCAGCCCCAGTAATCATTCTCCAACTCAGTGTGGGTGTTACATGTACGTTGTGGTAGGAGTCTGTACAAAGCGTATGAGCATCATCCAGTGTCTAGTTTCACCTTTCACATTGCATTTTAGCTTACAGTTTGGTATGTTAGTGTGTAAAAATTATCTGGTGAAAAATCGAAAGGGCTATTTGTGTTTGGAATAGTTTCCTTTAGGCTCCTTTTGAGAAAAGTCATTTGCTGCTGGCTCATTTCTGCTGTGAATACTTGTTGCAGTGTGTTAAGGAAGGGGACTCTCCCATGGTTGTTCAAATAATGCAGCTCTCCTGGCTCTTCCTGTTTAAATAGAATGTTTGTTTCTCTAGAAATTGTTTGAATTGGCAAACAGGTGTACTCACAGTGCTACTGAGGAAACTGTTAGTGCAATGTTACTCAGACATAAAGAAAATAAGCCCAGCTTCATGAAAGGAGAAAAACGCTGCCTGTTTTCTACGCAAAATTATTTGCAAAGCTTGGAAATTGGTGTTTTAAAATATCGAGAGCCTCAAACATAATCAGATGAGCTGCAGTGATTTATATTTTAATGGGGAGGTCCCGTAACAAACTGCCTATGCATTTATCTTAGAAGGTTCTCCACTTTTTATTTTTTGTTTTTTAAGACATGCTGCTTGATAAAGGGAGCTGGAGCGATTCTTGGCAGTCAGGTTTCCTCCTAGGAAAAATAAAAAGGGAATTTAACTGTGTTCATGTGAATTTGATGCGCAAGCCAACAATTAATGCCAAAACTTACTTTAAGTCTTGAATTATACCATTGGGTTTTAGAAAAGAAGTAACATGATAATTGCAAAATCACTAATCCATTGTATACTCTTTCTTTCTATCTTCAAGTAGTTAGACAGGCAGTAAAACGATTTATAACTGCTTATTCACTTCTCCTAACTTTGGGAACTTAGAGGATCAGAAATTGAGGTCTGAAAGAGTCCTTATCCTGCAACCAAAGAAAATTACAGACATAAGAACCTTATCCTGGAGGCCACAACTCAGGTTTGTAGTCAAAGCCTTTCACTGCTTAGGACTGTTTGGCTTTTAGCAAACCCCAGGGTTTGCTTAGTATGTTTCCTTTTTCATTGCTGTCCCAAAGAACCAGTAAGGAGTTGTGCCCATGAACTATTTGAGGATGTTACATACCATTGCACTCAGTTCAGTGAAAACATGTATGCCTGTGGTTGACTAGCCCACTTCAACACAGAGGAGTATCACTTGATGGCACTCCTTGTGATGCCCACAGTGTCTGCTGATGCTTTAACAGAACATCGTGAGAGTAGATCTAGATTAGTTTCTTTGACGGATCACTGTACCAGGTGTCCCCACTGCCTGGCTGGATGCATGCAGGGTCACATGCATGATGGGGGTGGGAGGTAATAAACAGCCATCATAAACTAGTTTGAGCAGTAAACAGTGATTGACACCATCATGTTTTTTGCCTTGACTGTATTTGCACCATCACAGAACTAATAATAATCATGACACTTGGGTAGTTCTAGAGGATTGAAGGAGGGATCAAAGTTATAGCTAGAGAAACAAATTACAAAACTGAAGCAGATTACATATATTTAATAAGATCTTTGCTTGTCCGCCCTTCAGAAAACATTGAGAACCTCTGGGAAAATTAACAGATGAGGCCCTTGGTTAAAAGCTGGGTAAACTGTGACAAGCACATTGGCCAACATATAAGAGAAGCCTATTCACAGATATGTTTCCACTGTAAGTCTACATTCATAACTGTTTACAGTGAACAGGATTTAAAGAGCTGATGGTCTGGATTAAGCAGAAACTGGAGGTTTATACTCAGTCACTTCTCTGTTTTGGTTTTATTGTTGATTATAATATGTTGAGAACACAGCCAGCTCCTATTTGAACTAAAAATAAGGAAAAATGAATTCAAGAGATGAAAATTTTCCCTAATAACTTTTTGCATGATTCATATGCTTATGTTCATGCATTTCTATTTGCCTTGCCATTAAGATTATGCACAGTGCATTTTATGAATTAAGCTGTTTCATACCATCATTTCTTGTCATTTTGCATAACTCTTGGTAGTTCAGAGTTTGAGAAATATATACTGATATGTATAAATAATGTTTTGAAGCTGCACAAATTTCTTAGGTAAAACTGATTTGCAAGAGTGCATTGTGGGAATACAGTTTTGGATGAGACAAGCTGCAGTAGATATTTGCCTTTTTTAAATTTGCATTTTGTAGTTTGGAGGAAACATCTATAATCTGATAATCCAGAAGCCTAAATGCTCAGAAATCTTAAAACTTTTAAAATGTCTACAAGTGGATCCTTTCATATCTGGTTTTATTTGAAAAGTCAAAGTTACAAACTAAAAAGGTTGTCAGCAATTACTCTTGGGCAATGTGGAGAAGGTGAGCAGAAATCATGAATACATTTTGTATTTATGCTTGAGTCCCATCCCCAAGATACGATGTAATATATATGCAAATTTCCCCAAATCCCAAATCTGAAACACTTTCAGTTCCAGGCTCTTTGATAGGCATATTCAACCTATGCAAAAATGACCACTTTTATCTCCTTTGGGAACCAGTTAACTTTTCTGTTTTATTTATTTATTTTAATCTCCTGATAACTTTTATGATCCCCAGGCTCAGGAAAGCTGTGTTAGGAATGAATGACAGGTTTTCAAGTGCTGAGAGGACATCTTTCTTTTGCATGCTACCATTTTGTTTGAGTCATGTGTTGCCTTACTTTTGGGGTTTAAGATATAGTTGTGGCCTGATACTATGTGCAAGCACACTGTATACTTATCGTATGTAGTGCATGGCATATAGAATCTAGTAAATCCTGGGTATATGCAAGTCTCAGATTTATGCCTCAAAGAATTAGTGAGATCTGAAATAGAGGAAAGATAATATAAAGGGAAAGTATAAAGATCTTCTAGTTTTCTGTGGAACTTTTGTCCTTTAAACATGTTTTGAGACCTGCAAGGGTCCTTCGGAAGAGAGCTCTGAAAATGGAAATCTCTATTGATACAGAACCAATGACTTCAAAGAAATCTTCTCAATGCTGTTATCAAACCCAAGAGACAAAAAAGCAGTGGTACACCCCCACATTCTATTTTACTCTTTTGCCTGTAGTTTCCAGTAGACTTGGTGCTGTTCTAAAAGAACCTGCATCATTCATCCCTTGTGCTCCTTGGTCTTTGGTACAGTGTGGGACAAATACCAAAGGAATAGGTTACAGTGTTTGCTGCTTTTAATAACAGGGAATACCTTGTCCTCCAGGGATCCAGCTGGAAGCTACACATTAAAGAAAAATCCCAGGCTGGACTTAAAATGGTATCTCAGAGAAAAATGCTTATTGCTTTAGCTGATTCATCTCCCCCTCCACAGGGTGTCCTGGAACCACACAGCAGCACTTAATTTAGTAGAATGAGTTGTGCTAATGAGAACGCAAATGGATTAAGTGATATTGGAGTCCCTTTCTTTGTTTTCACATGTGAAGACTGCTTGTACAGTGACATAACGTATTGTGATTGCATTTTGCTTCTTCTGTCTGTTTTTGTTTTAAGAGCTCCATGTATTTAAACTCTCAGCAGATAAATGAGAAAGTTTAACTATAAGGTCATTAAAGTCTTTCAAAAGAAAATTGAGAAAGCTGGGTCCTTTGAATAGCTCAGCAGGTAAGGACACCTACCACTAAGCCAGACAACCCAAGTTCAATTCCTGGAACACACCTAGTGGAAGGAGAAAAGTGAGTCCTGCAGGTTGTCCTAGGATCTCTACACATATACCCTGGCACTGTGTATATCTCCAAATGTGTGTATACCTCCATTCCATACAAACAAAATAAATAAGTAAAAATGAAATGTAAAAGTTGAGAAAGATGGAAATTATGAAGAAAAGTCAAGCTACTCAAATTCTAGACTTTTTTTCCTACTGGGAAATATGAAGATATATATATATACATATATATATATATGTATATATATGTCTTTATAAGACCTTATATATCTTCATATATAAAAATAGATTTATTTGTATATATTTATATATAAGTAAAGATAGATTTATTTATATATAAGTAAAGATATAGATTTATTTTTATATATTTATATAAATATATTTTATATATGAAGATATATAAGATCTTTATATATATTCATAAGATATTTATATATATCTTCATATTTATTGTAATCATAAGGGAAGGACCTCACTGCAAAGCATAGGCACATTGGTGGCACAGGTAATCTACTCTTTAGAATGAAGATTGGTCAAGTACCAAATGGTAGAGTTGTCCAAAATCATTAATATTTTCTCGTATAGCCACCTGGTCACTTAAAGATTTTTGTATTTTCTCCTTAAGGAAAATCTATAATTCTCATCTTTGGCTGCATATTAAATCACCTGGAGAGCTTTAAAAAAAATCCCATTATCCAGGTGATACTTCAGGCTAATTAAATTAGCCTCAGAGGTTGGGAAGGTATCGTTAGGCTTCCCAGGTGAATTCAGTGTGTTCAGGAGAGCAACAGGAAAAATGGCTTACTTTTACCGAGGCAAGGTGAAATTATTTGTAATAGATAAGAAGACTGTGTGCTTGAGTGGGTGCTCTGTATTAAGTTAAAAGCTAACTCCAGCAACAAGGGAATCCAAATAATACGGAACTCTTTGATACAATGGGAGAGACTGCAGTAATTTACACTTTACAAAAGTCTTTAGGTTATATCTTGGATGATAAATTGTATTAGCAGCTGTAATGCATTATAGATTCTTGGATAGATTACTAGCAGCAACATAAAATGAATACTGGAAACTGAAGGATGGGAAATAAGCTTAAGTTGTTTTCCTTCCCAAATAACTCTGGGAAGATTGTCATGAAATCTGAGACGGAGTTGAGACCAATCGATGCCAAAAATAAATGCCAATTTCACAAAAGTCATAGAAAAAAAAAGAGTATAGGTTTTTTGGGAACATAATTGTGCCTAGCTATGACACCAGTGACCCACATCAACACCTGGCATGGTGTGATAACCCTAAGGATGCAGTGGTGGCATGCATACCTCCGAGGGAACCAACAGCTCTCTAATTGGACTGAAAACCTGGTCAACAAGAGGGATACCGTACCCGGTATTGGAAACATAGCTAACTACTCAGTGCTGTTGAAGTCAGGAGAATTTACTACCATTAACAAAGGAAATCTGGGAGTAGGAGCACATCAGTTAGTTGTCTCGTGTCAGATGGTCAACTCTGGAAACATACATATGAGTTACATATAAGTAACATTATATGGACTGATCAGGTTATATTTAGGAACATGTATGTGTATACTTTATGTATACATATGTGTATGCAGTAACAATTAGTGAAAAAAAAAAGATGCCATGAATTTGAAGGAATGTAGGGAGTTGTATATGGGAGAGTTTTGAGGGAGGAAAGGAAAGGGAGAAATACTGTAATTATAATAGAATCTCAAAATTAAAAAAGTAAAATTTGCCTGTTTTCTATAATCAAAAAGTGTATTATAGAAGATAGTCTCAAGTAATTCTTATTAAATAAAACTATTAGAACCATTTAAAGATTTAAGAGTGAATTAGTTTTCCTACAACATCCAAGCTTCTGAAACTTAGTAGATGGCCATTAATCAAAAGTCCCTGTTTTTCTTAAACTGTATTAGTTGGATCACTACTGATTTGCTTTTACAAAGAAGCTCATCCTGTAATAAAGCATGAGGGCTGAGATTACAGCTCTGGGTAGACCTGCTGCTCAGCATGTGTAGAGCTCCTGGTTCAGTGTCTGGTGGGGGTTGGGGGAGGTGGAGGAAGGAAAGAAAAAAACACAACAGAAATCTTAAAAGAAATGAAAAGCAGAAAAGCACCACAACTGTCTACGTGCTTGTAGAAGGGTTTTCACAACACTTTGTAAACCTTATGGTTTGAATATATTTTCATTATGTAATATTCAAGTTGGTGAATTTTTACAGAAGAAATATTACTGGAGTGAAGGGCCCAAATGACTTAAAGGCTATTTTTTCAAGGAAAAAAAAACCCATTAATTTCGTTCTTTTTGATTGCTCGTGAGGGTGATTTTTCCCTTTTTGTGGTCTAATATTCTTTTCCATGTTTTTTTTATACTGAGAGTTTGGTTTTGCCTTCTAGTTATAATGTGTACTAGGGACACGGCATTCCTCTGTGTTCACATAATTTTCCTCTTATGTTGTTTTGAGGTAGACTTTCGTTGATAGTTTCCTTTGTAGCTCATTCCTCAGTTATGCTCAGTTACACACTGAAATAAAAGTTGAACCTAAGTTGAATTTACTTTTTTCCAGAAATAGCTATGTAATTGTTAGAGCCTTAATTTTGATTAATCCCACTTTGATTACTGCAGTCTTAATGACTGGTTAATCACAGTTTCACTAATTTGTCAACTATTTGTTCAGCCCTTACAATGTGATTTTTAGATTATAAAGTGTTCTGAAAACATTTTAAAATATAAAATAAATAGAAATCCTTTCTTGGGTTAATGATCAAAACTTTATATATAATTTATACATTGTTCTTTTCATGTTAATAATTTCAACATATTAACCTAGTCTTTTCTTTTCACAGTACCATATAGGTTTGAATAAAGGTTACTCTATATCTTAATTTCCAATGGTGTTTTTACTTCTTCTGTGTCCAAAGTTCTTTACTTTTAACATTTCTTCCCTTCCTTCATGACCTCTCTAGATCATTTGCTTTGTAAACACATTTCATCTGAGTCGGTCCTGGCTACTTCATTTGTTCCTGGGATTAAATGAGATACTAGGTGTAGCATGTTTAGTATAGTGCCAATTAATCATGTGTAGTCCACTTGAAATGCTATTATTTTAAACTGTCAGTCTAATTAAGCCTATTTGAGAGCAATATTTGTATTATATTCAGTCTCCTTGGCTCTCAACCGACTTCTCCATTTCCCTAGGCCTCCCTTTTTGTAGTCTTTTGATATTTTGATTTTACAAAGCCCTTGCATATATAATTATGGCAAAATTTGAGCATTTTATACGTTGTTGTTCTTATTGTAGCATGTAATTCTCTATAATTTATTTATCTAATTATGGAGACATAGGGAGCTCTTTAATTTTTTATGCTCTAACTAGTCATATTGATTGAACATATTGATGGCACATAACTGATTCCCTTAATATTGATCTTTCTGGGTTTCTCTCTGGCAGGGCACAGTGGTGCTGAGGCGGGTGCCTTTGTCCTGTGAAGTAGCTGGCCCTCTCCCACCTTCCATCTCACTGCTCTGGTTAGAGTGCCCTGCCAGACATAGTTACCAGCCTGCTTTCTGTGCTTTCCTGGGAGTGCTTTGTGTATTTTACCAGTGAGCATATTGCTGGTTAAATTTCTAGGATAGAGAATCTTTATTCTTTAAATAATTATTCTTTCATTTTTATTACATTAATAAGATAAAACATCAGAAATTGATATCGAATATTATAAAAGTTCTTTTTTATTGTTTATTATTATTATTGTAGATTATTATTGGCTTGGTTGCTATGTATCAGAGTCTTTGATTTTCTATAAAATTATATCTGCAATTTCAGAGTAACTTCTACCTGCATAGGATTTGATTTTAATTGATCTTGGTATACTTTTATTTTTATGCTTATGTTCTTAAGAGAAAGGCCTATCATATTCTGTTGTACAGTCATCGTTGTGGATTTGGGAGAAACAGTGATGTGAAATGAGAAGCATTCCACTATCTGTGCACGCTCATGTACTGTTAGGGCCCAGTTGCTATAATATTTGTATTTGAAAGAATTGTTCATTACATTATCTACATCCAGAACTCATTTTAGATTTTCATCAGCCTCAGATTTAAATATTTGAATAGGTAGTTTCCAATTTTCATAAAAATGGTCATTTCTAGAATTTTGAAGTATGTTAGCATTGGGTTGACTTGTTTTTCACTTCCTTGATTTTCTTTTCTTCCCTTCTTTGTTGTCACCATTATAGTCATCCTCCTCCTCTTCCTCCTTCTCTTCTTCCTTTTCTTCCTCCTCCTCTCCCTTCTTTTTTTTTTCTACTCTTTCTCTTCTTTTAGCAGGATCTCACTGTATAGCCTTGGTTGGCCAGGAACTCTCAGGCTGTCCTTGAACTCACAGAGACTGGCCTGCCTCTGCATCCTGGTGCTGGGTAGGAGGATTAATGGTGTGCACTACCAGATGGGGTTTACTTATTTATTTGTAAATGTTATTTTTATGGGTATGGGAATTTTGTCTGCGTAGGCCAGAAGAGGCATTGGAGCCCTTGGAACTGGAGTTATAGACTGTTGTGAGTTGGCATGCTGGTGCTGGGAATTGAACCCGGGTCTACTGGGAGAGTGGGCAGTACTTTTAATCAGCAAGCCATCTCTCTATCTCGTACTTTCTCTCAAACTAGTCAAAGATATTATTTTAGTCCATGTTTCTCCTTTTAAAGCATTCACTAGGTGGTGGAGACGTGTCTGTTGGTAAAGTGGTTGATGCAGAAGCATGAGGACCTGAGTAAGGGTCCTTGGCAGGAAGATCAGTGGCATTTCTAGTCTCAGTGTAGCCAAAGTGGTAAGCTCAAGGTTTAATGAAACACCCTGCCTCAAAAATTAAGGTGGGAAACTTGACATAAAGTATAGCCTTTACATGTAGCTGCACACATAAATATGCATACATGAACTTGTACATAGCATTCACACATATAAATATTGATGAAGGGTTTGAGAGTAACTGGATTTTTCCCAGTTATATATGACCCAGGGACCTAGAATGTCAGGTTTAATCACCAAAAACGCCAAGTATACTTCTGGAACAGTGACTTTGAGTCCATAGTCTCATGCTAATGGAAGCTAAAGGTCTGGACTCTTGTGGCTGTATGCAAAGCAAGAGCAAACTTAATTAAGATTTATAGAAAAGCAACTGGTTGAGAAAAAAGGAGAAAAATAAGAAAAATAAGAGAAAGTCTGGAGAGTGGGAGGGGTTTCCAAGAGAAGAAACTGCCTTGAACTCCATTTTCTTGGTTTTTCCTTCGTGCCATGGCTGAAGCTGGGCAAAAGCTGAAGTAATCTCTGTTGAGATTGGTTAATTCCTTGGGTGGTCATAATCAGAGCCATTGAAGGCCCACCTGCTGTGTGCATGTTCCCCTGGTCCTGCTAACCAGGTAGATGATTATGCTGTTTCTTCTCTTCCCACCCAGTTCTCTGCAGTTCTCGCTCTGTCCGACTCTGAGTCTAGCTTTGTTAGTTATTGATCTTAACTGCCTGTCGAGGGTTAATGAGGGTCAACGGGGGTCAACGGCTTGGTGGGTATTGTCACCCTCATCAGCTGTGTCCTAACAATCAGCTCAGTCTCAGCCTCCAAGACATAGCAGCAGTCTTTCTTGTTTGCCATATTTAGCTCCTTGTCTGTGAGGTGGTCTGAAGTCTCTAGGGCAGGAGTGTCATGTTGGAAGCCACCCTTATATACAGTTTAGTCTACTACAATTAACTGCATTACAAACAATAGTATAAGATAGGACAGAAGTACTTGGAGGGGAGAGGAGACAACTTGCCAGAGCCCTGCCTTTCCTGTTCACAGTCTACTTTGGTTATATAATGCCTCTTCTTCATCTTCGTAAGCGTTCCATATACCTTGACATGTTAACCCTTAATCTCTTTAACCTCCACCTCTGTTCTCGCTGTGATGTATTGAGCAACACAGTTTCATTGTGGGTCCTTTACCCACAGAGAGCTGGTTTCTACATCAAAATGTTCTTTATATTTGCAAGATCTTTTAATACTTGTTTATACCTGCTCTTCTGCTCTTTATATCCCTGTTAAGTTCACAGATTCTAATGTTTCATTGCTCATTGCTGTTTCAAAATACCTGACTGAAGGTAAGCTTAAGGGAAAGCTTATTTTTTGCTTGCAATTTAAGAAAAAATGGGGAAGGATGAATAGCTATAAGGCTCCCGAGATTTCAGGTCACATTGTGTCTACAGCCAAGAAACAGATTGGACAGGAAGTGGGGCTTGACTATAAAACCTCACAGCCCACCTCCAGGGATGTTCTGCCAGCTGGGGGCTGTGTATTCAAACACATGAATCTGGAGTGCATTTCACATTCACACCGCAGCAACCCCTATAGATAGTCTGGCATCAGTCTACATGTTACATTATAAAACTTATTTTCATTTAGTCTTATTTCAGATTTTTTTGTTTTCCTTGAACTAGATAAGTCAGAGGGATAATTTGAGCATAACAGAGGCTGAAGGAATTTTGTTTTCTCTTTTGTGATAGATTTTTAATGTTGTCAAAGAATGTGATTATCTGAGCAAATATATTATTTTATATAGATAGTTTTAAGTCACCCTAATATGTTAGTATATAGTTTCTTGGTCTTTGTGTGTGTGTGCATGGACACGTATATGGAGAACAAAGGTAAACATAGGTGGCCTGGCTCTTCACTTTACTTTTTGAGATGGCCTCTCTTCACTGAATCTGGAACTCTTCTGTTTATCTAGATTGGGCAGTGAGTCCCGTGAATCTGCCTGTCCCTGTCTCTGCCACCTTTGCTCCTCTGCCCGACCCCTACATGCCTTGAGTAACTGGGGTTAAGGACACCTGCCAACATACTTAGCTTTTTATGTGGGATTTGGGGATTTGAACTTGGGTCTTTATATTTTCACAGCAAGTACTTTATCCGTTGAATCATGTCCCCATAAACTTATTATGCATAATTTGTGTGTGTGTGTGTGTACATATACATGTATGCATGCATATGTGTGTGGGTTTGTGTGTCTTTGGGTGCTGGTGTGCACACACATGTGCCTCTGTATGTGAAGCCAAGCCAGAAGGCAACATTGGCTGTCATGCTTCAAGTGACATACATACTGTTTTTTGGCGACACAGTCTTCTGTTGCCTTGGTACTTGTGAGTGCACTGGTATGGTTGGCCAGTGAGCCCCATATGCCTGCTTCTGCCATTCTGGTGCAGGGATCACTAGTGCAAGCCCCCATGCCTGGCTACCTATCTAAATTTGGTTTAAGATTACAAAGTTAGTGAATATTTCTTTGAAATTGGGTTATAACTTTATCAATAGTCTATCCTCCAAAGTATTACTCCTTTAAATACACACACACACACACACACACACACACACACACACACAGAGTCTGGAGAGAGAGAAAAAAAAGAGAGAGAAGAAAAGAAAAAGAGAGAGGGAGAGACAGAGAGGTGGGGAAGGGGAAAGGAGAGACATTATAAACTTGGAATTATTTTAAAATGAAGGTGGCTAAAAAGACATTCTGCTACCTCAAAAATCTATATTCTTACTATTCCAATCTTAGGGGAAAAGACTCCAAATTTTATTTAAAGATACAAGTCTTAATTTAGGTTTCTGCAAAAAGAAAAAAAAGACTAAAGCTAAAAGTACTGCTCCAGTTAAAAAGGTTTTAAAAATACTGAATATTGTTGGAAAGAATTCTAAATGTAGCAAGGCACCCATGGCCTACAACATGTCAGCCTTGTTTCCTCCATGAGGAGGGCTGCATGCATTCTGTACCTGAGAAGGAGGAGGGCCAAGATGAAAGCCCATTCTACTCTCTTATCTGGTTTCACCAAGCCCAGGCCCAATTTACATGTTTTGTGTAAGGAATTTTCTGTTTAAACTGTCTTAAGAGGCAGAGGAATCATGAGTTTTCTGTGAGACTGTGCCTCCTAGGAATGCTGGGAGCAACACCCATAAAGTTTCACCAATATGGCTGCCTAAGCTTGAGCCAAACAAGGACGGTAATAGTAGACCTACTACCATGGATGGTGAAATCCATGAGGCCTCAACCTTACACATAAACAAGAGGCAAATAAGGAATGCTGTGAAGAGTGTGAGAAATAGCCTTCCACAGGGAAGAACACACCAGCTTGTTAACTGATACCAAATGGTCAGCCCTGGGAAACATACAAATAGCATTATACTGACTGAGCAGTTATATTTATGGAAAAAATATTCAAATATATATATACATATATATACACACATATGTATGTATATATGTATATAACAACAATTAGTGAAAAAGAGGTCATGTATTTGAGACAAATAAGCTCTCTATTTAAAAATGAATGTCATTGTTTTAGAACAATATACTTATTAAATGACAGAGAGATAGTCTTAAATATTTAAGTAATTGTGCAAAATTATATATAAGAGCAGAAGACTTTCCACAAACTTCTGTCAACAAATCCTAGAATCCCAGGCTTTATTTACTTAATTATTTGCCCTCATTTTTAATGTCTACATCTTTTAAAGAGAAAACTAATATTGGATATGCAAATTATTATAAGGATGCTCTCACGTGGTAAGTTACTGAGATGATGGTCCTTCATTTAAATAGATGTCAACAAGTCCATTGTTGCCAGGTATTGGAGGCACTTTAATCCCAGGACTCGGGGGGTAGAAGCAGGTGGATCTCTGTAAGTTCAAGGCCAGGACAGCCAGTGCTACACAGAGAAATACTGTTTCAAAAAACAAACTAAAACAACAACAATAAAAAAATTCAAGTTTTTAGTGTTCATGGGAGAGATTAGGGAACAAGAATTAAAGAAGAGTTGTCATGTGTTTGGTAATTGACAGTAAGGTATTGCCGTGAGATAGCCTGAGGAGAGAGCCTACCAATGATAAGATTTTATGAGACACCTTAATTTGGGGGGAATTTAGAATAGACTAGAAGGCTGAGATGACAAAAGAAATTGAAAACGAATATCCAGATACAGAAGAAGAAAATTACGATGTTCTGTGTCAGAGAAATGAAAGATCTGTTTGACAGAGGCAGCTGAAGATGAAGCCAGGTGCTGTGGAGAAATCAGATGAACCAGGGATTGAAATATTAGCTGGATTATGGATGTTAAAAAGTGACCCTACAAATATTGGTGCAGCAACTCAATTTAGTCTTCATAGATAATCCACCTTTTCACATTCTGACATCTATAAATGGTATGTTTTACACATTGATTCTATGTTATTTTAGTTAATGAACGCCTTGAGGTTTCAGGAAGTAGGTCTGCCTTCAGTCTGGTAAGTTCTAGCTTTGTAAAGGATTTTTGGGGGCGCCTACATAAATATTAATATGTATACCTACACATATATATTTTGTGTTTTGTTTTATAATAGTGAATTAAAAATTAATGATAAAAGATTTCAAATGTGATGAAGACTATCAAGTGTCCTGGCAAGAATAAATCGTTGATGTTAATGCAAAGGCATTAAGTTTAGCTGTTTTCCTTCCAGCTGTGGATTTAGAAAGCAAACGAGGATGAGATGTTACGGAAATGTTCAAACATATATCAGCCTGAGTGAAACCAGGTTGTAATATATTTTGGTTCAGTAGGATGCTGTAAAGATTCTAGAAAGGATAGAGTTCCAGAACCTGGCACAGAGAAGAACTTTAAAGAGTTTTCTCTTTAAAATTTTATCATAGATTGCATTTAGAAAAAAAAAATCTAGCTGCATATGCATGTGCATGTTCAAAGGCGAGAGATTTATGTTAGGGCTCTTTCTCAATTGCTTTTCACATTACGTGTTAAGGCAGGGTCTCTCACTTAAACCTGGTATTCCTTGATACAGCTAGTATAATTACCTGGCTTGTCACAGGGATTCCCAGTCTCTGCTTCTGAGCACTGGGGTTGCAGGTGGGTTAACACAGGTCACTGGTGTTTATGTGGGCTCTAGGGATCTGAACTCTAGTCCTTATCTTTGGTGGAAAAGAGCCATCCCCTCATCCCCAAGTCACTTGGATTTTAATAAAAAAAAAAATCAAGGCAAATGTTTGAACAGCCATTCTATTGTAAGCATTATTTCAGGTACTGCTGTAAAGCTGTAGGCAAACAAGGTTCTTGGTGGCTGATATTCTAGCAGAGGTAATGAAGGATTAACATACATATGTGTGTATGCATATTAACAAGGTAGTGACGTGGGAGGGTTTGTCACCAGTTACTGTGCTGAGTGAAATGGACAGGAAGATCCTTGCAGAGGAGCAAGTAGCTGCTGAAAAGGACTTGAATTAAGTGAGAATTTAACCTTCTCAGAGATAGGAGAAAGTAAGGAGAGTAGCTAAGTTGAAAGCACGTACAAAATGTCTCGAGGTAGAATGAATATGCTTTTCTTGTGAAGAACTACAGAGAGATGCAGGACAACTGGAATTAAGTGTGTGTTTGTGGAAAATGATTGAGATTTAAGTGCAATGGTGAACTCTTAGAAGGTTTTTGACTGGGACTAGGACATAACCTGATTCAGGTTAAACTGATCTACTCTGAGAATGGACAGTGCTGCTCTGTGGAATAAATTGGGGCTGGAGCTAGGGGTGTGTGCCATATACAAGAAATTTAAGTTATCCCTTTCTAGTTGGCAAGAATAGAAGTGGATAAACTAGTTTCATTTAAATATAGCAGCAGTCAAGAAGAAATACAGAATATGACGCAGTATTTACTAAATATTATTTAAGTTTATAAATTACATGAGTAATGGGAAAATATACTATTATCTCTGCTAAAAATCTTAAATTTATTAAAATAAATACACTTAGAAATCTGAGCCTTGAAGTAATTAAAACAGAAAACAGTAGTCCACTGCCTCATTCCTTCCATTTTAATGCTTAACAAGTAATTCCTTCTTTTCTCCTTCCACCTCTGTTTCCACTCTCTCTGTCGTGTGTGTGTGTGTGTGTGTGTGTGTGTGTGTGTGCGCGCGCGCTTGAGACAGAGAGAGAGAGAGAAAGAGAGAGAGAGAGTGAGTGTGAGTGTTCCTGTGCTCAGGAGTTTTGTCAGATCAGCTTTGGCTGCTCTTCCTCAGGAGCCATCCCCCTTGTTTGTTGGGATGGATAGAGGGCTCTCCTTGGATTGTAGCTCTATGATTTGGCTAGGTTCGCTGGCTAGCAAGCCCCATGGATTCTCCTCTCTGCATCCCCAGTGCTAGGATTATAAATGTGTGCTACTGCCCTACCTTTTAAATGTACGTTCTGGAAACTAAACTCAGGTCCTTATTCCTGAAAGGCAAGCACTTTACTGGCAGCAATTTTCCCCAGCCTATGTTTTTTAGTTCTTCTAGAAAACTCTTTAAAAACTACACAAATTGTTTCTTGTTTCCATTATTTCCTGTGGAGGGAGAGATGAGGGGGAGGTTTTAGCTTACTGATAAATGGAACATCTGGTTTCCCCTTTCTTTTCAGGATCCTGCTTATGGTTTTGGCTTTGGACTTCTAATACCATTAGTGCCTTCTTGTGAGTGCTATAATTTTAGTTGTCTGGCACTGACTGACGTTCCGTTTTCCACCTTCTTATTCCTTCCTTTCAGTGCAACGAGGCCAAACATGGTTGTCTATAGAAGATATAAATTGAAAACACCTATTTGGGAACACAAACTGGTTTTCATTATTTTTTCCCACATGAAAATTGTACCTTGAGATAATGAGTATCAGGGAGAAATCACAGAGGCACTACTAAGTTCTTGGCAGAACTTAGAAGACAGGTTAGAGCCATGGTTCTGAACCTTGCTAATGCAGTGGCCCCTTAACACAGTTCCTCCTGTGTAGTGACCACCCCCAGCCATAAATTTATTTTGTAGCTACTTCAAAACTGTAATTTTGCTACTGTTGTGAATCATAATATAGTTAAGATGCGACCCCCAGAAGGGCCTTGACCCCACAGGTTGATTAACAACTGGGTTAGAGACTACTGAGATTTTTCTTAAGAAAGATTATCATCCCAAAGATGTATCAACCACTGACTTGGAATTGTCAGGATCCCATATTTCTTCCTACTCTTAAAATTAGGAAGAACAAATGGGGCAGACATTGGAAGAAGGAGAAAACAGGAAACAGGACAGGAGCCTACCACAGAGGGCCTCTGAAAGACTCTACCCAGCACAGTATCAAAGCAGATACTGAGACTCATAAACAAACTTTGGGCAGAGTGCAGGGAATCTTAGGAAAGAAGGGGGAGATAGTAAGACCTGCAGAGGACAGGAGCTCTACAAGGAGAGCAACAGAACCAAAATATCTGGGCACAGGGGTCTTTTCTGAGACTGACACTCCAACCAAGGACCATTTATGGAGATAACCTAGAACCTCTGCACAGATGTAGCCCATGGCAGCTCAGTGTCTAAGTGGGTGCCCTAGTAAGGGAATAGGGGCTGTCTCTGACATGAACTCAGTGGCTAGCTCTTTGACTGCCTACCCCTGATGGGGGAGCAACATTGCCAGGCCACAGAGGAGGACAATGTAGCCAGTTCTGATGAGACCTGATAAGCTAGGGTCAGATGGGAGGGGAGGAGGACCTCCCTTAACTGTGGACTTGGAGAGGAGCATAGGAGGAAAAAAGTTAGGAGGGGGAGATTGGGAGGGAATTAGAGAATGAGGGAGGGGGATACAACTGGGATACAAAGTGAATAAACAGTAATTAATATAAAAATAAAAATTTAATTAAAAAACTAGGAAGAAGAGAGGAGGAAGGAAGAGAGGAAGAGGAGAATGAAGAAGACAAGGAGGAGTAAGGAGGAAGAGGAGGAGGAGACAATACCAACGAAGATGATAATGAAGATGATGACTACTTAAGTTTGTGAAAATGGGTTATTAATTGGAGTGTAATATATACCAGTATTCCCTGAATCAGAACAGTGTTTTCTTCCTGGTGTCTCCTCTTCCTGCTTCTTCCCAGTCTTAGTGTAATAGGAGTGTGAAGGACCATTTAGACACATAGATGGCTGCTTTGTGTGTGTGTGTGTTCCTATACTGGCTAGTTTTATGTCAACTTGACAGCAGATACAGTCATCAGAGAGGAGGGAGCCTCACTTGACATAATGCCTCCATAAAATCCAGGTATAAGGCATTTTCTTAATTACTGGTTGATGGGGGAGGGCCCAGATCATTGCTGTGGGTCCACCCCTGGACTGCCGCTCCTGGGTTCTGTAAGAAAGCAGGCTGAGCAAGCCAGTGGGGCCGGGGGTAAGCCAGTAAGCAGCACTTCTCTGTGGCCTTTGCATCAGCATCCACCTCTAGATTCAAGCTCTGTTTTTGAGTTTCTGTATTGGCTTCCTTTAATGATGGACTATGATGTGGACATGTAAGCCAACTAAACCCTTTCCTACACAGCTTGCTTTTGTTCATGATGTTCTTTGCAGCAGTAGGAACCATAAGAGTTCCAAAGAAACAAGTTAGAAGGAGCTTGGATATCTGACAGCTCGGCAGAGGAACAGCCCCACCCAGCTAAGATTTTAGTGCAGGGGAGAAGTGATTATCATGTCTAAACAGATTTGAGAGTATGTGCTTAACTTTAGATGTTTGTTAATCTATAATCAATTTGCTTCGTAATTTTAAGAACATATTTTATTTCTTGTCCCTATCGCAATAACATGACTTCCATTCAGTTTCTTCTGACAATAGTAATTCTCTGTTTGAAAATTAATCTCTTGTTGGTACAGTGCTCCAAGTCCGGAGGAAGACAGTCACTGTTTCTGAAGCTACAGCTGGTCATGTGAGGCTAGTTTTGGATTGTGAGGCAGGATGCGGACACAGTTACCATTGTTCCTTCCCTCGTCCCTTCTTTTTATAGAGACATAAAAACGATTGTGTCTGCATCCATAGTCATCATCCTCATTGGAGAGGAAAATGTTAAGGATGGGTTTTCTTTTATTTTTGAGATTGTAATATAATTACATCATTTCTCCCTTCACTTTCCTTTCCCCAACCCATATAACTCTTTGCTCTCAAATTTATGTTATCTTTTTTTCATTGTTGTTACACACACACATAGCCATCTAATCATAATGTGGGCAGTCTGTATAATATTATTTGTATTTATGTTTTCAGAGAGGACCATTTGTTATTTGGTTTTGGGTAGCCAACTAATGTACTCTGTCCTGAGGAAGGTATTTCTACCACTGTTAGTATTCTTTGGTTGCCTGTAGTTCTTTGTGTTCGATTGAGGCCTCGTGGACTTTTCCTGATCTATTTTGGCATGTTTATTATTGTTGTTCTTATTAGAACATGTTTAGGCATTCATGTTGGTGAGAATTTATGGGTAAAACTTCTGAGATTACGAGGAGACACAGTCTCATAGCTAACTCACTTATCCTTTGAGTTATAATCTTCCTGTCCCTTCTTCTACAAAGTTTTCTGATCCTTAGCTGTGGAAGTGTTTTATAAATGTAACCGTTGGGACTGGGCTCCACAACTCTGCATTTTGAATGGTCTATATCTGTTGAAATTAGTTTCCTTGATGAAGGGTGAGGATAACACTTATCTTTGAGTATAAGGGCAAATGTTTGCAATGTAGTTAGTGATTATGCTGGTTTAGTAAAATAGTAGGGGATGTATCCAAGATCTATGATTTCACTAGCCCTGAGTAGATATCTAGGTTACCAATATTAGGCACAATATTGTTCTTTTTTTTAAATTTATTTATTTTTATCTCAATCACAGGTTACGTACTTTGAATCCCAGGTGTAGCCCCCTCCCCCATTTCCTCCTACCCTCCCACTCCCTCCCTCATCTCCTTCCCCGCCCCCTCCAAGTATTGTTCTTGTTGATAGAGTCTCAAATGCAAGTAGAAAACTGTTGTTTACCTCCAAGCTTGTGTGTTACTACTGTACTGTAAGGATTATGGTCCCATGGTTGTGGTTGTTGTGGTTAATAAGTGTCATAGTAGGACTGTTGCGTTGTCTCCTTGAAAGTTCTCACGGTGCTTTGTAGTACCATCAAAAATAGTCCCTGGGATGTGAGCAGGGGCCTCAAGGTTAGTTCCAACTAACCCTTGGGGCCTTTGTCTGAAGTGCATGGTGTCTGCAGCAGTAGGGACTTCCCTTTCCACCTCAGGGGGTTGGGCCAACCAAGTATGATAGCAGTAGCTTGCAGTGTTTTGGGAGTGGCTTGGACAACCCTGACCGAAAGCTCAAAGAAGGACTTATCATGATTGTTATCTAAATTTTAGTTAGATGACTTATATCTCTTGAAGGGAGTATTGTGAGCCCAGATGAGAATGTTTCATTTAAAATGTGTGTGCAGAATTAGATGTACTATAGTCTTTTCCACTGTTAGCTTAGACACACACCAGTCTGAAACAATTGCCAAGACAAGTGCTTCTGCAGAAAATAGTCTCACAAGGTTTATTTTTCCCCCTGTTCTATAGACATCATCGAGATTGCTGTACTTGAAAATGACTTAATAGAGTTAATTATCATGAACAACTCTTTTCTACTGCATAGCCACATAAGCATTCTTGGTGTGCGTGTGTGTATGTGTGTGTGTGTATGGATGTATGTATGAATGTATTTTTGGTTTCTCAAGATAGGGTCTCTGTATGTAGCTCTGGCTATCCTGGAACTCACTATATAGAGTAGGCTGGCCTTGAACTCACAGATTTCTACCTGCTCTTGTGTCCCAAGTACTGGGAATAGAGGTTTGTGACTCACTGCCCAGAAGCTGGTTGCATTTCTTTTCTTATACAAAAAATAGTGGCAATGTTTCTAGAGCCCCTGCACAGATGTAGCCCATGGCAGCTCAGTATCCAAATGGGTTCCCCAGTAATGGGAACAGGAACTGTCTCTGACATGAACTTAGTGGCTGGCTCTTTGATCACCTCCCCCTGGTGGAGGAGCAGCCTTACCAGACCACAGAGGAAGACAATGCAGCCAGTCCTGATGAGACCTGATAGGCTAAGGACATATGGAAGGGGAGGAGGACCTCCCCTATCAGTGGGCTTAGAGAAGGGCATGGGAGGAGATGTGGAAGGAAGGATGGGATTGGTAAGGGGATGAGAGAGGGGGCTACAGTGGGGATACAAAGTGAATAAACTGTAATTTATAGAAATATGAATGACTTTTAAAGAGTGAAAAACAAAAACAAAAAATAGTGGCAATGTTTCTTCCTCTGTGGTTCTTAGTTACTATTTGGCAAGAAGAAGGTATGCTAGAAACACGGGAAAACCCAATGAAAATTTCTGTTTTATCCTACATGACATTTCAATATCAAATAATCTATGTTAAATCTTGCTTATAAGTACTTGATTCTAGAATATTTATCAGGTACAGGATGAGTTTTTATGTATTTTAGTAAATAGCAACGTTTTTAGACATGAAAGCCATCCCCAGGTAGATTGAGAGAATATCGAATTCGATTTTGTTAGGAACTTTTTTTTTCTGAATTGCTTACTATTTGGGAAAACAATGTCACCAGCAGCAGTGATATTTGTGTTATTTGTTTTCCCAATGCAGGATGCGTGTGTCAGCCTTCATTTTCACTTGTCAGCTTCCCCTTGATTTTTATGGGTATATACAAAACCTATTTAGCCCTTATTTCAAAATGTCAAAAATAAAGAATGGTGTTGACAATATTTAGTAAAATATTGCCCAACATTTCTGAACTGGACTTCTTCATTATTTACATAGGTGTATGCTCCTAGCTTATTTTGTCTTCCAGACCGTTTAAGTCTGAGCATTTACATACTGAAATCTCTTTTTATTGTTTATTCCTATTCCAGTTTGGATTATTTATATTTTTAAAATGTCACTGCAGATGATATATTCTACCCATTTAATTTTTGTCTATCAAAACTTATTAGTTATTTTAAGGAAGTCTCATGATTTAGGATTCACTAGGCAGCAACTGGCATACTCAAAGTAACAGTTCACAGATGATAGAAGTATGCAGGATTTAGGAAAGCATGAAGGCTCTTGTAGTGGTGCAGGGGTTGCTTGTGGAGTAGTGCGTTAACTAGTTGTAGGGTAGAATGGAATAAATGGGAGCTGTGGTCAGAACAGAACAGGAACTGTGCTCTGGGAGAGAGGGAGGCCAAGAGCTGGGGCTTCCGTGAAGACCAATGTCATCATCACACCCTGAGCATTGGTGTGCAAATAAATACCGCCCTTCATTTTTTGCTTCCCTTCCTTGGCTTTATGCTTTCGCTTTGCCAGAGGGAAACACAGGAGAAGCTGATAAGCCACAAGTCCATGCCATCTCCTCCCGATACACAGATGACTAGGGTGGAAAAGATCAGGAAGGAGGGACCATGTACTTTCAGGGTGGGGAGCTTGGGGTCTGTTGGGGTTTTGAATCACTGGTCCAGAGGACAACTGTGATCTGTTTTTTCTTCCTCTAGGCATGTGCTGGGCTTCTGTCTTGCTCTGATCAGAGCTCCTATCTGGATAAAGCCTGACCACTGCACTTCCCCTCCTTTATTTCTTTCAAATTTGATATGTTGTCTGATTCTCTCATTCTGTTTGAACTTTTTCACATGTACCTTTCTAAGAGTATGAATACGATTTCTCATTCCATGCAGACCTGAAGTCTTCTTTATTTTGTTGGGAAATTGAATTCTGGGATCTGTCTACAGAGGGTTGTACAAAGATTGGTCCATTGTCTTCTGCTAGCCCCTATTGCTAATGAAAAGTAGGAAGTGTGATTTCATTCATTTTTTAAGAGACCTGTTTCTTCCTTTATCAGCACTTCAAATGCTTTTGTCCTTTCCTTTAGGCATTCTACAATGCTCAAATGATCCTTTCAGGTTTCTAAAAAGAAATTTTTGTATAAGTTCGTCTCTTGATGTGATCTTCTGCTTGGAACATTCCTTTAGTTTTAGGATATTTTCGATTCTTCTAAAGAATTCAGGATGGGGTGGCCAGAAGGAGAAACATGGGGTTTGCTTTTCTGTAGAGTGAACTACCTCCCTCAAGCTATTCTGTCTTTATTAGTATACTTTCAAATCCTGGAATGTTCTACTTGGGTGAATTTTGTAGTCATACTGTAAAGATTGTCATTAACTGGTGTTTTTACATGCCCTTTGGCTTGCTTTTATGTATACCAAGTAATATAGTTTGCTCTAGAGAGTCAAAAAGCCTTGTACTAACTTGTTGATATGCACATAATTGGAATATTTCCCATTTATCATATATATCCCTTTTGTGCATATGGCTTAGTGGATTCATTTCTGACTCTCCTGTGTATCAACCAAGCTGTTAACTATAATAAGACCTACAGATTCTAAAATGATCTGGATGTGATAAAATGCAAACACCTGCCTTGGGGAAGAAATAAAAAAAAGAAATTTTGTGTGCTTTCTGGTAATATGTTTTCAGCAGGTACATTGTTGCGTGCATCAAGATCAGAGTAAGAATTGAAAATACCTCAGGTGTGTATGTAATTATTAAGTTATGTGTGGCTCTAGTGTTCAAGTAAATATTTAAAAACCGAGTTTTCTAGAAGTATCTTTAACATAAAGTAGTGTAAGCTCTCAACTAATGAAAATATGGTAAAACTGAAAGTCTTTTGTTAATCAATGGTACATTTCAGAGCTTTCTGAAGACCTGAATTCCATGAGAAGCTTGGGCAGAAGTTGCCCAGTTCTTTTTATGTACCTGGCCCTCAGGCCCTGCTCCCTGACCATATTAATATGTAATAGCTTCCGGATATAGCACCATCTGTGCACTTTCCCCCAAGATCCAAATACGTGACAGTAAGAACATTTTCACTCTCTAGGAACAAGTGTCTTTTGTTCTCATTAAAGACAGCATTCTTTAGCTTATTTGCTTATATAATACACTTTTCTACTTTTTTTTTTCTCAGCTGAGACCTCAGTAAGTCACCAGTATTTTCACTCAATTCAAACTTACATATTGCTGTCCAGAGTCCTCACAGCAGGATAGTATCAATATTGCCAGGAAAATATATAGTCTTTAAATGTCAGCCATACATAATGTGCCTGAAATATTAATGCTTATCAGCTCCCAAGATGTTTTTCTTCAGAGAATGAAAGCTAAAAAGCAAGCAATAAAGCATGCATGGCTTCTCGAAGAAACATATAGGATTAAATGGCACTTTTAAGTCTTAGAAGTTTGCCATCATCTTATTTCCGGTTTTGTATTTGCTCAGAGAACATAAAGCGTCTGTCCAAGGTCACCACGTTTGTTAAAGACAGTGTTTGGATTTGAACTTGGATGTCAGTATCTCTAAATCCTTGGCTCTATTCTTGGAGGGTTTCCCAAGGTATCTCTCTTTTCCCTTAGAAAGCTAAGAATTGCTTTGTTTCTTGCATGAAATGTGTTACTTAAAACTCATTTTTTAAATTACAATGAAAGTATGATCATTTTCTCTTGAAGAACAAGGGATGAGCCTCCTTACAGGATTGCTGGATATAGAGATGGATGCACAGCCCTGGGTACCTCCATTGTCCTCAGCAGCAGCAGCGTTATAAAGGGGCATATGTAGTGTTGTTTTTGCAAAACTGTTTAAATAGGAAATCTTAAATATGTCAGAAACTCATAATTAGGATTGTGTATTTGCATAAATTGTAAGAAAACATGTCCAAACACTAAGGTAATTATTGATCTTGGTTGCAAGGGCCTGACTCAGGGCCTCGTGAGAGTCCCCACTCCCTTCCTCAAAATATCACTGGCTAGTGACTGGTTAATGAAAAGATACTGTCATTTAACATGGTCTCTGACCTAAAAGTCCCTTTTTACATTTTTAGCTTTTATTGTCTTTTGTTTCTTTATTATATTTTATTTCTAGGGATGATCTATACATTTTTGAGACTGGAATTAAAGAACAGAAAATTGGAAGGAAAATCACTGATAACCAGACCAGCAGTCACAGTGACTTCTGGGTTGGCCTTTATCTCTGCTGCTTCCCTGCTTCCCCCACTGACCATGCCATAAACGCAGTTTTGTACCAGCTGGCATCTTACACCAAGTATTCTACTCAAAAAACCTTTTCCTGATCTTTGCAATGATGTCATATTCTTCTTCTGTGGGTATGTATCATAACATTTAAGCTGTGATGACTGTCTGCTACAAACCTTATGGGAGAGGAGAGAGTCAGTGTTTCCAGACAGGAAGTAAGTTAGAATGTGTACATTTTGAGAAACATACCGAATCATTCTCTAGCCACGCTTGCTAATATGACAAGTGACTATACTCATCTGACTTCAGCTCTCTTAGTCTTGGGTATCTTCTTAAGTCAGGTTTTTTTCTTAAAAACTTAACTAGTGATTACTTTGTTCTATAAAATCTCTCCTTCCCTCTTTTCCTCCGTCCTCCATCACCCTCCTTTCTTTTTTTTGTCCAGTTTCCACATGTTTCAGACACTGATGAGCCTATTACTCCAGAGGTTTCTGCAAGGTCAGCTGGGACCTTAGTCCTCAGAAAGTGAGAAACATACAGATAGGCTCATAAATTTAGGTGGATTAGTTATGAATGTGAGGGAGAAGAGCTTCTGGTAGTTTGGTAGAATACGGAATGGGACATGAATGATGAAGCAGAGAATTAAAGAGGGGAGTGAGATGCGTAAGGAACGGAAGTAAAAAGCAAGCAGGACCTGAATGTCTTGGATACATAGATTGTCTTCAGGATCTTGCCGGAGGTATTGTAAGGTGGAGTTATTGTCAAGTAGTGAAATAGAAAAGAAAAGAATTGGAGGAAATTCCAGTAAGTTTTATATTGACACTGAACAACAACAAAACATGTTTAATAGTAGCTTAAGCCCCTGGACTTTTCTTTGCAAGGCACAGGGTTGGGGACCATGGCTTAGTGCCATTGGCTGGGCCTGGTAGTGGTGTTCTCACCAATATCTGTATTAGAGGTACAGGGAGAAGGAGATTAGAATGGGAGGTGAGCCACCAGTCTTCAGGAATAAGGGTAAATTTTGGCTGTGCTTGTGCAGGTTTTTTTTTTTAATATTTTTAAATTTGTAATGATTTTTTAATTTGTAATTATTTGAAACAAAATATATCTAAAAGTGAAGCTTCTGGAAAAAATATTTGTTCTTCTCTTGTTTAAACTTGATGTTGGCCTCCTGTCTGGCCTTACTTTTCAAAGCTGGGTCTCTAAAGACATCTTTGTTGACAGCAGTTTTGTCCAAGGGGCTGTCCACAGAGCACCTTGTGGGCATGAGGGGATTGCAGTTATAAACTTTCACAAAGGACTTGATCTCTGATCTCTTGGGGATATTCTTCTTGCCCAAAGCAGCTGTAACTTTTCAGGGATAGCAATCCATTCCATCCATCCATGGCCGTAAGTTCCATCTGAGGTGCCATCATCAATATCCTTTACAATTGCAGCTTTGTGTCTGGAGTATCGTCAGGCCAGGACCAGCACCACTTTCCCGGGTTTCATGAACTTGCCCATTTCTGCAGAGAACAAAGACTATGAGCTGCTCAGAAGTTTGTAAAGTGTAAGGCCAACTTCATACGAGTCCAGGTCTTGCAATTTAGGCCAGCGTTTTAGATCGCTGGCTTCTGACCAGGCCACGCTACCTACAGATTCTGCCCAGAGGGGTGCAACTTGCCCCAAAGCTGCCAGAGGTTCAGAGTCAGAAAGAGCCCAGCAACCCAACATGAAGGGCATTTTTATGTGATGAAAAATACTCCTGAGAGGTTGAGGATGTACTTAAGTTGACAGGGTGTTTTCCTAGCATGAGCCATGCCATGGGTTTGAACTCCAGTACTGTATAAGACTAGACATGATGGGGAATTCTTCTAATCACAGATCTTGAGAAGTAGAACCATGAGAATAGTAAGTTCAAGATTGTCCTCTGCTCCTTCGGGGTTTGAGATCAGCCTAGGATATACAATACCCTGCCACAAAAAAGAAAAAAAAGTCTTAGGAGATAGCTGAGTGGGTAAAATGTTTGTTGGGTATGTGTGAAGATACGAGTTCAAATCCCCCTAACCTAGGTAAAATCCAGTTGCAGTAACATGTGTCCGTAACCCCAGTGATCCTACTGCATGATGGGAGGAACAGAGAATATCCAGAAGCTCCCTGGCAAGGTAGCCTAGCGTGGGCAACAGGAAACAATGTAAGAGACCCTTCCTCAAATAAGGTGACATTGAAGATTGACACTCAAGTTTGTATTATGGCCTCCATGTATGGTGTGGCATCACACATATGAATATGTATCACAGATATCATCCATGCATACACCCATACACAAAAAACTTAGTAAGAAATGAAAAAGTTGATAAGAATACAGAAAAGGCCATGAGTGCTATAAACAGGTATGCTATAGATTTGCTTCTAAAGAATTTAAAAGTTTTCATTCCTCTCGTTACTTCTTGCATTCATGTTTTTCCCCCTAAATTGGGCTCAGTTGTGTAGTTCTTACTTCAGTTTCTTGCATCAGGATCATACCCTGCACAACGTCAAACTCACCATGGCATCCTCTCATTGCGATCTTAGTCACCGCCATCTTTGTTAATCAATTTGTTGCTTTCAGAATTCTCTTAGATATTCTTTTATAAATAGGAGGTTCTGTTTTCCATGTTTAGAATTGAATTCTGGTCTGCAGTGTGTCAGAAGTATGGCAGTAGCCACGTTTTAAAATCACTTTCTCTTACCTCTTTCTAAACTTGAGGCATGAAGTAAACGGATGTCTGAGTAGTTGCTGTCACTGGAAGTACCGGCTTTCTTTCCTTTCTTTCCTCACAGTGGTGGCACTGGAAGAGCTGACTTCCAGGCAGAACACTGCTTTGGAGGTTTACTACCAACACCAAGGAGACAGTGTCTCCCAGAAATTAGCAACCTCTTTCTCTAGGGGTTCTTTTCTTTCCCGTCACTGTTCCCCTCCTGCCCTGCCTACAGCAGATGGGATCAAAGTTATCCCTAAAAGGCTTTCAGGCTCTACTCTACTCTACTTCCCACCCAGGCAGAAAGGCTTTTAAGTAATTTGAGGCCTTTTTCAGGTTATATTTGTACGGGTTGTATGTTCATGTATAACAACTCAGTAAACATTATCTAAGTTTTTTTTTTTTTTGGTTGTGCATAAATATAATGATGTCCCTTTATAGTATGTGTTTCAAGGACACTGTTTTCCTTTTAAATTAAACTAAGTGGTGCCTAACAGCTGCTGTGCTAAAGCAATGTTTTCATGTCAGTGAGCGTACCTGTTCCCCAGGTCACATCAGTTTTCCTTGCTACCACACACTTACACAACACAATCTAACTTTAAGTGTTTTCCCCATAGAACCTTCTGGTTTCTGTGCGTACTTGACATTAAACTGTTTATCACTGTTTATCTGCAATGATAATGAGCAGTAGCTTTAGGGGTGTCCGTGGAAGTCTCTCTTGTCTTTGCATGTGTGTGGCTCACTTTTGTTCTGGCACAGCTAAGCAGTATGATGCCTGGTATGCTATTAGAGCCAACGTGGATGATGTTTCTGACTTGATGCCATGGTAGCTTGTTTCTCTCCCTTGCATCCTTTGTTCATACACTTCTTCTCTTGTGATTTTTTTTATGGGAATAACAAAAAATATTTTTTTACAAATAAAGTATTTACTGATAATAAATCACAAATAAATTTAACATGATTTGGGCACACAAAACCAATAACGAATTGGTTGTTCAGTACCAAACTGTCAGCTCTGAAAATATGTACATAAAAGTAACAGTATATGGATTAAGCAGGCTGTATTTAGATTTTTAGTACTTCACTTTTGTTTTTGTTGTGACCAGAAGATATGAAAGTAGGACTCGAGCTTTGCCAGCGCCAATGGGGCTTGGGCCTGGGGACGGTTAATAGTTTCAGGGAACTCTAAACTCTGGAGTTCTCAACCCACAGTTCCAGATAGTATAAGGAGTATAAGCCTTAGCTTTCAGAAAGGAATGACTACAGAGTATGGAAACCATGGCATACTATGCCCTTCATCTCTTTCACATGTGTCTTTTCCTAAATTGCCATGTTATTATTGCCTTCTCTATATTTTCTTATTCCCTCTGCTCTAGGCTACTAGTTCTAGGTGGAATTTTCTGTGACTACTACAGATCATGTGGAATTATATATGCATTTGTTTAAAACTAAATACAGTTATATAAGTGCACATTCTTTTGATGTAGAGGTATGTTAGTTAGAATATTTGGGAAAATAACAGTTGCCAGATCATTTTATAGAGATGATTTAATATTGGAAATTAATGATAAATATATCAAAATATAAAGAAGAAATGGAATCTATGGGCGATATAGAACTTACCAATGATATAAAGTCTTTTACAACTTCTGAGAATCAATATAGCAATGTATCAAAGCAGATATTAAGACTCACAACCAAGCCTTTGGCAGAGGGTGGGGAATAATAATAAAAATAGGGGAAATTAGTAAGACTTGGGGAGAACAAGAGCACCACAAAGACCAAATTGAGCAGGGCACAGGGGTCTTTTACGACACAGTTTCTCCAACCAAGGACCATGTATGGATATGGCCTAGAACCCCCGCTCAGATGTGGCTCATGGTAGCTTGGTGTCCAACTGAAGACCCTAGTAAGGGGAACAGGGACTGTTTCAGTCATGAACTCTATGGCTGGCTCTTTGACCCTCCCCCATACACGCCAGGGAGTAACAGCCTGGCTAGATCCCAGGGGAAGACATTGCAGCCAGCCCTGAGGAGACAAGATGAGCTGGGGTAGGATGGAAGGGGAGGAGGTCCTCCCCTGTTGGTGGATTTGGAGGGGGCGGGGAGGAGATGAGGGAGGTATGGGGAGAGTGGGAGGGAATGAGAGAGGGGGCTATGCCTGGAATGCAAAGTACCTAACCTGTGATTGATATAAAAATAAATTACATTAAAAAAAAAAAAACAACTTCTGAGCAAGTAAGACCAAGTGGGAGTTGGTTATCAGACCCAAGGTGTGAGTGTCCTATGGGAGACAGAGAGCAACCCACTGGAAACAGAACCTAGGATCCAGCTCCCCACTCCCAGTGGTTACTGGTACTGTGGAAGAGGCACACAGAGAATAATAATAGTGAAACCTGAGAAGCTTTTGTAAATGTTACATAAAGCAGAGGAGGGAGGGACAGAAATGCCCTGGTCTTTCTTCTGCAGTGATTCAGTTTCCTGTTTTTTCTCATCAGCTTATTGAAAGTAAAACCCAGTCATAAAGGAAGTGTGGAACCTGCCTTCTGCAGGGTTTGGTTTATGTGCAGAAGGCTGGAGACATTCAGGAAAGGACCTGCTATAGCTTCTCCTTACCTGGGCTTCAAACAATTATTCTTAGTGTAAGTGATGTCCCAGATGTGCTTTGCATTGTTTCCACTTTAGATTCTTTGCTGTGAAAATATTGGACAGGAGCCTGCATCCTACTTGTAAGGCAAGATGGTGTAGTTGCTCCACAGTTTGCTTGCTTTCTTCTGTTCTTCTACTCATCTCTATGGGAGTTGGGGTGATTACATCTGGCTTAGGTGCTTCAGGAAATTCTGTTGTCCCTCTGTTAAGAGTCTGGAGTGGCTCTCAGGCCCTGGAGGGTTGGCCTCCTTTGCTCTCTCCTGAGTCTGTGCTCTATGCTTAGCCACCTCCCTGATGCTTTATGAGCTTTCTTTTTGCTGTTATTTTTCTCTCTTTCTTGAGCGTGTTTTCCCCAGGACTTCTTTTCTTACCTTCTTCACCTTTGCTCATCAATTGTTTCCATGAGAGTCTTTCCTCTGTTTAAAAGCTCCTTCAGTCTCAACATGTGCTTTGTTTTAACTTTGTCCTGTTCTATAATGATTACCTCTGATATGATTTAAAAGTCATGTGTGTGGGTATGGTATTGACAAGAGGTGGACTTACGATGCTCAGACTTTATTGACTAGATCTGGAATCACGTGGGAGATGTACCGCTGGCTGTGTGATTGAAGGCATTTCTGTAGTGATTTAACTAAATACTGCTGCTCTTGCAGGAAACGTATGTTTGTTTCCCAGAACCCATATGGTGGTTCACAGCTTTCTGTAATTCCAGCTCCAGAGTATCCAATGTCCTCGTTTGGACTCTAGGTACGAGTCAAATACATAGTACACATACACATACATGCATGCAGGCTAACGCTTATACACATACAACAAAAATAAATATTAAAGGAATGAGTTTGGAAAGTGCAAGTGAAAATATCTTTCATTTCATTTTTTTCTATATGTAATCTATTTAGTCATGACATTTTACTAAATGTGCCAACATTCATTAAAAAAAGGTTTAACTTATATAATAAGCATGAGTAAACTAGATCTGTGGTAGTAGCATGGTTATTCAGTCAATCAAGGAATTTTCTGAACTCTCTTTAGATGGATATGTAAGGAGACAGAGGACTTGACTGCCTCTCTGACTTTTCAAATAAAGACTGTAGTCATAAAGGCCTGAAAGGTTTAGTAATTATTTGTAAACCTGCCTGGTACTTTAGAAAGCAGGTTTCATGCCCATGTATTGGAACTTTTGGGAGAAGATGAAAAGCCACTGATGTTCAGAGGCGTTTTTTTTTTCTTTTCCTTTGTGAAGTCTTTTTAAAAGATGACTTTTGCATTTAAATGTCTAGGGTCCCTATGCCCACCATCCTTATCTCCTGGGAGTTTCTTAAAGCTTCTCCTTGCTTTGGTGTCTGAAAACTCTTAGGGGAAAGTTCAGTTACATCGCTGCATTTTGCACACAGATGGAAAATGTTAATAGTCTGTGACTTGGAAGTTTATATTTTAACTTGCAATGCCTCTGAAGGAGAGGATTAAACAGAGCAGAGAGGGGAAACCACGGGTGTCTGGGCTGTGGCCTCTGCGAGTTCTGGCGGTACCCTCTGGGCACGGAGTTTCTGAGGAACAGTGTATCTTCCCGGAACACTGCCTCATTGCTACACCTGTCCTGGCCACATGGTGGTTGTTTGAAGTGGGGCTTCTCTGGGGGGACTGTCTATAAAAGCTGTGAGACCTTAACGATGAGCAAAGTCCAGCGTGTTCTAATGGGATCGGCACAGAAGGGTCTGTCTTGACAAACCATAGTGCAGTTGCTGCAGAGTTCTACTTTCCTTCTGCTCTTTCCTTACACGGCTTTTTACTTGGGGAATCACGGTTTTCTTTCATTGGATTTGCTAGATTTCTTTGACTCACGTGTTGGTGAACAGTATGGGACCTTTACCATGCTACTCATGGCTACTTCTGTTCTGTGCAGATACACTTTTTCCCTTGCTGCCATTCGTTCTTGTAAAACAAAATCTGATGAAAGGAGATTATAACCCATATAAGTACTAGTTTGGAGTAATAACTGATGAGGTGGTCTGGGTATACCAGGGATGACTTTATTCTTTCCAGGCAGCGTGAACTGAAGCAAGCTTTTAGAAGCTGTCTGTTTTTATGTTTTAAATGAGGACACAAATCCAGTCTGTCCTGCAGGGCTGTTGCTAAAGATTAGGTTAAACCTATGAATGAAGTAGATATAACAAAGGCTTTGCAAACCTTGCCCATTATTATTCAACATACAAGTAGAACAGTGGATGAACAAATAGCTATCAGCTTCCAGGCCAGAATGGATATTATGAAAGATCCTGCAGGGTTGGAATTTATCATGGAAGTCTTTGGTCTGGAGGCAAACACTGAACTAGATTGGAAGTATTGAATAAGAGGAATAAGGAAGAGACTTGATTCCCGTGCTTAAGCAGTGGTTCTTGAATTCTGGTATGTACTGAAGTCACCTGAAGAGCCCTTCATGGTGGGTACTCAGGACCTACTGCCAGGCATGCTGGGTCAGCAGGTTTGATAAACGACTCGGGTACACTCTTAAAAGCACTGGAGTTTTGACTAGTGGCCACTCTAAGATGCCAGAGGCTTGCTGGGAGGTCCTACAGAGCCTGGCACACTGCTCCGATGGAGGAGCCACCCTGGTGATGTCATTTTGGGAGTTGGGAGAGCTTTTGCATCTTGTGTCTGTTTCTTGGAAACTTGTTTTTGACCATACTTTGGTCTATTCCTTCCAGCTTGTTCTTATCAAGATAAAATAACCAGTCTGTCCTGTTCTTAAAATCATTGGCTTCTATGTCTGGAGAGATACCAACAGACTTGTCAGTCTTGTAGCTTATGTATTTCTTCACATGTTCTCGTTCTAAATATGAATCTGTATAGTTTATGTATATAGTCTGACATGATACTTGAAGCACTTTGTTCTTAATTTATGCTTCCTTTGGCCACTCTTACATGCAATTAAATCTGACCCAAGTTTACTTCCGAGTTTTACAAAGCATGCCCACCAAGACTGTCAGCATTTGTAAAATATTTACAGTGGTTTTCCTTGGTATTCCAGAGTGTTACAGCTTTTTTCTTTTTCTCTTTTTTTAGGCTGCAATTTCTTGTTCAGTATATTCTCACATACCAAGCTATTTTTCTTAAACAGGGTTGTTAAGTCTTTCTTACGTCTTTTTATTTATTGAATTTGGTAGTAGATTTGGTAGTACTTTTATCACTTAATATTTGAACATTCTCAGCACTTTAATTTTAGTATGGCTAAATGGAATATGTAAGATGCAACACTTTGCATTTAGTACCTTGTATTACATTAAGTGTTTTGGAACTGTAAAGTCCTTGCAGATAAATAGCTGAATACATCACATTTCCTCACTCTTGAGTTTTTACAGTGGCTCCAGCATTTCCTTTTTAACTATCACATTGGTTGAAGGAGCACATGTCAGTCACAGTGTGGCTTTATGTTCTTCTAACATGTGTTGCCTAGATAGCTAGAATCTCAGGTAGGTACCCATAACTTTGCTTGGATAATAACATAGATGTTCTGTCATATTTTCCTGTTGTGATTAATTCAGTAGTGTAGTGTGATCCCAACAGTTAATGTTCAATCATTTAGAATAATAATAATCACCAAGACTCTAAGAACATTTAAAGTTAAATATTCTTTCCTCTACAGGTGAGCTACATGATAGTCTCATTTAGAGGGCTATTGGAGGGGAAGGCAGCGTGAGTGTGGATTATGTGTGTGTGTGTCTGCTGAGAGCGGGTGCAGGGCAAGTGAAAGGTGTTGGTATGCTAGACTAATTTTTAGTGCATTCAACATCTCTCTGCCTCACAGTGGGGCAGAGGTGAGGAGAATGGAAGAAAAACAGTAAAGACAGCTCTGTGTATATTCATATCTCCCAGGACAGTCAAGAATTTAAAGTTAACTGTCTGATGAGTATATTCTGATGTCTTTTCCTACTTGTTTCTCTTTTCCCTTCCTGAGAGGGTCTAACTCTGGCCTTGGTTGGTGGCAGTAGCTCCCTTCTTTCAGTTGGCACAACTTCATACCATTATTTTCCCTCGTTAGTGCTTATTATACACAAGCCAAGAGAAGTGCAGTCATGTAAAACAAAATAAATCCTTCATGGGCTGTGTGCATGCAAATGGGCATGAGCACATTGTGTATATTACATCTCCCAACACACCTTCAGTATGATCTGATGGTGAGGGGGGAGACAGTGTTTGTGTCCAATCTGGCCTCTCAGTCTGTTCACCAGATATGAAGCTCCTGTATTCATCTTTCACCTGAGCTATCCATAGTCTTGGATGTAATTGAAGTGCTTTGTGATACTTCCTAGGCTGGAGGGACAACATATCATGTGATCCCAATGGTCGTCTTTAAAATTTTTAAAAATATTTTATTTATTTTTATTTATTACAGTTTAGTCACTTTGTATTCCGGCTGTGACCCCCTCCCTTATCTCCTCCCAATCCCACCCTTCCTCCCTCTTCTCCCCCCTATGTCCCTACCCTAGTCTTGTTAAGGGTCTCATTTTACCTGGAAAATGAGGGTGGAAAGTCATTGTATCCCAACAGCTCTCCCTTATGAATTTTTTGGTCTCCTCTAGCAATTTTTCTTCAAAGTAACAATTTCCTCTTGATTAAAGTTCGTCCTGCCTACAAGTTGTATAGGGTTAAAGATGGAACAGAGATTGAGGGAATGGCAAACCAATGTCTGACCTAACTTGAGACCCATGCCGTGGGAGAGAGCCAACCCCTGTTACTATTAATGATATTCTGCTATATTTGCAGACAGGAGCCTAGTGTAACTGTCTTCTGAGAGGCTCCATCCAGCAGCTGATGGAAACAGATGCAGAGACCCACAGCCAAACAATAGGGCGAGCTCAGGGAGTCTTGTGGAAGAGCGGGAGGAAGGGTAGAGGCAGCCGAATGGGTCAAGGATTGCACAAGAAGACCTGCACAGTAAACTAACCTGGGCCCATGGAGGCTCACAGGGACTGAACCACCAACCAAAGAGCTTGCGTGGGCTGGACCTAGACTCCCTACACATATGCAGAAGATGTGCAGCTTGCTCATCACATTGGTCCCCTAACAATGGGAGTAGAGGCTGTCTCTGACTGTGTTACCTGCCTTTGGATTCCCTTTTCTCCAGCTGGGCTGCCTTCTGAGTGGGAGAAGATACGCTTAGTCCTACTGCAGCTTGAGGTGCCAGGGTGGTTTGGGTATCCCTTGGGGTCCTTCCCTTCTATCAGAACACAAAAATAAGAAGATAGGGAGAGAGAGGGTGGGACTGGGAGGAGAGGTGGGAGGGGGCTCGAATTAGGCCGTAAGTCGATTAAATAAGTAAATAAATGTAAAAAAGGAGAAAAATTACCACCTCCTTTAATGTTTCCCACCTTATTTAGGCCAGAAATCTTGATCATCTATAGTTTTTAGTTCCCTTTCAATCCCACCTGCTTCAAACACTGTGTAGGGATTGATGGCTTCCATAGATCCAGAGTCCCACCTGGGCTATGCCCTCAGGAAGCTGGATTGCTACTGTTCCTGTTGCTTCCAGTGAGCACATTTGTGCAGTGTGCAACTTCTGCCATGTTATTTAGTAACTTACGTTGTTTTGTTTTTGGTGCCTAAAGTTGCTATAAAAAGAGCTTTTCTCCCAATATGTTACCATGTTGTGCCGCACTATAACTAGCAGAATAAGCACACTTGGGCACCAGCAGTTGACAACTGACTTCTTCTCATCTATAAGAAAGCTGACCTTCATGACTGGCATTTCCCTTGCCCTCACAGCAGGGCAGGTGCCGAGGCACCACAGTTAATTTAATTTGGCTCTGACTGTAAAACCATGATGGGAGACTATGTGTTTAACTGTAATTTATAAATTATGTAAAAGTTGAACAAGAAAGTATGTCAGACGGTTGATTTTCATCAGGGTGATTAAAATCACCAAGAAGATGGGGGCATTTGAAGGAGGTCTTGAATACGAATGTATTGACAAAGGTCATGGTTTAAAGCGAGTGAGTGAAATGAGTGGGTAAAATAATGGCCAGAGCCATGGATGTAGGGACTGACAGTAAGGAAGTGGGACTGTGTTTCCTGTTAACATTACAGTGTAGTGTGTATTGTTGAGGGGGATCGAAATTGGAAAAGCTGAAGTTTGGGTGTTTCTGCTGTGGTGAAGGACTCGTGGCCTATGGTGGTAATACAGGAGTTGTTATGGAGTACAGTTCATCCTCCAGGAGACCTGAGGTCTAGTGTGACAGCCTGTGCAGGTGAGATGGAACATGGATTAGTGGTACACAACCACCAACCCAAGGTCACTGAAAGGCACTTATGACCTCAAGGTTTCTTAAATTTGTTGTTTCTAACCAAAGTTGCTAACTCCTGTTTTCCATTTTTTCTTGTGGTTTGTTTTAAGAGAATACATAGCGGGGGATACTTAGCTTATATTTTCTCAATTAAAAACAATGACTGAGGAGCCATATTTGAAAATTTAAATTTCTCGAAAATATCATGGTCACGGTCCTAGTATGAGTTATTAAATGAACTGGAAAGCTAGAAAAAAATGTACAAGAGCAAAGCCTTCAAACTAAACAATACTAACTTCTTTTCATCATGACGTAGCTTTTGGCGCCTTGTCTGTCTACCCTGAGCTTTGTACAGTCCCTTCATCCTTAGCTGAATTGTGCTCCCTCACATTGTCCCTGAAACTTGAACCACTCTCTGGCTTTTATAACCGCAGCAGAGTACTTTGATTCCCAATCCTTTATCTAATGTGGCATTGGATAAACTCTACATTGCATACATTAGACTTTAGTTCCTGGCATCAGACTGTGTAACAGGATACATTGAGTATAGAAAGAAAATGAGAATTGCCTATTTTTTAAACCAATATTGCTTTCTATGCTCATAGTTGAGTTCTACCCTTCTAAAATGTTTCCTGTGGTTAATGTGACCATACAGAATATCCTGTGAAATTTCTAGTTCCTTCACATAATTGAATGTGGCTCTGACCCTGTCTGCATCATAATGTATTCTTAGACAGGAAACTCTTAGAAATCAAACACACATGCACACACACACACTTCATTTATTGGAAATAAGGAGTTTGATAATAAAGAGCTCTGATTCTTAATGGATCATTATGTATCCCTTTTGGGACCAAGGGAGCATGGGCCATTTGTTTTAAATTGTGAAATCATAAAAGAAAATGTTCACCATTAATTTTAGAGGATAAACTTTGATGCAAATGTGACATCCAGCCTAGTTATGTCTGATTGTATCGTTGTTCTCACTGATTGATTTTCTCTTGCTTTTAGGACATCTGATGCCAGATTGTACCCAGCTTCACCCCTCAGGCAGGGATGGTCCTATCCCTAGGGAACCAACTTTGGGTTGGGTCTGAGTTCAGTCCCACATTCATCTTGGCACCCAGTTGCCTGGAAACTGGATTACTGTCTTACTCATCCATGAGCCCTTCTCTGCTGGGCATCCATTTTCCTTTCAGACACACTTTACTCATCCTGAATTCTTTGCTTGCCCTTTTTGTCAGGCTCCTCTGCTCAGAATGATTTTCAAGCTGGCTAGTCTTCACCTGGATTCTCTTTTTCTCTTTGAACTTTTGCCTCATGATGATGCCCGCACCTGCCTTTTCATCTCACAGACTCATCTGCTACTTCAGATCTGCTGGTAGACGCATGACCCTCTTTACCACTTCTTCATTAACTAGTGTTCCTTTTCTCTTGCTATTGTATTCTGATCAATGTGAAATTCCAAGTCAAGCCTTTCTCTGTTCATGCCATACCACTCAGTCCTGTGATGAAGCTAACATTTGTCTGTCCAGTGTTATAATCTGGCAGCATCACATCCCACAGGACTAAACTGTAGGTTAGAGTAAGCACACATACATTACTTGTTCTGCATTAAAAAAGTACTCTCTGTGTCAACTTGCCATCATCACTTCATTATGAAGATAGCATCCACTACATAATTTCAGGTCCACCTTTATCTATATGTGGCAGCCCAAAGACTTAAAAGGTCTTATGTGTTTTCATAGTTTATCAAAGGACACACTGGAAAGCCCTGGATGAAATCATGACCATAAATGTTTCTCCTTGCTTATCTCTGTTTCATTTCACCATTTTCAGGAAGAACATTTCAATATATAACTTATTAAGCAAACTTTGATAATTTCATACATTGCTTTAATGGATATTAATTCAGTAATTAATCCATACAAGTGAATTAATCAACAAAAATCATCTGTAAAATTAACCCATTAAACCAACCAGTAAATTAATCTACTCTTAATGCATCCACTGGATTTTAATCCGTTATTTCTGGGCAGAGATTAGATTGATCTTAATTCTCTGTCTTCTCATCTTGTCCTTTAGGAGGCTTCTTAAGCTGTAACTTGATTTCCTTATGTAGGTATACTCCTTGTCTGGGAAGCCACTTTATATGCCTCTGAGGTGGTTTAATAAGCAAATACATGTTTATTGGCCTCAGGATATAAAGAACCTACAAAGAGTTATTTGCTCTGTGAGAAAAGAAGGAAATAACTCCTAGTTATGTAAATCCTCTATCACCTAGAGAGTAACAGGAAACTGTAGTGTTTATCTAATGTGCAAACATAACTAAGTTCTAAACAAGCATTTAAAATCAGAATAGTGACTGTCACTTACTCTTAATTCCATTAGCTCAGAGCTTCCTACCAAAACAACAAATCACTTACAATACCACTTCTCTATACTAAAACAACTCACAGACAATGCCACTGTTATTAAATGATGCAATGTCTGACATAGATAAAAAGAAGGGAAGCTAAGTTTTTTCTTTTTTTTCAGATTCTGGATTTCATTTCTTTTTTTTTTT
>CM053763.1:26544672-26571454 GCA_028658305.1 Pachyuromys duprasi
TGGTGGGTGTGGAGGCCCCGTCTCCTCACCGTCTCCTCTTAGCCTTTGTTTATATCTGACAGTAAGTAATCAGATTATTTATTGGCCACACAGTTTTGGTCTATTGTACTGTTCCTATACACAGGGGAAGTAGAACTGCAGAGTGAGCAAGGATATAGTTCTGGGAGCTGTCCTTGGAAGAATGGGGTCCGATGAATTTCAGGCAAGAAAGAATGCAAAAGGTACTTTTTTTTTTTTTCAGTCACCTTCTGCACTCTGCATTAAGTTAGGGGTAGCTTGAATGCTAGAGTGCAGTCAAGGTGAATGTTACAGAGTGCCATGTATTCTGAACATAAAAGCCATTGTCTTCACCAGAAAAGCTGTAACCACTTGCAGAAGACCATAGGCCCGTTGACTCATAAGAGGAGGGGTCACTGAACCCTCAACTTGTATTCCTGGTACCCCTTCCTGCATTTCCCACTTCGCTGTATATGATTTCACTCTAGTATCAGGAGACCTAGTTGTTGTGGATGGTGCTAGAATACCTAGTGTATAGAAGGTTAACTAAAAAGGGGATCCTATATATGGGGAAGTTGTCATCCTTATGGGTGTAAGACTTTTGGGGTGTTTGAGAACGGGTTTCTCTGTGTAGCCCTAGCTATCCTGAAACTTTGTAGATCAGGCTGGCCTTTAACTCAGAGCTCTGCCTACCTCTGCCTCCCAAGTGCTGGGATCAAAGCTATGGTCCACTGCCTAGCAGGGTGAGGTGTTGGAATGGTTGCCCGGGATTACATTTCTGTGTACAACCCCTCATCCATGCTCTGAAAATAAGCCCCACAGATCATTGATTTCCCAAGATGGGCTTGTTCGAATTCTGCTTTGCTTTGTTATCTGTTCTCTAACTTGAGGATTTAGACCCTTGTTTGTATCTCTTCAGGGAAACAGTGGATACAACAGTGAGAAATGAGTGGTAGCATTTTGTGTCACGTTGAAGGGCAGGGATGGCTAACACTTGTTTTGCTTCTAGACAGTGGTTGTACATTAGAGTCACCTGTGGAAAGAATCAGTGAGGATTTGTTATGAATTGGATGAGCTTGAGGGAAAGGTAGTGATTTATGATTCCTAGCCATGGGATTTCAACTACTGGGTGAATTCTAGTAGGTTTTCCCAAGATTGAAAATACAGATTAGATAGTAGTAGCATTCGAGGTGACTTGTGATTTTGACATCTTGTGGGACTGATTATCTTGTGAAGAACAGATGTAATTCAGACTGAGACCCCAGAAAGTGTCAGAGGTCTCATGGTGTTGCTGAGTAGGGTTGCAAAGGGAGTTGTTATGGTCAGTTCCTTTTGGAACAGGATTCTATCCAGTATATCTATGAAGAAAGCAAGTTACCAGAATTGAGTCAGTTGGAGTAGCAGGTACATTAGGGGCCTTCATTTGGGGCTGCTGGACATTACTGGTAAGCTCTCATGCTTAATGAAGTAGTGATTCTACTATTGTGTCAAGTATTCTTTCACTCCAGTGCTCAGTTACAGCTTTATGGTACAGAAGTGACTCACAGGTCAAAGTAATGGTATGATCTATCAAAACTTGCCACTTTGATACTGTTTTTTTTCCTTTGAGGGTGAAATATATGTGTAATCAATTTTTGTGACTTTTCTTGGGGTTTTAGCTTATATAGTGTCCTAGTTATGGACTTTGTTGTGGTGATGAAACACCATGACTGGAGCAAGTTGGAGAAGAAAGGGTTTATTTAGTGTATACTTTCATATCACTGTTCATCAATGAAGGAAGTTAGGATAGGAACCCAAACAGGGCAGGAACCTGGAGGCAGGAGCTGATGCTGAGGCCAGAGAGATGGTACTGCTTACTGGCTTGCTTCCCAGGGCTTGCCTGTTATAGAACCCAGAATAACTGTCCCACGGGTGGCTCCACCCACAGTGGGCTGAGCCCTCTTGTATCAATCACTATTAAGAAAAATGTCTTTAAGTTTTGCCTACCTGATCATATGGAGGCATTTTCTCAATTGAGGCTCCCTCCTCTCTGATGACTCTAACTTGTGTCAGGTTGACATAAAATTATTTAGCACATGTACAATTGAAAATAAATTTATGTTTGCATATGATTGGAAATAAAAATATCCCATGTAATATCCCATAGACGAATGGGCTTAGTCTATGTAACAACAGTCTTCTGTCTAACATTGATTCTAAAGTTAAGGTTTGCTAGTGTTCATAGAAAGTATTCTTTTAATGGAACCTTTTTGTTCCAGCTTTCATTGTCTTAGTTAATTTTGAAAAGAAACATGATCTCTTAAGTTTTGTGATAATATGAGATTAAAATATGCTGTTCCTCTTGTGCTTTCTTCCCCAATCACATATACTTATGTTTTCTGCCTCTGACTTAAACAAACAAACAAACAAACAAAACAAAACAAAACCAAAAACCATTTCCCTCACACTGTGGTAAAAAGCTCCCTAGCTTATTTCCCTTAATTGTTGTTACAGCAAAATTGTTCTGAGAGTATAATAGTGTCAGGGGTTGGTTCTCTAACATGGGGTGGGTCTCAGGTTGGACCAGGCATTGGTTAGACATTCCTTAAACCCCTGCTACTAGAAGTCTCAGCTAGAGTCACCCCCATATCCTCCCAGAAGCCTCCCCTGTCTTAGGGCTCCAGTTTGTCACAAAGATGCCTCTGCCCATGGTTTCTCTTTCAAATGTCTTACGGAGTCCAGCCTGTGTTGCTCACATGAGTGTGGAGTCACAGAAAGCCTCCTCCCCATCCTTCTGAAGCTGTCACCAGGCAGCAGCTCTTTAGTCAGGACAGGGGACTCCTGAGCCCTCCTCACATCATGCTGTAATGACTGGCTTGACCTTGCACTGGTCTTGTGGAAGCAGCCACACAGCTGGCAGGAGTCCATTAGTGCAGTCACCAGAAGAAACTGTGTTTGGTTTGGTCCTCCAAGACCTCTGGTTCTTACCATCTTTCTGCCCCACTTCTTCCATGATGGGCCCTAAGCCTTGGGGAGAAGGTGCCATCTAGATTTCCCATTCATGGTTAAGCACACCATTGACATTCTGTACTTTGACCAGTGTTACAGTCCTTGGTTAACTGCCGTCCAGCACTTGATTCTTTCTCTCATGAGGTCTTAGAGCTGCACTCATCTATGAGTAGAGAGATACACTTATAGGGCAGATTGATATGATATCCATTTAGCAGAATAGCAGTATATTTACTATTATTGGGCTTGTGAGCTCCTCACGCAGGAGTTGTTGGTCAAGTTTACATTGCCATACATATGCTTCATGTGAAGTGCTCTTTGCACATTCGTAACAGGAAATAGGGGGCAGGATATACTGCTCTTTTGTATTGAAATAAGAAATGAATTCATTTTCATGTTTTTATAATGAAGAAATGAGTTCTTCAGTGAACTGTCTTTTGAAAAAGCCAATGACATCATTTTTAGTGGAAAAAAAGAGACTTATTTGGGCATATGGGATTTGGGTGGTTTTGTTTGTTTGTTTAGTTTTGAAATGGCAATTCTACTGTTTGTTCCCATAGGTACTGGATCTTCCCCTAGCATAGGTAGAGGGGTCTGTTGACATTTTATTTCCACTTATTGCAAATGAAGGAAGATGCTGGAGCCTCCATGGACTTTAGGGCAGGATGGTTGAATAAGATCAACTTACAGATAAAGAGTTTTAAACTGTATTTATGCCACAACATTTTTCTTTAACAGTTAACTCAATTGGAGGGTGACATACAAGATCAAATTTCTAAATGCTAACGATTCTGAACCCTTTGTGAGTTCATACTTTTAGGAACTACAATTATGATTATGTAGGCATGTGTGTGATTCTTTTGCACACTTCTTAATATTTATGTACCTTCAGTATTTTCCTGTTATACAGATGACTTCAGTCTTAAAAACTTTTTTCCAGTCAAAGTGCTGTTGACAGAATAGTAACTTTCTGATGGCATGAAAGGAATTACATTATTTGTTCAAATGCTGTTCTCCTTCATAGGTCTAGAATTAGTTTAAGTTGACTATTTTCCTATGTGTGCTTGACACAGTAAACAATTTTTAATTATTTTGTTTGCATAATATATGTACATATGTATTTAAATCTTCCCATACACATAGAAACGAGACTGCCTCTTATAAAATGATTTATGTTGCATTTATATTTTCTAGCCAGAGTGAGGCCACTCATCTCTTCATTTTGGTGCTGTAGAATCATTTTTCTTTTATAGTAAGTTGTTACTTCTCTTTTCTTAGTTTTTCATTAATTTTGAAAGGAGAAAGCTTTTCACAACTTATCCAGTCCCTTCCTTTTATATTTGGGAGTGGCGTCCTCACAGCAGTGACCGCGTGTGCTTTTTCTCCACGGGCTGCCCTCTGTTAACCTGTTCTTCCAGCACTTACAGTATAAAGGGATCTGTGATCTCCGGCAAAATTGCTTTCGTTTGAGAAAGATGGATTTCTTCACAAGTTCAGGGTTTGGCCTCTGCTGAGATGAAAGTTAGAAGTGAGTTTCAGATGATTGAAATTTTGTGGCAGTAATTACAGTGACTTAATATAAAACAGCCACACTGCCTTTCGCCTCGATAAGTTATTGAAATATTTTCCCATCTTTATCTCTCAGGTTCTTTAAAAACATTCTGTTTTATTATTGTTAAGAAAGTATGTGTGTGGGGTGGGGGGCAGTTGCTATTGGATTTCTGCAGAGACTAGGAGAGGCATTGGAACCCCTGGAGCTGGAGTTTCAGGAGGTTGGCAGATATCTGATATGAGTGCTGGGAACCAAACTCTGGTCTTCTGGAAGAGCAGCAATCAATTTCTAATGGCTGAGTTATCCCTTTGCCCCTCTTAGGTCCTATGCACTGCAAAGGTGAACGTTATTTGTGTGCCATTGAACTACAAATGTGATTGTAAGTTACGATGAAAGTTTTTAAGTGAAGGTACTATTTTCAAAGACTGGGGTGTTTCTCCTTTTCATGATACAAATGACACAAGGTTACATTTTCATTAGGAGAAATTAGAAACCAAATCTCAACATGGTAAGGACAAAATATTGTGCCTTTTGAAGTAAAGGTTTAATACAGAACTAAATTGCTGACAGCTTACATAAGGGTGTGGTGTTGGGCTTTTCTTTCTTTGTTTCTTTGTTTCTTTCTTCTTTTCTTCTTTCTTCCTTTCTCCCTTTCTCCCTTTCTCCCTTTCTCCCTGTCTCTCTGTCTCTGTCTCTCTTTCACTCTTTATAAGACAAAGAGGAGCTGACTTGGTATTTAGAGTTAGGGGGAAAAGGAGATTGACATACTTATCACTCTTTTTCTTTCTGCTTCTCTTCCCCCCCCCTTCCTCTCTCCCAGCAGATGATGTTTTTCTCGGTCACTCTAATTTTCGAGCCAAAGTCTCTCACTGAATTTGTAGCTAAGCAATGGGCTAGCCTGGCTGGCCAGTGAGCTCCAGGGGACCGCTATTTTCTCCTTCCCAGTTCTGGTATATAAAAGCTTGCTATACCACCTGACTTTTGCTTGGGTGCTAGGATCTGAACTCAGGGTTTTCTTGCTTGTGTGGTAGGTGATCTACCTACTAAGCCATCTCTTCTGCCCCTACATAAGGCATATCTCTTAACACAACTTCAAAGTTTCTTTTTGAGTAGCCTAATAGTAGTGCTTTAACCTTTATTTTCTCCATCATACAGAAAGTGTTGTGGTGTTATGTTGTTCTTTCTGTTGCCACTTATATTCTTAAATCTTCTCGTTCTATTTGTTTATCACAAGTTCTATTGAGTGAAAAGTCTGGTTGCTTTCCTTAAAGGTGATATGTTTATGAGTATCTTCATTTGTGTTTCATGATTTGTAACTGGGATCTACAAATGAAAATGTCAAATGGTATTTTTTTTTAAAGAAATCAAGTACAGTGGGGTTAGCCTTTTACTTTCATAGCCTAATTATTCTTTGCTTTGTAATGCATATTCTTCTTTGTTTTCTGAATAAACTACTCGATGGAAGGTTGAAGATACTCCAGGTTATCTTCAAAAACAGTTGTTCAGTTTTTACAAATTGAAAAGGCAAAGTCTTGAGCAGTCTTCACTGAGCCTGTCTGCTCTGTGCTAACACATTTGATGTGGAGCAATTACTTTGCTTCTTAGTTTATTTATATCTTTGCTTTTGTTTGCCATAAAAATCTCTGCATATTGTTATGATTATTACTTTTGGGGTCGGTGGGATTTTTTTCCTGTAGTTGTAGATGGTAGAATATAAAGGTTTAAGCCATCTCATGTTTCTGTGGGACTGTTCGTTAAGGGAATGCAACCATTAATTTGTGCTTATTTCATCTAAAATGGAGGGTTTTTCCTATAATTTTTTTATTTACTCTGCATTTATATCTTGCTAGGTATTCACTACATAACTGATTTTTCTAGGGTGAAATTTCTCAGCAGTATGGTGTCTGGGTAAGATCAGAAATTCTGGATACAAACTGCCTGGGTTTCCAGGGTGATTCTGCTCATGAATAGGTCTATCATAGTGTGCATGCAAAGAGACACATTTTGTGTTATGTTTCTCACCTTGAGGTGAGAATTGAGAGCCTCATATTTGTTGCCTCTTCTATATAGTTAATTTATCTTATGAATATACACGTTTTGTCTCCTCTTATTATTTTTTTTTTCTTTTGGCATTTTAAGACAGGATTTCTCTTTGTAGTCCTGACTGGCCTCTGCCCTGACTGTCCTAGAATTCACTCTGTAGACCAGGCTGAACTCTGCAATCTGCCTGCCTCTGCCTCTTTAGTGCTGAGATTAAAGGTGTGCCACTACTTGGCTTTTTCTTCTCCTTACTCTTGTAATACATCATTACAGTATTTGTAAAAGTGACTTCACGTGTGTCTTTTGAGTAAGTGTAACTTAAGTGAACTATAAATTGTCCTAAGTGAACATATACGTTTTAACTTACACGTTTTGATATATAAAAAAACAAACAAATTTTGAGACCTTATAGAATAATATTGCTCAGGCTGGCCTTGAACTCATGCTCCTTCTGCCTCTGCCTCCTTCAGCAAATCCAGCGTACTTGTACCACCACAGCTGGCCTAGGGAAGAGCCTTGAACTCATTGGCACAGGAGACTACTTCCTAAACAGAACACCAACAGCTCAGGATCTAAGATCAACAATTAATAAACGGGACCTCATGAAACTGAAAATCTTCTGTAAAGCAAAAGACATTGTCATCCAAACAAAACAACATCCTACAGACTGGGAAAGGATCTTCACCAACCCTACATCCAACAGAAGGCTAATGTATTATGTATATTAAGAATATACATAAAGAACTCAAGAAATTAAACTCCAACAAACCACATAATCCAATTTAAAAATGGGGTACAGAACTAAATAGAGATTTCTCAATAGAAGAATATTGAATGGTGGAGAAACATTTAAAGATATGCTCTCTAGGCCACAGTAAAAGAGGATCCAGACAGTCCTGATGAGACCTGATAAGCTAGGGTCAGATAATAGGAGAGGAGGACTACACCTGTCAGCATAGGGGAGGGGCGTATGGGGAAAGATGGAAGGATGGTGCTACAATTTGGATACAAAATAAATAAATTGTAATTAATCATAATAGTAATAAAATTTAAAAAGTATTCAGCAACAGAATGTCTCTGATTTCACCTTAAACCCAACAGAATGGCTAAGATCAAAAACTCAAGTGACAGCACATGTTGGCAAGGATGTAAAGAAAGGGGAACCCTCCTGCATTGCTCATGGGAATACAAACTTCTAAAACCACTTTGAAAATCAAGCTGGTGCTTTCTCAGAAAATTGAGAATAATGCTACCTCTAGACCAGCTATACCACTCCTAGACATATATATGAAAGATGCTCCACCATGTAACGAGGGCACTTGCTCAACAATGTTCATAGCAGCTTTATTTGTAATAGCCAGAATCTGGAAACAACCCAGATGTCCCTCAACTGAAAAATGGATACAGAAATTGTGGTACATTTGCACAATGGAATACTACTCAGCTGTTAAAAACAAGGAAATCACGAAAATTCCAGGCAAATGGGTGGAACTAGAAAAGATCATCCTGTGTGAGATTTCCATATAATACAGGATAAACATACTAAAATGCACAGAGCTAAAGAAGCTAAACAACAAAGAGGAACCTAGAGAGGATGCTAAACTCTCATTCAGAAGAACAATTAGACAATGGAGGAAGTTTAAGAGAGGGAACAAGATGGGAGCCTACCATATATGTCCTCTGAAAGACTCCACTCAACAGGGGCTTGAACCACATGCTAAGACTCACACCCAAACTTTGGGTAAAATGCAGGGAGTCATAGAAAAGACTGGGGGAATAGAAGGAACTGGAGTACCATAACAAGACCAACAGAGCCAATAAATCTGGGCTCAGGTAGTCCTGCAGAGATTGATGTATCAAGCAAGTACCATGCATGGAAAGGACATAGACCTCCCTGCTCAGAAGTAGCCATCAGTAGCAGCTCAGTCTCAATGTAGGCTTCCTAGTAAGGGGAGCAGTGGCTGTATCTGACATGGACTTTATGCCCTGATCTTTGGGCTACAATCAGGATGTAAAGAGGATAAAAAAGTAAATTAAAATTTTAAAGAGTTTAAAAACATAAATAAAAATAAAATGTAAAAAGAAGAGAATAATATTGCAACTATGAAAAATTTTTAAAAATCTCTAAAATGGACAGGTTTCATCTATATTTTGAGGTTTGTAGTTATCTTAAAACTCCTTATTTTTACAGTGATTTAAAAATGCATTTTGTTAATAAAGTAATGGAAACTAATGACCTAAAGTCATTTGAGTGTGAGGTAGACTACACAAAACTGTTGAACTATATTGTAATATTCTCCTAGAAAAACTATGTCTTGGCTTTTCTCCATGGTACTATAGAAAAGAAAGGTTCTTGAATCTATTGCCAGTGCATTTCAGCATTCATCTGTCTTTCATTACACAATATTCTTTTTTTAAAATATTACTTACAGTTTATTAACTTTGTATCCCTGCTGTATCCTGCTCCATCAATCCCTCCCAATCCCATCCTACCTCCTCATCTCCTCCCTGCCTCTTTCCAAGTCCACTGATAGGGGAGGACCTCCTCCCCTTTCATCTGACCCTGGTTTATCAGGTGTCTTCAGGACTGACTGCAAAGTCCTCCTCTGTGGCCTGGCAGGGCTGCTCCTCCCTTGGGTGGAGGGGAGAGGTCAAAGAGCCTGCCACTGAGTTCATGTCAGAAATAGTGCCTGTTCCTCTTACTAGGGTACCCACTTGGATACTGAGCTACCATGGGCTATATCCGAGCAGAGGTTCTAGGATATATCCATACATGGTCCTTGGTTGCCAAAACCGTCTCATAAAAGACCCCTGTGCCCAGATGTATTTGGTCTTTGTGGAGCTCCTGTTCTCTCCAGATCATATTAACTCCCCTTTCTTTCTTATGATTCCCTGCACTCTGCCCAAGGTTTGGTTATGAGTCTTAGTATCTGCTTTGATACACTGCTAGGTAGAGTCTTTCAGAGGCCCTCTGTGGTAGGCTCCTGTCCTGTTACTTGTTTTCTCCTACATCCAATGTCCATCCCATTTGTCTATGTAAGTGAGGATTAATCCTATTACCCTGGTTCTCTTTCTTGTTTATCTTCTTTAGGTGTATAGATTTCAATGTGTTTATCATATCTTATAGGTCTATATAAGTAAGTGTATACCATGTATGTCTTTCTACTTTTGGGATGCCTCACTCAGGATGATCGTTTCCAGGCCCCACCATTTACCTACAAATTTCATGATTTCCTTGTTTTTAATTGCCGATTAGGATTCCATTGTGTAAAAGTACCACAATTTCTGTATCCAATTCTCAACTGAGGGACATCCGGGTTGTTTCCAGGTTCTAGCTATTACGAATAAAGCTGCTATAAATGTGGTTGAACAAATGTCCTTGTTGTGTACTTGAACATCTTTTGAATATATGCCCAGGAGTGGTATAGCTGGATCTTGAGGGAGCAATATTCCTAATTGTCTGAGAAAGCACCAGATTGATTTCCAGAGTGGTTGTACAAGTTTGCATTCCCACCAGCAATGGAGGACGGTTCCTCTTTCTCCACAACCTCTCCAGCATATGTTGTCACTTGAGTTTTTGATCTTAGCCATTGTGATGAGTGAAAGGTGAAATCTCAAGGTCATTTTGATTTGCATCTCCCTGATGGCTAAAGATGTTGAACATTTCTTTTAAGTGTTTTCTGCCATTCTGTATTCCTCTATTGAAAATTCTGTTTAGTTCTATATCCTATTTTTTAATCGGGTTGCTTGATTTGTTGCTTTTTAACTTCTTGAGTTCTTTATGTATTCTGTATATCAGCCATATGTCAGATATAGGGTTGGTGAAGACCCTTTCCCAGTCTGTGGGCTCTTGTTTTTTTCTGACAACAGTATCGTTTGCTTTACAGAAGCTTTTCAGTTTCATGAGGTCCCATTTATTGATTGTTGATCTTAGAGCCTGTGCTGTTGGTGTTCTGTTCAGGAAGTTGTCTCCTGTGCCAATAATTTCTAGGCCTTTCCCACTTTTTATTTTAACTATTTTAGTGTGTCTGGTTTTATGTTGATGTCTTTGATCCACTTGGACTTTAGTTTTGTGTAGGGTGATAAGTATGGATCTATTTTCATTTTTCTACACATAGACATCCAGTTGGACCAGCACCCTTTGTTTCAGATGCTGTCTTTTTTCTATTGAATGGTTTTGGCTTCTTTGTCAAAAATCAAGTATACATAGGTGTGTGGGTTCATTTCTGGGTCTTCTATTCGGTTCTATTGATCCACTATTCTGTTTCTATGCCAATACCATGCAGTTTTTATTACTATTGTTCTGTAGTACAGCTTGAGGTCAGGGATGGAGATACCTCCAAATGATCTGTTGTTGTACAGGATCATTTTGGAAATTCTGGGTTTTTTGTTTCTCCATATCAAGTTGACAATTTTTCTCTCAAGGTCTATAAAGAATTTTGTTGGTATTTTGATGCGAATTGCATTGAACTGTAGATTGCTTTTGGCAAAAAGTATTTGACAAAATCCAACACCCATTCATGTTTAAAGTCTTGGAGAGATCAGGGATACAAGGCACGTACCTAAACCGTAGTAAAGGCGATATACAGAAAGCCTATAGCCAACAGCAAACTCAATGGAGAAAAACTCAAAACTATCTCACTGAAAGCAGGCACAAGGCAAGGCTGCATACTTTCTCCATATCTCTTCAATTTAGTGCTTGACGTCCTAGCTAGAGTAATAAGACAAGTAAAGGAGATCCAGAGAATACAAATTGGAACAGAAGAGGTCAAAGTTTCACTATTCACAGATGATACGATAGTATACATGATTGACCCAAAAAATTCAACCGGAGAACTCCTTCAGCTGATAAATACCTTCAGCAAAGTGGCTGGATATAAAATCAACTCAAGAGAGATCCAAGATGGCGGCCCCAGGAGGACACTGTATCTGAGGAGTAGGACAGCAGTGTTGGCACAGCCACCAGGAGACTGAATTCTGGGACCTAAAACACCAGCATTTGTGATTGCCAGGTGAGAGGAAATCCTATGGTGAGGAAATCAAGTATGAAGGTCCTTGGGACACCCAGTCAATCCCTGGAAAAAGTATGAGTGACTGGCAAGCACACATCTGCCACACGGTCTCTGGTCCAGACTGAGGTGCCTCCAGCTACCATCCCAGACAGGAGTGCACAACCTCTGATTCAGAAGGAGGTGCCAAGTCTCTGGACCAGAGTGGAGCCCTTAGGTGCCAGCCCAGACTGGAGTGCAGAGTCTCCAGATCAGAGTGGAGCCCTTAGCTCTCGGCCCTGATTGGAGCGCGGAGCCTTCGGACCAGAGTGGTGCACCCACCTGCAATTTTAAACTGGGACACTCAGCCTTTGTCCCAGAGTGAGGTACCAAGCCTCTGGACTAGAGTGGCAAACAACCAGTGGTGCTCACAGCTTCTAAATCAGAGCACAGCACCGGGCACACAGAGCCCACAACAGATTACATGTCCTGCCTGCAGCATCACCCACAGACCTTAAGAGTCCAGCCTGATGATCCCGCCGCAGATTGAAGACCACTGGGTATTCAGGAAACCTGTACAGGCGCTTGGCTCCTGCAATCTGTGCTTGCTATACACACTTGCACCCACATCCCCTCCTGTTCTTATTCCCAAACCCCATAGCCCAAGCATCTAAGCTCTCTAGCACTCCCCATCAAGACACCTTCAGAGCACGCACACACACACACACACACACAAACACAAACACACACCAACACTTGCCCCCTGAACAACAATTCTGTGCCAACGGATTTTCCTCCCACAGATACAACTGAAGCAACAACACACATTCTCAAACCACTGCACCTCCCTGATCTTCCTGAAGAATACTCCAGACACCAGAGATTGATACTTCCAGTCTGAAGTTCAGCCTCTAGGAACAAACAGCTCCTTGAATATATACAAACAAATGGCCAAAGGTCGATGTAAGAACTCACCCAACAAAAATCAGGACACCATGGTCCCACCAGAAACACCCAAAATCAATGAAGATTTTAATTCAGCACAAACATAGAAAAATGATGTTAAAGCTATACTTATGCAGTTATTAGAGGGACAAAAATAAGAAATGAACAGAGCTCTCAAAGAAATACAGAAGAATATAACTGCCCACTTCGAAGAAAAATTAAAGACATTTAGAGAGGAAACGAACAAAAAATAGGAGCCACATTCAATCAGATGAAGAAAATGATGCAAAGCATGAAAACAGAATTTGAATCTGTAAAGAAAACACAAACAGAGAAAATCCTGGAACTGGAGAACTTAGAGAAAAGATCAGGAACCACAAAGGTAAGCATCACCAATAGAATACAAGAGATGGAAGAGAAAATCTCGAGAGCTGAAGATACACTTTACACTTGCTGAAATTGATTCCTCACCCTAAATAAAAGTAAAATCTGAAAAGTCCCAAACAGAAAACATCCAAGAAATCAAGGATGCCATGAAAAGACAAAACCTAAGAATAATTGGAATAGATGAAAAAGAAGACTCCAGGCTCCAAAGACCAGAAAATATGTTTAAGAAAATCATAGGAGAAAATTTTCCCAACTTAAAGAGATGTCTGTAAACATGCAAGAAGCCTACAGAACACCAAATAGACTAGACCAGAAAAGAAATACCTCTCGTCACATCATAATCAAAACACTAAACCTACAAAACAAAGAAAAAATATTAAAGGCAGCAAGGGAAAAGGGTCAAGTAACATATGAAGGTAGATCGATCAGAATCACACCAGGCTTCTCATCATTAACTGTGAAAGCTAGAAGGGACTGGGCAGAAGTCATGCAGTCTTTAAGGAAACAAAGATGCCAACCCAGACTACTATACCCAGCAAAGTTTTCAATCAACATAGATGGAGAAATAAAAATATTCCATGACAAAACTAAATTCAAGCAGTATCTACACAGCAACCCAGCTCTACAGAAGATATTAGAAGGAAAACTTCAATCCAATGAAAATAACTACACCAAAGAAAATATAGGATACAGATAATTCCCCAACAAAAAAGAAAAGAGAAAACAATGAATCATAGTAAGACCACCAACTATTATCTATCAACATAAATGGATTCAACTCTCCAATAAAAAGACATAGACTAACAGTATGGGTACGGAAACAGGACCCAACATTCTGCTGTATCCAAGAAACACACCTATGCAACAAAGATAAATACTACCTCAGAGTAAAGGGCTAGAAAAATGTTTTTCAAGCAAATGGACCCAGAAAACAAGCGGGGGTAGTGATTCTAGTGTCTAATAAAATAGACTTTCAACCAAAATTAATCAAGAAAGATGAGGAGGGGCACTTCCTTCTCATCAAAGGAAAATTCCAACAGGAGGACACCACAATTTTGAACATCTATGCCCCAAATATAAGACCACATACATTTGTAAATAAAACATTAAAACTGAAATCACACATTGATCCCAACACCCTAATAGTGGGAGACTTCAACACTCCACTCTCACCAAGAGACAGATCATCCGGTCAGAAGCAAAAGAGGGAAACAAGGGCACTTACAGAGACCCTAAATCAAATGGACCTAATAGATGTCTACAGAACTTTTCACTCTAGATCAAAAGAGTATACCTTCTTTTCAGCACTTCATGGAACCTTCTCCAAAATAGACCATATAGTTGTTCACAAAGCAAGTCTCAGCAGATACAAGAAGATTGAAATAATCCCTTGTATCTTATCTTACCATCATGGTTGAAAGCTGGACCTCAACAACAACAGAAACAGCAAAAAGCCTGCACATACATGGAAACTGAACAACTTGCTACTCAAGGACAGCTTGGTTAGAGAAGAAATAAAGAAAGAAATTAAAGACTTCCTAGATTTCAATGAAAATAAAAGCACAACATACCCAAACTTATGGGACACAGTGAAGGCAGTGCTAAGGGGAAAGTCCATACCATTAAGTGCCGTCATGAAGAAATTCGAAACATCTCATACAAGCAACTTAATGGTGCAGCTGAAAGCCCTAGGAAAAAAAAGAAGCAGACACACCAAAGTGGAGTAGACAGCTGGAAATAATCAAACTCAGGGCTAAAATCAATCAATTAGAAACAAATAAAACTATTTTAGGAATCAATGAAACCAAGAGCTGGTTCTTTGAGAAAAATCAAGAAGATAGACAAGCCCTTAGCCAAACTAACCAAAAGGCAGAGAGAAACTATCCAAATCAGCAAAATCAGAAATGAAAGGGGGGACATAACAACAGACATTGAGGAAATCCAAACAATCATTAGGTCTTACTACAAAAGCCAATATGCCACAAAAATCTTTGGAAATCTAAAAGAAATGGACAATTTTCTTGATAGATTCCTTGTACCTAATTTAAGTAAAGTCAGGTAGAAAAATTGAATAGACCTATATCCCCCAAGGAAATAGAAAAAGTCATCAACAGCCTCTCTTCCAAAAAAAGACCCAGAAATAAACCCACACACCTATGGAAAATTGATTTTTGACAAAGAATCCAAAACCATTCAATGGAAAACAGACATCATGTTCAGCAAATGATGCTGGTCCAACTGGATGTCTATATGCAGAAAAATGAAAATAGATCCATATTTATCACCCTGTACAATACTAAAGTCCAAGTGGATCAAAGACTTCAACGTAAAACCAAACACATTAAATTGGTTAGAATAAAAAGTGGGGAAGGCCTAGAAATCATCGGTACAGGAGACAACTTCCTGAACAGAACACCAACAGCACAAGCTTCAATATCAACAATCAATAAATGGGACCTCATGAAACTGAAAAGCTCCTATGAAGCAAAAGACATTGTCATCAAAACAAAACAACAGCCTATAGACTGGGAAAGGATCTTCACCACTCCTACATCTGACAGATGTCGAGTATATATAAAGAACTCAAGAAGTTGAAAAGCAAAAATTACCTGAGGCAATTACAAAATCGGGTATGGAGTTAAACAGAGAACTCTCTGTAGAGGACTGTAAAATGGCAGAAAAACACTTAAATGCTCAACATTGCTAACCATCAGGGAGATGCAAATCAAAACGACCCTGAGATTTCACCTTTCACCCATCACAGTGGCTAAGATCAAAAACTCAAGTGACAATGCATGCTGGAGAGGTTGTAGAGAAAGGGGAACTCTCCTCATTGCTGGTGGGAATGCAAACTTGTACAACTACTCTGGAGATCATTTTGGCGTTTTCTTATACAATTGAGAATAGTGATTCCTCAAGATCTAGCTATACCACTCCTGGGCATATATTCAAAAGATGCTCAAGTATATATTAAGGACATTTGCTCCACCATGTTTGTAGCAGCTTTATTCATAATAGAGAAAATATGGAAACAACCCAGATGTCCCTCAGTTGAGGAATGGATACAGAAATTATGGTACTTTTACACAATGGAGTACTACTCAGCAATTAAAAATGAGGAAATCATAAAATTTGCAGGCAAATGGTGGGACCTGGAAACGATCATCCTGAGTGAGGTATCCCAAAATTAGAAAGAAACACATGGTATATACTCACTTATGTAGACCTATAAGATAGATAAACGTATTGAAATCTGTACACCTAAAGAAGATAAACAAGAAAGAGGACCCGGGGTAAGATGATAAGTCCTCATTTAGATAGACAAATGGGATGGACATTGAAAGTAGGAGAAAACAAGTAACAGGACAGGAGCCTATCACAGAGGACCTCTGAGAGACTCTACCTAGCAATGTATCAAAGCAGATATTAAGACTCACAAACCTTGGGCAGAGTGCAGGGAATCATAAGAAAGAAGGAGGGTTAGTAAGACTTGGCGAGGACAAGAACTCCACAAAGACCAAATACATATGGGCACAGGGGTCTTTTATGAGACTGTTTCACCAACCAAGGACAATGTATAGATATAACCTAGAACCCCTGCTCAGATATGGCTCACGGTTGCTCAGTATCTACCTGGGTACCCTAATAAGGGGAACAGGAACTATTTCTCTCATGAACTCAATGGCCTGCTCTTCAACCTCCCTTCCCCCCTGAGGGAGGAGCAGCCCTGCTATGCCCCAGAGGAGAACTTTGCAGCCAGTCCTGAAGATATGTGATAAACCAGGGTCAGATGAAAGATGAGGAGGTCCTCCTCTATCAGTGGACTTGGAAAGGGGCAGGGAGGAGATGAGGGAGGAATGGGGAGAGTGGGAGTGAATGAGGGAGAGGGCTACGGCTGGGATACAAAGTACATAACCTGTGATTAATATAATAATAAATAAATAAAAAAACAGAAGCCTTCCTGTATTCCAAAGACAAAAAGCCAGAGAAGGAAATTAGGGAAACAACACCCTTCACAAAAGCCACTAATAAGATGAAGTACCTTGGTGTGACTGTAACCAAGCATGTGAAAGACCTGTATTAGAAGAACTTCAAGTCTCTGAAGAAAGAAATTGATGAAGGTTTCAGAAGATGGAAAGATCTCCCGTGTTTATGGATTGGTAAGATACACAATATTCTTAAACGGTTGATTTTTATGCGTGTATAAGAAAGGGTAGAAACATGGGAGAGTGGGTCAGTAATGCTGCTTATATTTTTTTCTCATTTTCAGGCATATAATAAAAAATTGCTATATTGTTTCATATTTCTGAGTGTGATATTTTCTAAGTCATTGTCATGTCTTCTCTACTCCTGTGTTAATGGAAAAATTAGATCGCATTCAAATTGACCTCAATCAATAGTGCTAATGCATTGTCTTAAAACTCAAACGCCGGTAGACTTGACCATGCTGGGGAAGACAGTGTTCTCTCTTGACTGACGAAATGAGTATAGTGTATTGCCTCATGCTGACCCATTATTGAAGCAGGGTGCCATGTCTTCTTCAACTTTTGACTTTATTTTCCACACTTTTGGTTTAAAAGATGAAGAAACTTAAACATGTTGAATTTGAATTATTTGACATCTGTACATTTTAGTTTGGGTCAGTGGCATAGGAGGTTACCCAACTGAAGCTTTAGTAGAGTATGTGTTGTGGTCCTTTGGGACAACACAGGTAGTAGCAAAGGTGCCTTGCGCTCTCCATCCATGCAACAAAAGGCCATCAAGACCTACCATTAGTTTTCAGTGTAGAATAGTTTCATTTGCTAAAACAAGAAAATTTTATGGAGCAGTAATATTGTCACTGAAGAAATAAAGGGGAGGGGAGGGAACATTCCTATCTGAAGGGGATAAAAACACAAATAAACCAAATTGTTACCAATAGATTTTAGTTCTTAGGTTGACTAATGTTCTTAAACACAAAGTAAATGGTGAAAGAAGTTGTGGGGAATCAGGAAGGACAGTAGAACCCAATAACAGTACATAAAATAGACTAAACATTTCTTTATGAGTTTTATAATCATGTTTTATGATTGCAACAAAAATCATAATGCTACCCATAATACTTTAAAGACAGTACTTGAAAGTAGAGTAGGGTAAGGGAACTAAATTAAAGTTTCTATTCTTCCCTGAAGATGATGCTGTACTTGTATTAGCAGAGTATAGTAAATCATAGCTGTGTTCCTATATACATGTATTTAAAGTACTCTGAGAAACTAGAGCAGTATAAAAACTACACAAATTCTTTAAGATAGTGAAGAAATTAAGATCAGCTCTATAAAAATGGTAAGATAACATGAAGCACAGAATTAAAAGAGAAATTGTGGAATGGGAGCCAGAGGAAATACATATTCAAATAATAACATGAAACATTTATATAGTACCGTGTATCCACCACCTTGAAAGAAAACATTGTAAATATTCCACACAGCATAAGATACTGCAGAGTGCATTGAAAATATAAGTACTAATCATAATTGCTTTGAGAAATTAATTTCTAACATAGTGACATATGTAAATTCAAACTAAAAGATTGGGAGAAATTATGCCACACAAACATTAATCAAAGACAGGAATGGCTATATCAATATTTGGCCATTTAGATGTTGAGCAAAGAAAATTATTAGAAAGAAGGGCAGTTCATACTGATGACTGGGTAAATGCACCGGAGACACAGGATTTTGGATATCTGTCTGCATGTCAAGCCACAGAGCTTCAAAATGAAGCAAAAATACGTGGAACAGAAAGAGAAGAGAGGCATTTGCAAAGATGGCCAAGGACATTACTGCCTCTTTTTTCTTACTGACTCTCCTCCGTGCTACAAAAAAATGAGATAGTACAAGTCAACATCTAATTTCACACAGGACTTACTGGTGACCGCATCCCTCTTGATAATAACAGAATTCTTATGGACTGCTGAATTCCTTCTGTTAATATTTTGTGAAAGGAAGTCAAGTATAGATTCATTTTTTGGTTGCTGTTTTTGTTTGACATTGCTATCATGATAATTGCAGCTTTATATTTGTCTATCTTAATCTGGTAACTGTTCAGAGGGAATTAGAACCTCCAACTCTAATTTATGTATTTATGTTTTCAGTTAGGGGAATTTGGATCCATATGTATTCAGCTTTGTTTGTGTGCCTATAGATTTCGTTTGTCTTTGTGTGGGTGAGCTGACTCCACATATTATGTAATATCAACGCTGTCCGCACTAGCTCCTTCCCTGAAGTCTGATTTATCTTGTACATTGTCACTCCTGCTTGGCTTTGATTAATGTGTGTTTGAAGTGATTTCTTCCTTACCTTTACTTCCAGTTTGTCTGTCATTATGTACTCGAGATAGGTTTGTGTAAGCAGTATGTGCCTGAAACATTTTTAAGTTTGCTTCCTGTGTCCTTAATTAGAATGTTTAACCCACTTATATTCCACATGACTATATGTTCAGATTTAAGTTATTAATTTGTGTTGTGTTTGACATTTCCGTTCATTTCTGTCGTTATTTTCTTGCCTTTCTGTGGTTTCTCAGGTGAATCTTTGCATTTCATTTTACTTCACCTAAAGTTGGTATATTTCTTTCAGAGGTTACTCTGAATGTTACCCAAATACACATGGATTATTGCATTTACTGTTGCCTCCACGCTTCAACAGGTGGCATGATGTACAGAAACGTTCCCTCACTTTAGGAGTATTTCTTCTCTCTCCTAGATCAATATGAGATCATGCTATTTTCTTGTTGATGTGTTCAGTTACTAAATGTAATTTATGAACTCGGGAAAAGAAGGAACGTGTGTCATCTTTTATTGTTTGTAGGCACATTGCAGCTCATTTTGATTTTTCTTTCCTCTCTGTTCTCTGCTGCTACTGCTTTGATTTGCTTTTTTCTTAAATCATCTTTCTTATTGGAAAACTCACTTAAGCCTTCTTTTGAGGTAAATTTACTGACAGAAATTCTCTCATCTTTCTCTTTTTATCTGAGGATGTATTGATTTCCTCCTCATATCCTGAGGGCTGTTTTGATAGATACAAGATTGTAGATTAACCACCCTTAGATTATATTTGTCACTTAACTTCTAGTTTTCTAGACTTCTGAAGCAACTTACCACTACTCTAATTTTTCTCTCACCTTTTTCTCATCTACTCTGAAGATTTTGTCTTTAGAATTCAGACATTTAATGGTGATTTGTCTTGAAGTAGGCTTAAACTTTGAAATATCTTGCTTTCTTGAATCAATAGGTTCATGCCGCTTAGCTGATTTACAGAGTTCAACCATTACATATTTGAGTGGCATTCAGACCCATTCTGCTGCTTGTTTCATTCTGACTCCAATGACAGAAAACATAGGTTATTTGTGATAAGTTCTCATGTCTCTAAGACTGTGTCTATTTTTCTCAGTTTCCCCCACCGTCACTATTTTGATTTCCAGTTTTTTGATTTTTTTCTACTTTGTTTCAACCATTCTGTTATTGAGCTTCACACACTAAAATTTTTATTTTATACATTATCACTATTTTTTTAGTTTGTTTTTTAATTTTATATCCTATGCATCCTTTTTTTCATTAGCTTAAACCGTACCAATGCTTGGTCCTTCAAGCATAATTTTATAATCAGTAGCTTTGAAATAGGACACATGTGGGCTGGAGAGATGGCTCAGCGGTTAAGAGCAGTGGCTGTTCTTCCTAAGGAGTGAGGGTTCAATTCCCAGCACCCACATGGCAGCTCACAACTGTCTATTATCCCATGTCCAGGCAATGTGACATCTTCACACAGATACACATGCAGTCAGAATACCAATGTACATAAAATAAAAATAAGTACATAAGTAATTAAAAAATAAAAGTAAATAAATAAGATACAGTTAATATTTCTGCCATTTCCCATGTCGGTATTATCTCTTTTGAAACTTGGGTATTTTCCTGTTATGTTCTGATGTTCTGACATCCTGTGATCCTGGATCTTATTCAAAGTGTGTGTGCGTGCATGCGTGCGTGTGTGTGTGTGTGTGTGTGTGTGTTTGTGCATACACGTGTGTGTTGCTCTTATACGTTTTTCAGGAGAAAGGAGAACATTGTCTTATTACTGCTGGGTAAAAGCCCAGGATTTCCACTGAGCATCGCTTGGTGTGTGTAGGGTTCTGTGTGGCAGCAGGGCAGCAGTGGACTTGCTGCCTGTCATCCTCTGCAGACATAATGTTTCCAGAGGGTCCTGATGAAAGTTACAGCTTCCACCAGGTGTCCTCTGCCACCAGCTGGAATTGTGCCAGTTTACTGTATAAAGGTAGGGTCCAGTTCCTCTTGTCCTCACTGACAGAGGTGAGAACATCGTTAGCACCTGGCGGGTATGGCAGAAATGACCTCTCTTATAGGAGCTTAGGGATGGTGAGTATGAATAAATTAGGCAGAGTACACCAGAGTAAACATACTGCTTGAAATATTATAGTTTTGCAAAGTGTTGACATTGGAACAAACTGGCATTGTCTCTCTCTTTAGTATCCACGTGAGCCTGCAGATATCTCAGTAAAAATTCTGATTAAAAGTCAGTAAAAGAACCTAAGGGAAAAAATTTGAATCTAAAGTCAAAACTATAAAGCAAAAATTCTATGTATTCATTAAAATCTTCCTACAACATTATCTCAGTTAGGGTTATTATTGCTATGATGAAAGACTGTGGCCAAAAGAAACTTGGGGAGGAAAGGGTTTATTTCCCTCACTGTTCCATGTAACAGTTCATCATCAGAAGTAGTGATGGCAGGAACTCAAGCAGGGCAGAAACTTAGAGGCAAGAGTGGATGCAGAGGCTGTGAACGAGTTCTACTTACCTTCTTTGCTTCTCATGGCTTGTTCAGCCCGAGTTCTTAGAGAACCCAGAACAACCAGGCCAAGTATGGCACGATCAACTGTGGTCTGGACCCTAGCCCATCAATCACTGATTAAGAACATGAACTTCAGTTGAGGTTCCCTCTTTTTAGATTGCTCTATCTTATGTCAAGTTGAATTTAAAAAGCCATAACAAACACGGTCATTTCTGTCTTGCACATTCTTCGCCCTATATGTCACTATGCTAATGGCTTTTGGTCTATCTGTATTTCTTTGTACAGTAATTTTCTGCTTATTTGTAACGTATTACTTCTATTCTTGAAAAAGATAACTTATTGAAATATTCTATACACAATGTTTATTATTTAGTAGTTTACTTTTGAGTTCTCTCTGTATATATTCCCACCACGACTGTATTTTATAGATAGTTGGCATCATAGTTTTATTTAGAACGGAAATAATAATGATGCTTTTTAAAAAAGACATAGAATGAAAACGTATAATGGATATATTTGATGTATATGTGAGTAATGTGAGTATAGGTCAGTAGACATTTTTTTTTCCTGTCAGACTAAGAGCAAAATACCTTATACCTTTTGCTAATCTTTGTTACAGTTCTTCAATTCCACCTTTGTAGGATGAAAGTAAAGATAGATAATATACAAATGAAAGAGTACAGTTGGGCTCAGTCGGATTTTTTTTTAATGGAGGAATGGAGAATGAAGTGTTAACTTTACATAATTTTTATGATAGGAATAGGAGCAGCATTCTTTTCAACCACAAATCTGTAAAGACATTCCTAGCTTGCAGAACCCACAGTTTGCTGACCCTGTGCATTGTGGAGTTTGTGATTCTCAGCACTGGTCACAGTTTTAGTGGCGAGGTCAGGACACAGCTTTCAACATCTCTTTTGATATTTCCAAGAAACCACATCTGTTTCCTCTCAGCCTCATCACAGTGAGAAGAAAAATATCATAATTTTGTGTTAGTGGCTAGTCTTCAATGAATATTTTACTCCCCGAGGATTTTGCTTATATGCTTAGGTTTGATTTTATTTCTTCTTTTTTTTTTATGATCTTACCTAGAGATCAGATGAAAATCAGAATAGGTTGGCATAGGTAAATAGTGGGAATCCATATACTAGCCAAAATACTAAATTTTTCCTTATCCTCAACTTATTTGGTTATAACGTGAGAATAATATGACTAGCCTTGCTCAGGTTCCTATGTTTGTATTTATAAAGTATTTTTCAAAACAATCATAAAATTAAGCATGAAGAGTAAATACTATCTTTAAGCATTCAACTCAGACTTCACTTTTGTCTGATTTTGATGGGACATATTCAATTTAAGGGAAGATATTTTTAAATTAATGTTAGTTTTGGCATATATAGGTTTTTTGGGGGGGGCAAATATTCTTGGCCCATGTATTTTATTTATTTGTTAAGCAACTTTACATCATTTAATTTCTCTAGGCCAGTCTTTCTTTTTATAATTTCTGATTGAACTTTGCTTTTCTTTTATATTTTTTGTTGTGAGCCTAGCCTTTAACGGCTGAGCCATCTCTTCAGCCCTGCTTTTCTCTTTGGATATATGATTTCTCTCTTCAATTTTCATGCTTAGAGAATGAGAACTGGTTGCTCCTTTTGTTCTAATAATTTTTCATATGTTTTTGATCATATTCTTTTCCATAACTCCTCTAAGATCCTTTCTCCTTCCCTAACTCAATTTTATATTCTCTTGCTCACAAAACAGAACCAAAAATCAAACCAACCAAAAAAACAAAACCAACCAACCAACCAACCAGACAAACAACCCTACCACCACCACCACCAAAGAACCCAAACAAAAGAGAAAAGGAGCACAAAAAATAGAGTCCATTTGAATTGACTAAATGCTCCTGCCCATTGGGTTTGTCCTGTAGTATGTTTGACATACCTGGTGTCACTTTATTGGAGAAAACTGACTGACCCTTTCTGAGCAAATATCAAGTACAAATAGCTTTTTTTTTATTTTTGATTAGAGATGGGACTTTGTGTCCACTTTCATGTATAGTTCTGAAAATAGCACATTCATCAAAGACATGTTTATAGCATCTGCTCTCTTTATGTGCTGTACTAAGAGTGATGCTAGGAAATACTATCAGATCGAGCAGTTGGGGCAATAAGGCTGTTCTTCAGAATTGCTCCATCTTCTTGGTGTAAGATGGTGAGATACCTTTCTTCAGCCTCTACCCATTTACAGCTATTTTCTTAAATCTGTCTTGATAGAATTCAGTTTCCATAAACATCTGTGCTGAAGAGGCTGTGCATAAATAAGGAAGGTAATTTACAAGTGACAGTGCTTTTAAATGGCTTTGAGTAGGGAACAATAAACTCACCATTTATGGTAATCAGCAGTTTGAAATGATCAGTTTATGTGATTTCAAAATAACATTTCATCCAAAAGACTCACATGTAATTATTATAAATTAGCATAATTAAACAATGTAATTATGGTAGGTTGTTCATATAATTAAACCTAAAACTGAACTTGTATAGCAAATTAAAGTGTTTGTTCCTTTTCTTAATTTTACTTGAAGTATGATATTATTCGATGTGGGAAGACAAGAAAAGACGTAAGTGCTGGTGTTGATTCACATCTCAGAGGGAGCTTAGGAATGGTGAAGTCATAGTTAGCTCACATTTTCTCTTTGGCAATAATGCTGCCTTTACATTTTTTATAATTAATTAATTTTACATCCTGGATGCAGTTTCTTCTCCTCCCAAGCCTTCCCTCTCACCTTATCTCCCCACTGTTCTCCAGCCCTTCTTTCTCCTCAGAAAAAGTGAGCTGTCCCATTGCTATCAGCCTGCTTTGGCATATGAACTTGTAGTAGAACTAGGGGCATCTTCTTCTGTTGTGACTAGGCAAGGTAGTCCAGTTAGGGGAAGGGAATCCCACAGTGGGCAAGAGTCATATACAGCCCCTGCTCCTGCTGTTAGGAGTCCCTAACAGCTGCTGCTTTTTGTTCTAGAAAATGTTAAATCTAAAAACTTCTATCCAGGAAGTCTGGGACACTATAAAAAGAACAAACCTAAGACTAATGGGAATAGAAAAAGGAGAAGATTCATAGCTCAAAGGTCCAGAAAATATCTTCAACAAAATTATAGAAAAACATTTCTCTAACCTAAAGAAAGAAATGTCTATGAATGTACAACGACCTTACAGAACACTAAATAGTTTAGACCAGAATAAACTATTATTCTGCTACATAATAATCAAAACAATAAATGAACAGAACAAAGAAAAATATTAAAATCTTCAAGGGAAAAAAGGTCAAGTAACATATAAAGGCAAACCTATCAGAATTATACCTGACTTCTCAACAGAGATACTAAAAGCCAGAAGGGCCTGGGCAGATGTTTTGCAGTCTCAAAGAGGCCACAGATGCCAGCCCAAACATACATACCCAGCAAAACTTTCAGTTACCATAGAGGGAGAAAACAAGATATTCTATGATAAAGCCAAATTTAAGCAATGTTTATCCACAAATCCAGCCCTACAAAAAACAATAGAAAGAAAACTCCAACCCAAGGAGGTTAACTGCACCCAAAAAAACATAATAAATAAATAATTTCACACTAGCAAAACCAAAAGAAGATGCACACACACATATGCACACATACACACAGCTACAACCAACATCAAAATAACAGGAAGTAACAATCAATGTTCACCATCAGTGGACTCAATTCTTCAATAAAGTCTTAGGCTAACAGAGTAGATGCAAAAGCAGGAGCCATCATTTTGCTGCAAATAAGAAACACACCTCAACAACAAAGATAGATATTATCTTCACAGTAAAGGGCTGGAAGATTTTCAAAGCAAATGTACCCAAGAAGAAAGTTGGAGCAGCTATTCTAATATTTAATAAAATAGACTTTCAACCAAATTAATAAAAAGAGACGGAGGGGGATACTGCGTACTCATCAAAGGAAAAACCCATCAAGATGATGTCTCAGTTCTGAGTATGTATGTCCCAAATGCAAGGGAACCCACATTTGTAAAAGAAACATTACTAAAGCTTAAATCATACATTGAACCACACACAATAGTAGGAGACATCAACACCCCACTCTCACCAACAGACAAGTCATCTAGACAGAAAGTAAACAGAGAAATAATGAAACTAACCAACATTATGAATCAAATGGACCTAGCATACCTATAGAACATTTCACTCAAACTCAAAAGAATATACCTTCTTCCCAATACCTCAAGGAACCTTTTCCAAAATTGACCATATACTTGAACACAAAGCAAGTCTCAACAGATAGTAGTAAATTGAAATAACCTTCTGTGTCTTGTCAGACCAGCATGAATTAAAGCTGTAATTCAACAACAGAAACAACAGAAAGCCTACAAACAGTGGCAAAACCGAACAACTCTATTCAATGACCAGTGGTTCAAGGAAGAAATAATGAAAGAAATTAAAGACTTTCAAGAATTTAATAAAAATGAATGCACAACATGCCCAAACTTATTTGACACAATGAAAGCAGTGCTAAAAAGAAAGTTCATAGCACTACTGCCTTCATAAAGAAATTGGAGCAATCTCATACTAGTGAGTTAAGAGCACACCTGAAAACTCTAGAACAAAAAGAAGCAAACACACCCAAGAGGTGTAGACAGCAGGAAATAATCAAACTCAGGGATGAAACTAGTACATCAGAACCAAAGAAACAACAAAACCAAGAGTTGGTTCTTTGAGAAGAGCAATAGGATAGACAAACCGTTAGCCAAACTAGAAGGCAGAGAGAGAATATCCAAATTACAAAATCAGAAACAAAAAGGGGAATGTAACAATAGACATTCAGGAAATCCAAAGAATCCAAAGAATTCGGTCTTATTTTCAAAATGTGTACTCCACAAAATTTAAAAATCTAAATGAAATGGACAATTTTCTTTTTTTTCTTTCTTTTTTTATTAATTTATTTATTTTTATATCAATCACAGGTTAGGTACTTTGAATCCCAGGCGTCGCCCCCTCCCTCAT
>CM053763.1:26571954-26600079 GCA_028658305.1 Pachyuromys duprasi
CAGACTTGTACAGCCTCTCTGGAAATCAATTTGGCACTTTCTTAGACAATTAGGAATGGTGATTCCTCAAGACCCAGCTATACCACTCTTAGGCATATATCCAAAAGATGCCCAAGTACACAACAAGAACATTTGTTCAACTATGTTCGTGGCTGCTTTATTTGTAATAGCCAGAACCTGGAAACAACCCAGATGTCCCTCCGTTGAGGAATGGATACAGAAATTGTGGTACTTTTACACAATGGAATACTACTCAGCAATTAAAAAAGGAGGAAATCATGAAATTTGCAGGCAAATGGTGGGACCTGGAAATCATCATCCTGAGTGAGGTATCCCAAAAGCAGAAAGAAACATATAGTATTTACTCACTTACATAGACCTATAGGATAGGAAGGTCATGCTGAAAGGAGGGGGACCCAGGTTGGTATGATCAATGCTTGCTTAGATGGACGAATGGGATGGACATTGAATGTAGGAGAAAACAAGCAACAGGCCAGGAGCCTAAGAAAGAGGGCCTCTGAAAGACTCTATATAGCAACGTATCAAAGCAGATATTAAGACGCACAACCAAGCCTTCGGCAGAGAGCAGGGAATAATATGAAAATAGGGAGAGTCAGTAAGACTTTTGGAGAACAAGAGCTCCACAAAGACCAAATAAATCAGGGCACAGGGATCTTTTACGAGACTGTTTCTCCAACCAAGGACCATGTATGGATATAACCTAGAACCCCTGCTCAGTTGTGCACCATGGTAGCTCAGTATCCAACTGGAGACCGTAATAAGGGGAACAGGGACTATTTCTGTCATGAACTCAATGGCTGGCTCTTTGATCATCCCCCACACACACCCAGGAGTACCAGCCTAGCTAGATCCCTGCAGATGACATTGCCTCCAGCCCTGAAAAGACAAGATAAACTAGGGTCAGATGGAAAGGGAGGAGGTCCTCCCCCATCAGTGGACTTGGAGGGGGGCAGGGAGGAGATGAGGGAGGCATGAGGAGAGTGGGAGGGCATGAGGGAGGGGGCTACACCTGGGATACAAAGTACCTAACGTGTGATTAATATAAAAATAAATAAATTACATTCAAAAAAAGAAACATATTTGGGTTTCCAGGTATTAAAAAGAAACATATACAGAGTAAATATCTGCATATACAAGTGACACTTAACTGTAGACTAACAACCTGGAAAAGACGATTTTATCACTCAATCAAATGCCATTTCTGAGGAGGACAGAAATTCTGAGGATGACAGTTACTAAGCTGTACTTTCTTTTTATTGTGCTTACTTAGAAGCAGCTTATGCTGAATGAAAATGATAAACTACTCCCTAAGTTCTCCTTATACCCAATAAATTAGTCTCTTTCCTACCTTTCAACAGAGAAGCTTCTTTTTGTAGTATCTGATGTTTAAGAAAGAGATCCACAAGTTGTCAACATTCAAAGAATAAAAGGCTAGATAGTATTTAGCTCTAAATGAAACATACACACACACACACACACACACACACACACACACAATCACAACCCTGACCTCAAGGCTTAGGAAATACTGCAGAAGAGGTCAAAGATTCTAAGAGCCAGAGGTAGTAGATGACTGCAAAACAGTATTAACTAGACACAATGTTGTTACACAGATGAACTCACAGTCATATGACTGTATGCATAAAAAGAAACTAATGATATCATAGCATGGGGGAGGAGCTCATGAAACCCCATGTCTAGCTGAATGTTACTGAGAACTGATGGCTGCTGGAAGATACAGAGCCTGTTTTCTTCTGAATGCTGCCTAAAGGAGCACGGATAGGCAAGGAGATTCGGTGATTCTTTTGCAAGTGCACATAAAATTAAGATGGAAAAGTGTTGAAGGAAATAAATAAGGAACTGGAGGGGAAAGAATAGTCAGAGGATTGATGAACATGCATTATATGCATGCTGTAGAATTCTCAAGCAGTGTAAAAACTAAGAAAACCATTACTATCAGTTTAAAACTGGGCTGGAGAGACGGCTCATCAGGTAAGAGTGCTGCTTGCTCTTTCAGAGGTCCTAAGTTCAATTCACAGGAACTACATGGTGGCTCACAACCACCTATAGTGAAATCTGGTGTCCTCTTCTGTCATTTAGGTTTATGTACAGGCAGGGCATTGTATACATATTAAAATAAATACATCTTAAAAAAAAAAAAAGACAGTCGTCCGGTGGCTCCATCTTCACACCAGCCTTTGATAACATCACTTCTGCGTCACGGCCATTTGAACAGTGCTATTTCACTATTGCTTTAATTTGCGTTTCTCTGACAATAATTTGTATCCTTTGTACTTCTTTGATCCCTGGGTGTGGTGTCAAATATTTGGTCAACTTTTTAGTCTGTTTCATTATTGGTCAAGTCTTCATTATTGGTCGAGTCTCAAGAGTTCTTCACATAATTGGATACTAATGCTTTATTAGGCATGTCTTCCGCAAGTATTTCACCAAAGCCTGTGATGTACCTTTTCATTTATTTGGCAGTACCTCTTTTAGAGAGTTTTTTTTTTTTTTTAAGTTCCATAAGTCAGCTTCTTTTTTCCGGGATGAATTCAAGAACCAACCAAAAGTCATATATATATATATAATCTTTTTTTTCTGCTTCTTCTAAATGCTACATAGTGCTACATTTAAGTCTATGACTCAATCATTTCACTTTTTGAAAGGCATAAATTCCAGGTTCAGATTAACTTTTTGCATGTGGGCATACACTTGCCCCATAATAAATTTTTTGAAGGACTGTCATTTCCACTGTGTAGTAGTCACTCTTTGGTCAAAGATTATTTTATGCTAGTAGTGTATTTCCAGATGCTCTACAATGTTTCCTTAATCTGCTTGTATTTTACTAATACCCACTGCCTTGATCACTGTAGGTTTTATAATAAATCTTGAAGTGATGTAGGAAAAAAAACTACCACTTATTTTGGAATAACTAGATTTGTGCAAAAGTTTTAAAGATAGTTTTAAAAAACTCATTCATCCACCATTTTTCAATTACCCTTTTTCGCTTAGTGTGCCATGATGTATTTATTAAAACAACATGACCTCATTGATTTATTTTCTTAAAAAAGCCTGACATCTTTGTAGAGAGCTCTCCTTCAAATTCATAGCTTTAACCCCTTCACTAACAGCTATTGTGTGCATGTATGCAAATGTATGTTCATCTTTTAAAATTCAGGGAAAGATTTCATAATGCACTCTGATTTCCAGGTAAAATATAAGCCCTATTTTCTTAAGATAGTCTGACAGGAGATCTAGTTAGACAATATACCTGTAATAGGCCCAGATCTGTGTCACATGTACTAGGTAAGCCAGACTTCAATAACTGTCATGTGTTCCTTTAATTCGCTCTGTATTTCTGGAGTGGTATGTTAAATAATATACTGTCCACAAATCACAAAGCTAAACAGCTGGATATTTTGTTTTATACACAACAGTACTCCCTGCCTCAAGGAAGTTCAGAATATTATATCTCCACACTTTCAATTTTACACTAGCCTAAGACATGCATGTCATGCTTCTTCAGATGAAACATTTAAAGTATTTGCATGATGAAAGGAACCTATTCCCCAAATGATGCTGAGGTGGCTAGGGCATAAGTGAACTCTCCAACTTAACATCCATTGGCAGCTCACCAAAACAAGCTAATGTTAATGTGTGAAAACCACTCACTGGAGATACACAGAGAATTCCCATTTGAGTCACAAGTGAAAGGCAGGGGTAACCACAAGATGGAATTGGTGGTATTATTCATTCAATAAGAAAAGAAATGCATTCTCTTGAAATTAATTAGTGCCTTTAATTATATAATGCTTAAGGAGCACACTGGCATAAGATAGCAATTTATTATTGAAATCCCGATTAAAAAGGATCATTGATGAATGTGAACCGAAGATAGCTAGACTCAGCTCTATCAGTCATTGCCAGAAGATGATTCTAAACACTTTATTTCCCAAACAATGTGAATAATTTCCAATTTTATTTATCTCTCAAAACCAGGCAGTGGAATTAGAATTTTTAAATTGCAAAATAGAAGTGAAAACCCTTTGGAGACTGTCAAAACCTCCAGGACTCTTTGCCATACCAGTGAAATGGTCCTAGAAACACCACAGTGTCTGAAATGAAGCTCTGTGAACTCACCTCATAGTAACTCCGGACCGCATTGCAAAAGGCTTCATCTGCCACTATCTGCGTTTCTCCGTTGAGGAAGGCCTGGAATCGTTCTTTCAGCAGCTGCAACTGCTGTTTGTTAAGCTACAAGGAAAACAAATTAATTAATAAGTAAACACACAGACAAGTAAATAATAATAAATTCCTAAATCAGCTGACTCATACAATAAAACGCTCATTAAAAGTTACATTTGCTCTATGCCGATTTGATTAGCTTTGTAGGAAACAAAAATAAAAGTGCAAAATCTCACTATTTGTACTTAGCAATAATTTCCCCCATGTGACTTCCCTGAATATTTCAGAATCCAGATATGGACTTTGATGTTTATACCCTAGACAATTCTTGATGTTAACCTCCAAGCCCCTTTGCAGAGAGAGTGAAAAATTTAAATTTTGCTAAGAGATTGAGGTATGAAACTCTGCTGTATAAACAAAGCAAAGAGAGTAAGAACTCTTAGAAATGAGTAGACTCCCTTTCAGGGCAAGAGACAATTAGCTGCAATCTCTTAAAAGACAGAAGGGACTCCTGACAAAGACTCTTCTGAAATGAGTGCTGGCCTCTCAAAGCTCAAGTTCCATGAAGAAGCATGCCTCAAATGCCTGAAGTGAAAGATACGGAGCCATGAGCAGATGACAAATTCAAGAGACCAGAGATCCAACAGATAAACTAGTAACGACTCAAGCCTGCTGGTGGAAAGATGAAAGACTGAGAGGGAAAACTACAAATTTATACCGGATTTAGTCACCACTATCTGTCATATCGACTGAGGCGGGTTAGACACAGGCTTCCTACAACTCACCAACTGTGTCCTCCAGTCCACTACAAGTGGTATCCCTACTGAAATTTTAATCCCCAATGAAAAATAAACGCAAGGTAGCTGTTGTTAAAAATTATTTTAATTAATTTCAAGATAGCAGGAACAGAGCTATAGACTCAGTACAGGCCCTTCAAAACATCTGTCTCAGTGCCCTGTGTTCATTCATGCCATGAAGCTCATCTTCATCACACACACACACACACACACACACACACACACACACACACACACTCTCTCTCTTAAGGTTGGCAATATAGACCTAGAGGTATGGAAATGCTGTGTTCAAGGTCAACTATAACAAGGCAGGTCTGGAAACAGTGTATGCTGGAACACATAATGAACAGCAAAGGGATGATGCTTCTGTTTCTTCTCATCCTGATTGGACTTATTGAAGGAGTTTGTCCAGTTGTGGAACCTATAGAGGGATGTGAAGCATGTGGAACCATGCTGAGGAAAAATGATTAAAGGATTAGAAAGCTAAACAAAATGGCATGATTTGCCTTCAAAAAAAAACAAGCTGGTGTATAATAAGTTTAAATCTTTTCAAAGGGCTTATTAAAATGCCATTCAAGTATCAGGGAGACAAGCTCTTTGAAAAATTGGATTTTATTTAAGTGTCTAACAAAAAAGAAAGCTTGAAATGAAACTGTCGCTGGTACTAACAGGCTGATAAATATGTCTCCGATTGTACCGGGTGCTAAAAAATAAAAAAGTTCTTGCTCTGAGGACTAAAAGACAAAGACAGCCCATTTCTTTACTGATGTTACCTCCTGCATGTAGAAGCTAACCCAGCTGAAGTACAGAAGCAAGTAGCATCACCATTGTATCAGAATCTCCATTTCTGTAACATGAAGAAAATGAAAGCTTGGACTTCTGTATGAGTCCAAGAAAGGCCAGGCCACAACTTTAGGCTTCTAAGCACAGCTCACACAAGGGACCAAAGGGAACTGGGACAGCAACTGCCTCGAGTGAGGAAGCTGGTAATAGTCCTCAAGCCATGGGAGTCCAGAGACCCAACAGGTAAACTGGGAACAACTACTCAAGACTCCTGGGGGAGAGATGAGAGACTGAGAGGGCTAACACTACTCTCCTTCAATGTTTATGCCTACAGTAATCAAGACACTGAAGCTAGTGAAAGTGCAGGCACATGGGTCAATACAGTAGAAAAAAGAGCCCAGAAAGAGACCGGTAGAAGTAATATCAGCTGATCTTTTACGAAGAAACAAAGCCAATCAATGGAAAAAAAGATAGTACTTACAGGAAATGATTCTGGGCTATCTAGACAGTCACACACACACACACACACACACACACACACACTAATGGATCTAGACGAACATCTGAAATTCATTACAAATATTAACTCAAAATAGATCACAAGTCTAAATGTAAAATGGAAAACTATGAATGTCCTTATCTATGGAAAATTTCTGGTGTACATTTCATGATTTTTTTTTGGATACAAGATCGAAGGTGTAAAAATAATTGAGGTGCTAGACTTAGACTTTATTTAAATTAAAATTTTGTTTTCTGTGAGAGACAGCATCAATAGAATGAGAAGATGAACTATAGACGAGGAGAAAATACACAGTCGATGACACAGCTGATGAGGAGATACTATCCAATATATATAAAGAGCTCTAAAAATTCAACAAGAGGAAAAGGAACAATGAAATTTAAAAATGGATCAAGGACCTTTGCAGTCATCTCACCAAAGATCCAACAAAAATACCACAGAGGCACATGACACGATACTCTCTGTAATCCTACTATAGAAATGCAAACCAAAGTAACAAATGGGGCTTCTTCCTACATACTTCCTACATACATCTGGACCAGATCCAGAACACTTACAGAGCTCAAATCCTGGTGGGGACAGAAAGCAACAGGAACCGCCATTTGCCATCAACGGTAAGGAAATGTTGTGGAGGTAATTTCCCAAACGGCCCTTTTGAAATAGCAGGAAACACACTTTCACCATGCAATCCAGAAATTTCACTTGTAGTATTTGCTTAGAGTTGAAAACCTTCGTCCCAATTAATGCGTATACAGCTGTGTTTACAGTTTTATGATGTTCTTCAGTAGGTGAACGCAGAGATAAAGAATGATGCATCCAGAGAGTGTAGCATTACTCAACACTAAAAAGCAATTAGCTACCAAACCACAGAAAGACATTAAGGAAACAAAATGCATTTTATTAAGTGAGAGAAGCCAATCTGAAAAAGACTATGTCACTCCTAGAGTATGACTTCTGTAAAAGACTAATCTATGGAGACACTATGATCAGCAGTTGTCTGAGGTCAACCAGGGAGTGATGGATGAATTTACAAAGTACAAAGGATGCTTAGGGAACAGACAGTGTAATGATAGATACATCCCATTATAAATTTATTGAAACCTACAGAATGCACAGTATCACTCTCTAAAAATAACCTATTAAAAAATCAAAAGTTAGGTTGGCAAGAAAGCTCAGCCATGGTACTTGCTCCAGAGCCTGATCACCTAATTCCCACACCCAGGATCCATATGGTAGAAGGAGAGAAACAGAGAAGCAACTGCTGAAAATTTTCCTCTGAAACCACCACACACACAGTCACGCACACTATTGATAATAATAATGTTAAGAATAATAATGTAACTAAAATGAATACTTTTTAAAATCAAAATTCATAAATCACTTTAGAATAAAATTTGTAGGTTGAAAGGGCGGCTCACAGTTGAGAACTTACACTGTTCTTGCAGTGGACCTGAGCTCAGTTCCCAGCACCCATGTGTCAGGATATCTGATGCACTCATCTAGGCTCTATGAGCACTGCACTCACGTGCACCCACACAATTAATAACTAAAACAATTAAAAACAGAATATTTTCCCTTTTATTGAAGACAGATTTTTTTCCTCACACAATATATCTTAATTATGGTTCTCTTCCCTCTATTCCTCCCAGCTCCTCCCCTCCTCCCTTCCATCCAGATCTGTCCCCTTTCTCTCTGCTCCAATCTCTAATGGAAAACACAGCTCTTCCCTTTCAACATTTGTTACCCCAAATCGTCTCTTTTCTGTAGTCTGCAACTCTAGCAGGCATTCCCTAGGAACCCACAGGCCTCTCAGGCCAGGGAAGTATGTGATCAAACTGTGGGGATCTTCACAGCTCCAAGCTATCCTTTAGATCCAATCCACTAGCCTCACCTCCTTCTGTCCCCACCCCTCACCCCCACCAACACCCCAATTCCAGTGGATCAGTAGCTTTCACCTTCCTCCCTGCTCCTCCTATTATCCCAGCCCCAGCTTCCACAGGCCCTCTATGCCATCCTGACAGCCAAGCTGAGGGAAAACCAAGTGGGCCCCTGAAGCAGGTCAAGCTTCAAATGCTCTCCCTCCTCTTCTCCATACCAAAGCCTAGTCTCCTCCCTCGCTCTGTGGCAGAGCAGCTGCTGCCCACCCCCCTTTATCTCTGTCCCCATTCCCAGGGACTAAGAGGATCCTGGTGGAACAGCCTGCTTTCCTCCCTCCTGTGGGCCACCTCACTCCTTCTAATCCATCCCCATTCCTAGGTGTCAGCTCCCAATACCTAGGATCACACTGTTATCTGGAACCCCCTAAGTAGCTGCACCTAGCAGGATCCTGGAAGAATTTCCTACCAGGCAATACACAGCTACCACATTGCCCTAGGAACCAGAGAGGGCAACTGAAAGCCAAGAACAAAACACTCACCCAGCAAAGATCAGACCAGACATCAACACCTAAAATCACAATCTTCCCAATCCCAGATGTTTACATGCCAGTGCAAAAACATAATAAATAACAGCCAGGACAATATGCCTCCCCTGGAGCCCGGCAACTCTACCACAGTAGGCCCTGAGTGTTGTGGTATAGCTGAAGCAAAAGACAGAGACCTTAAACAGGACAAATTTTGCATGGCCAAAAAAAAATAAAAATGCCCTCAATAATATGAAAAGACTAATCAGAAAATTGCTAGTAGCAATTCACATCCTAAGGAACTAATATCTAACCACATGGAGACTTCATAGAAACTGGTAATGACTCATGAGCCATTAGAAAAACGAATAAAACACATTTCAGGGCAGTGACCCTCAAACTAAGAAAAATACATAATCCCATATAAAAGTACTCAACAAACTAGTTGAGGTGTTTGGACGCACACAATCTGATATCTCAAAAACAAAACAAACAACAAAAAAAAAAAACAGTAGGCAACTCTGTAATTAATGCATATGTCCTTACACTTAGTGGTTAACAATACGGAAATGTTTAAACACATATAACTACATTTGATTCACTGTTAATAATAATAGAAATCATGTAATATTTATAAGTGGAGAAAAATTAAAGTATACTACATTAAAATAATATGCAATATTAATTACACACAAAAAATTCAAGAATATTGTGTTCTGATATGGGAAACCTTCAAAACATCTTGGGGAAAAAAGTAATCTAGAATGAAACATAAAATCGGGTTTGATTCACATGGGAAGTGAACAAAATGAGAATGAGTATGAGAATTTGCCTCTATATGTTGAGAAAAACTAAGGAAGACGATAGTGTTAGAAACTGGACAGGCAGAAAATAAAGGAGAAAGGCTTTTCAACTTACAGTACTCAATTAATTTGGAGATTTAAAAGTCACACACATAATTACGTACTCAAAAATTACTAATATAGTTCTAAAATAGACTATAAGTCTTAGGGTATATTTTGCTATTATAAAACATCACGAACAAAGCAACTTGGGGAGGAAAGGATTTTTTTCAGGTTACAACTGTCAGCGCAAACTACATCAGTAATGGAAGTCGTGGCAGGAACTCAAGCAAGGCAGGAACCTGAATGCAAGGACCACAGAGGAGTGCTGTTTACTGGTCTGCTCCTCACAGCTTCCCAGTCTCCTTTCTTACAGAGCCCAGGACCATCAAACCAGAGGTGCCCCACAGTAAGCAACCTCCCACATCAATTATCAATGGAGGAAATGCACCACAAGCCAATCTGGTAGGGGCATTTTCTCAGCTAACTTTCCATCTTCCAAAATGACTACTATCTGTGCTAAGTTGACATAAAACTAGCCAGCACACTATAATAGCAATTTTGCACATCTCTATAGTCAGAATAATTATTATCGAACACAGATAGTTTACGCCTATACAACATGAACGCTGCGCATAAATCAACTGCATTTAAGTTACCCTTTCCAGAGGAAAATTTGGGCATCCTTATTATTTATTTTTATTATCACCACCAAAAGAATGAAATAAAAATCATATTAATCATCTCTTCACCTCACTCTAAACAATGCACTCCTTTGTAGCTCACTGGCTTTTAATATTGTTGTTTGGTTTTGAAATGGTCTCATGTGCCCCAGTCTAGCCTCAACTTGCCAAGGCTGACCTCAATCTCATGCAGCCCATGCTGGTCTTGAACTGCAGATTTTCCTCCTGTGAACAAGTGCATGCAATACCACACCTGCACCAATGTATTAATCTTATAAAGTGTGTAACATGTGTGACCTCTCCTTATTACTTTGAGCCCACTGTGTGTGCAACAAGCATACACATATACACACACAGTGTGGTGGGAAGACTGACTGGGGAAGAATTTCTATTGCCTCGATGAAGCTTGTTCACATTTTGGACAGTTACAAAACATTAACTATCTACCCTGTGACTCTGTTGTACAACAGATTCCCAGGTTTGTGCTTTCTAGAGCAAAACAGACAAATCAGTTTCTTCAACACAACAACTTAAAAACCTAAACACAAGCACTGGCTTAGGAGTCTTCTCTTTCCTAGGATGAAAGTTCCTGGCTTCCCCAATCTTCTGGTCACTCTTGTACATATTCACTATAGTATCCCACAAAGTATACATGCTAAATGAAACCTAGTACATAAAAGTTCTTGGAAAGCTATAAGATGAAGCAAAGGAAGCAAATCACAACAGCAATGTCCCCTCTTAAAATGCACTGGTAGTGTGCACATTTCTTCTAGGATAGAGTAGAGTGGCCAACAGAGAAAGGAGTAGGAGGGAAGCTTCCCACGCTGCAAGCACTCCATGTCTATTAATTCAACCTAGAAGATAATTAACTCTTGGCAGTCCCATCAACTGACTCACATCGTACTTATCATCAACAAAAACTTCTAGAACCTTCTTCCACACTCTTCGTTAAGCCCCGTTTCATCACTCTAAATTCATCCAGTTCACTGTCATACTTGATTAAGACTTAAAAAAAGAACCTTCTGATTCCTTTCCCCAATGTCTGCAAAGCTCTGTTAATTTGCTACATCCACTCACGTGCTAAGACATGATTCACAATATTTATTGGAGTAGTGTAAACTACTCACTAATTCAAGATTAAGAATTCTGAATCTTTCACTACGCCCATTACATTCCATTTAGGCTGATACACAGCACCAATGATTATTCTGGGGGTCAGTTGATTTATTGTTCAACTGTGTTTTAATTTTCCCCATATTTTATCTTCAGGCTTTTGAGTTCACATGAATGAATAAAACATTTTCTTCAAATATAAATAAAAAGCTGACAAATTTTCTACTGGGGGTTTAGAACAAACTCATATAAAAATAAATTATGGTTGCTTAAACAGAACATACATATCCTTGAAAATATGTAAACACAGTCAAGACACCAAGCTTATGAAAATACTTCAAATATTGACAGTAAAGGCTAAATTTTGTAGATCCAGCCTGGCCGTGGTAATAGTATAGCTAAAATGATGAGTGCAATGGGAAAAACAAACATCCTGAGTTTAAAGGTGTTCTCTATATCTTTGGAATTTTTTCATATACAAATTAGATTGTAGACTTTTCATTCTAAATCATGGATTAACTGAAGATATATGCTAGAATTCTAGACAAGAGACCAGCCAATATACCAACAAGAACCCAGTAAACACCACTGTGTGGATTCTGCCTTGGCCACAGTTCTTACCCCAGGCTTACCACACACAGCAGCAGCTACAAGCATCTGGTAAACAAAGGTAGAGACAGAGTCCACAGCAAAACAGCAGGTGATGAGTGGGAGAGTATCTTTGGGACTGGATACAGAATTTTCTAGGGGTAAGATTCTTTAAGGCAGGCGCTGATGTTCATGTAGATGCACAGAGTCACACTGCTCATTAGACACAGTAAAGATTTAAAAATAGGAGACAAAGAAATTAGTATGTGCCAGTAGTTTACAAAAAATGTACAATACTGGTACCTTCCACACTCTAAAACAAAAAGCCACTCCAAAGGGCAGGGTAGAGCAGTACGTGCAAGGCTCTGGCCAGGCCCCTACCATGAAAGACAAGAACATCCATCATGCCCTGTTCTATGTATTCATCATGCCTCTGTCCTTTTCCACACACATAGATGCAGGCTAAACTTCAGCTTTGGGTAATTCTGGTCTTCATAGCTTTCAGAGAGAGAATGTTTAACTGTAAACTCTATGCAATATTCCCCAAATCAGGAATAGACTATACAAGCTGAAACACTTCTGATCCCAAGCCTTTCAAAACAGGGATATACAACCTGTCCTTGGCATAGGGACTATGCCCACCAGAGACTACACATGGCAGGCTAATTATGTGGCCACGAGATATAAGGGCCTCCAGGATGTCACAAGGTATTGCTGCAATGAACACTTTCTTCCATCTTTCTCTGCTGGCTGACATTTGAACGACAACTGAAGCTCTCACATTCTCTATGAAGACAGTGAAATAGCATGATCAGGAATGCTGGCGACAAATCACGTGGAACAGCAATGCCAACCTGGACGCCTTACCTTTCAACTTCCATTAAGAAAGGATTAACCACCACATATAGACAACATTTATCTTGGCTTTATTGGTAATATGTAGCAAATGGCAGTTAATCTTAAGCAATTTAAAAACTCAAGCAAGTAGAGAACCACGGGGAAAACTCCACAGCACCCAGCTAATAGCCTAATATTTCCTGTGAGGTTATTCTAAGATAAAATATTTTTCATATTTTTTGTAACAAAGAGTGATCATTCAATGAGCCTGCATCAGTAAACAATGAACATCTAAATATGAGTTCCTGAGGTAGACTGACAATAACATTATTTTGGCAAATTGAAATGTTATTATCTCACAATATTGAGAAGGAGATTAAAAAGCCCCAAATGTACAATACCAATTTAACATATCTTATAATAAAAGGTATACTAATAATGAATACAGAATCACAAATCATACTGCATTATAGATAAATGGATCCTAGGCAAAGCTAACTCAGCTATAGAGTAAATGGTATTCTTGCCAGAATTCAGACCTCAGAAAAAGCACACTCCAGCATGGCGCTGTCTTTAATGTGTATGTGGGAGGCAGGTAAAAAAATATAACTACAATGTGAAGACCAGGGATTTCACCAATTTCCCTACCAGGGTGCACTAAGAACATACCCCAAATGCTTCATTCCTCTCCCTTTTTCTCCTTATGGAATTATAATAAACAAATAAAAATATATTTACTCAAGATTATTTATGATAGGATGTTTTGCCATCATTTGATCTTTTCTGGACAGGTTTAATATACTGCAAATTAGTTGCTATAATTATGCTAATTAACACATTTACTACTTCCTTGTAATCCTGTAGGGGTGAGTATGTATGCATGTGTAAAAGTGTCTTTGGTGAGAATACCTTAGATGCACTTGCATAAAAGATTTCAAATATTTAATATGCTATTATTAATTATAGTTGTCAGGCTGAAAATACTATCTCTAGAAATTTCCATTCTGTAGATGTAAACCTTTGTACCCTTAAGCAAGGGGTTCATTCATTGCTCTACAAGGACTATGGTGAACTTTTTATAAATGATCAGATTAACCTCAAAGAAGTTAAATCTCTTGAGGGATCTGACCCTTAATCACAGGTTATGAACATTTCTTCACTTCATTGTTTGGACTGAACTAGAAAGTGTATTCCTTTTTAATGTGTTCTAACGAGTTACATGTATTTACTTATTAATTAAGCTTCCTAGTTGACTAAAAGCTGCTTTATTTGGCTTTAGCATTCTGCTTTAACCCTACCTAAAAATTATGTTTACCACAAAACAAGCTCTCAATATTTCCTTTTTAGTAAATTCATTTAGTAAAACCACTAAGAAATAGAAATAATAACAATTTTCCTTCCTAGGAAGGCCACATTCTCTATTCTCATATTTAAACCTCTACTCCCTCCCACCCAGGGAAGAAGAAAAATTAATTCACTATCCAGAATGGATTACAAAACAATCCACCCAAGATAACACTATTTCACCAATTAGTGAGTTAGTTTCCATAGTAGTAAAAGGTAATGGAGTCTTGTGAGGTTATTTCATTTCTACTTATAGCTAGATCCCCCCCACAAGTCATATGGTATTAAGAGAGCTCATTAATCTCAGTACCTCAAGATCTTCATCAACTTAACAAGATTATTGTACTCAATAAGATACTCAAACAAAGGAGATTAATGTATTAGCTGGTTTATAATTGATATTACTTTGGAAACACATGGATGTTTTACTTTAGCAACTACAAGAACAACAAGGAAAATAAGTGAATCCTAGAACAGACGCCAAAGAACAACTAATAGTAGATGAATGCAGTGCTGGGCCACTCACCCTATTAAACATAATCCATGGCTACTTGGCGACTGAACTACATGTTAGTCCAAGTTCATATGTGATCTAAATTTGAAATCCATTCTGAATTCTAATACCACAGAAAATATGCATATAAGAGCACATCACTATCTTCATTAGCTATGTGTAGAAAATAGATATAAAGGTTAAAATAAGTTAAGATAACATTCATCTGTTTCTTTGGATGTGTTTTAATAGGAATCCCAGAAAGTTTTAATTACATCTCTGGCTCACATATTTTAGTTGATCAGTACTGGTATGCAGAAACATACCATGTGGTAGTGATACATCTCTAGAAAAATGGTTCTCAACTTATGGGTTGCAACCTCTTTGGAAAACCCAACGACTATTTCACAGGGGTTGCCTAAGACCATCAGAAGCAAAGATATTTATATTATGATTCATAACAATAGCAAAATTATAGTTATCAAGTAGCAACCAAACAATTTTATGGTTGAGGGTTCACCAGCACATGAAGAGCTGTTTTAAAGGGTGGCAGCATTTGGGAAAGTTGAGAACTACTGCCCTAGAATGAAAGATGAATGGGATGATAGTATTCCATGCAAACCAGATATGGTCTGAATCACAGAAGGAGATGACACTGTATATAAGCTTAGGGCAAGGTTCTGAGATAGGGCTCATTACACAGAAATTGAGCGTGGGCCAAATGCTTCAGTGTCTGCCCTCCACATCTGCAAGTTCCACCTCTACAGTCAACCCCCTACAGACAAAAAAAAAAAATACGCAGGGGAAACAGTTGTTCCAATACTGAATGCAGGCATATTTTTCTTGACATGACTCTATTGTCCTATGAGTAATCGACAGATGGCTTAGTACATACAAGAGGTATGCACATTACATGCAAATACTAAGGTGTGTGAGATAAGATAATCAAGCATCTATCATCTATGGATATTGGTGTCTATATGGGAGATCCTGAGTCACGTCTCTGGGACACAGAAGAAAAACTATCGTTGACCTACTTGTCTTCTTTCAATGCCAGTGAGTTAGGCACTGTTGCCCACATACAATTCCCCACGTGTTCTGAACTAAAAGAAACGCTGACAGACTGAAGTACAAATACAGATATCAAAACTACCACTCTAATCTTGGTCTCTGCATTCTAAGTACACAGTCATTATTACTCCATTGCTACATTCTCCTCCTGCTACTGGCCATTCTAATTTGACTCTGTGTCTTTCTTCAGCTGCATCTTTTAAAAAGATAATCAAGTTAAATGCTAAGGAGTTATTCAACAAGGCTCTCTTATGTCCCTGGAGGAGATGATAAGTAGATAAGAGAGAAAGCTGGCAAAGCTTATTGGTCATTATCTTCAAACATCTGTTTTAGGAGCCTCTTATTCATTGACAGCATCTATTTAAATACCCCCCCCACACACACACACAAGAGTGAAAAGGAGGATAAAAATAGCCTTCAGTCATCCCTACCAATAACATAAGCTCATCAAAACTAAATCAAACCAATTATCATAAAAAGTAGCATCAACATTTTTTTCCTGCTGCAACCAGCAGTTCAAAGATGACTGAGAAACACGAGTCCCTAACACTATCCCAAGAAATTTTTACTGCAATTGAGTCAATTTACTCCTTGCCCAGCCATGCAGGAAGGTCCTGCTCAACCAAAGAGGCTATGCAAGCTACTCTTCTCAGAAGTTATAATGCATGCTATACCATCTTACTAACGAATAACATGGGTACAGTATGTCATGAGCCAATGTTCCTAGTGAACTATATCAAGGATAGAGACTATGGGGTTTTTTGTTTTTGTTTTTTTTTTAAATGGCTTCCTTTTCCTCAGCAGATGTATAACTTAACAACTAGAAATGGCAACTAACCCTTACTGAACATTTACTCCATCCTGAACATATTTCTGACTGTTTTTAATAGATTATTTTAATATCAGTGGATTCCTGTAAGACAGAATCCTTCCTTTTCAAACAAGGAAGTTAAGATTACACAACAGTGGTCCAACTTGCAGGTTTTGTGGGCATAGCTAGGTATGTCTAACATATTTGTACCCACTGACTATGCCTCGGGTTTCCTATGGAGCTCCTCAAACCAAATTCTCTATAGCTTAATGCACAGAAACTCCGGGTCTACCAAGCCCATCCCCTTTGATTAAACAAGGATGTGAATGTGAGCTATTTCCCCTTAACCCAGCATGCTGGATTGTGCCGCTCTAGCTTTGCACCAACTGTTTATTACTTCTTTCTAGAATTACCTTTCATCCTTTAGAACACTACTCTGATAAAAACCTCCAAAATATTCACTTTCTCTTTATGTCCCCAAGATTAAGACATCTTGTCTGTTGTTCTACTTCTGTACCACAAGCATGCAAGTATCATTTGCTCATGTCACTTTGTCCTGTCTAGGGTGCAGACTCTTTAAATACAGACACCCCTTATCTCTATGCTCCCACACTAAGTCTGGTGTTCGCTATTATCAATTCTTCTACAGGAGAAGAAAACCCACTATTCATCATTACTTTCCAGGACAGGATATTGTAGTATATAAGGGAGTGGGATGAAGAGTACCAAGCGAAGTCTCAGAAAAATCCTAAGATAACTCAGATGCTGTCCAAATATACTCATGGCCAGACTCAACGATGTACAGAGAAACAGTAAAGGATGTTTTTGTAGAGCTATAGCTGAGTAGCTCTACTCTGCAGATGATGTTGGTTTTGGGCAGGAAGAACTCTGTGCCTTGGTACCATCTGCTATTTCATGGCAAGGCTCCCTATGATGAAGTCTTATTTGCAAGACACAGGGATTTTTATAGTTATCACAAAGCACTCAGATAGACACTCAGCAGCAGCAGATAACTGTGTACCTATCTAACAGCTTAGACACACGGGCTCTTCCCGAAGGCAACAAGCAGTTCCTTAGGGTGGATTTAGAAACAACATTCATTATAAATGAACACTCCTCAGAAATGATGAAAGTTTTTATTCTTTTTTTCTTTATTATTATTATTTATAATTTTTTCACTTTGTATCCCGGTTGTAGTCCCCTCCCTCATCTCTTCCTAGTGCCACCCTCCCTCCCTATTCCTCTCCTCTCCCTCTTCCCTAGTCCACCGAGAGGCGAAGTCCTCCTCCCCTACTATCTGACCATAGCCTAGTTTTTGCTCTTTCTAAACAAATGAGCAAAGGGAAGAGCAAACAGATGAGCAAAGGGATGAAGATAATATGTGGCTCCAAGTCAGCTGATTTCTGACCATTGCTCAGACAGGAGCAGCAGCAGAATGTTAGCACATCATTAGGCTGTATCCCACTCTAAACACTGACTGAAAGTAACAGAACTCCAACTTATAATGGGTCACTTTAATGAGGAAGATATTATCACATATCTCAAGAAGGACCAAAGCCAAAGGGCTTTGGAGATGGTGCACTCAGATGCAGCAGAAAATCATCAAGGACCAGGACCTTTTCTGTCCCCATCACCCGTGCTCTAGCTTTTGTCCTTAAGTGTCTCCTGAGAAATATAGATTAAATTTCCACAAAGCACCCTCACAGAAAGGACAAAAGAATGGAGAAAAACTATATTATATGTGTATGTGTAAATGTGCACACATATGTGCACACCTGTATATGAAAAGAGAAAAGAGTGAGCTAGAGAGTAAGAGTGAGAGAGAAAAAGTGATGAAGCTTTTCCAAAATGGACCTATCTTTTCTCAGGCTTGGCATGACAGATCTAGCGCTGGCCACAACTTAGAATGTTTCCTCATGAAACCAATGGGGTCAAGGAAAAGGAACATCATTACTGAACAATCAAGTGACTTGTGTACTTACAAGAAAACCAGTCTCCAATTCCCCCAGACAATGACAGGGCATGTTATCTAAATGACACCAGGATCTGTTAAAGGATGGACAGTGGCTAAAGAAACACTAAGTGGCAACCAGCATGGCTACTCAGATGTCTTTTCTAGAAAGACACTTGAACTGGCAAACCATTTACCAACAGGAGAACTTTCAAAGGCCTGGCCGAATATTTCTCTAACAATTTCTCTAACATTCTAATTGGTGCCCAAAATAAGACATTTATCAGTAAAACTTTAAAAATAACTTATTCAGATTAATTTAAATTTTGCTGATGAATTACCACATCTTTGTCCATAAATTCGTGGATAAAAATGCAAGCATACCATTCCTTTAATGAAACTTTTTTCACATTTGCTTCCTTCTTTTATTAATATTTTAGTTGGCAAGCATACTATGTTCCCCAAGATCTCACTGAAAATATTAGCAAACTCAAGGGTTTAGAAAGAATAAATGGATAAGAACTCTCCTCAAGATGTTTTAACATTCAACACCTAGGCTGCATGATATAAATATTTGCACATAGTTTTTCATATTCCAAAAGCAATTCTGAATTTATATACAGAACACTGCTGCTGATATGTAAAATTTTAGCATATTTGTTTACCAAATTAGGTTTAAAAATAAAAAGAATATATGACTACTTTCTCCAAAACAAGGACTGGGAATTAAGAGTTGATTCTGTCAACTAGAAAGCAAATATTTTTTAAAAGCCAACAGAGAAACAATAAAAGAAAGCTTAAAATATTTTAAAGTAAAGCTTACTTATTTATAAGCTAGCTTAGCTGCATGACTATTCTATACTTTACAACTGGTCTACACTGTAAGCCATGTATGCTGTCTTATTGTGAAGGAGAGAGGGATCATGAGATATAGGATTTCCAGAAGAATTTGAGTTTTGAGTAAATAAAGAGTAAAATTAAGTGTAAATATTTACATCCACTGAAATGAACTAATAAGGATACATCTCAAGCAATATTTATTAGACACTAACACACACTCTTTACTTATTTGGAATGCATACCATGCATACCATGTTCTATCTTCTGACTATGCCCCTCTCTTTATTAATATTTCCTTTTTGTTTTTAGAACTGTCTTGCATCTCTCTCTAGCTGCTTTAACTGATAGAGCTTGATGTATCAGAGGTCTAGGCACCTTATTAAATCCTTCATCATTCCAGTGCTATATGAAAAGAACTCTCAAAGGAAATTTCCACAGCAGATCTCACCATGCTGGGAAAATCTGAAACCACAAAGCAAGTGAAACACCCCTGAGAGTCAGGTGTGACCATTTCTAAAGAAGGAAAAAACACCAAACCCTGGTGACCACAGTTCTCCTAAATTCCTTTCTGAATGAAGTATTCAGATTCTGAAAAAGCATCCCATCCCTACTGTTTCAGGATTATTATTACAGCAGCCTCTAGTTTAGCATTCCTAAGCATTCTAGTTTACAGAGACCCTCTAGTTTAGCATTCTTAAGCATTCTGATGTTCAGGTAGGTTTGGAATTTGCTGGAGAATATAACTACAGGTTCAGAACTTTAGTCAACTAAATAAAAAAGACCAGGAAATAGCTTGGACTGATTAAACAGCAGACCCCTTTACTCATGATTATTTTTTTCAAACAATATAAAATGGTGACAGATACATTTGACACAGAGTATCAGACTAAACCCAAATTTATTTACGTATTTCCTTAGTGTGTGCACTTGTGTTCCTGGAGGCCAGAGGTTTGATATCTGCGGCCCTCCTCAATGGCTTTCGATACCACTTGTGTGTGATGTGACACTGTGCCAGCTTAGAGATAAAAATATCTCTAAAGGGAGATATATCAGGACAGCAGCCAGTGAAGTTCTGGAAGTAGATCAAACCATTCCAGAGTTCTGGGTCCTGGGTCCATAGCTCACTGGTATGCTACTTGCTTAGCCTGTGAGCTTGATCCCAGCACCACAAAACAAAGTCAGAAAAACAAACAAAACAGCACTAGTCCTGAGGTAAAAATGTTTAACAGTACAAACAGACTGTAAGAACATTTTTCATTGAGATGTAATAAAACGTGGTTAAATCATAGCTAACTTTTCTAGGAAATTAATCATTGCATCCTGTAAACACTTACACATATACACATGCATTCTTCCATGATGCATTGTTTAATTATAACATCTTTCTCATACAGTATTAAAAAAAAATTACATCAGCCAACAGCATTCTAACAGCATTCTAATGTTAAACCATAGCCGACTCATGTTTCAGAGAACTGTGTTAAAATGTAATAATTCAAGCATCCAATAATTTAAGAATTTAGCAGATGTTTATTATAAACTTACTACAAGCTCAGAACTCTGACAAGGAGACAAAACCAACCATCTAGCCCTAAATATTTATTAAAACATATTTTGGGAAAATACTTCCTCATTTTCTAACATATTATAAAATAAATTGAGATATTTTGAAAGGAGAGTTTAAATGCACTTATGCATGAAGAAACCAGATTTTCCTCTTCCTGTGATCTTGGTTTGTAAAATTATATACTTTAGCCAGAGGTCACGGCTGTCAAAAATTACATGACCAATTCAAAGCCAGTTACGCTGTACATATATAAACACACAATTGTTTGCATGAACTTCAGAATCACACGTGAACTTCCCTGCCCACCCATTGGGGAGTATATGTTTACCAGAGCACATGTTGTCAGATTGTTCTACAAGTCAATACAAAGACATTGGTTCTTTTAAATTATGCCAAAATTTTAACAAAGTTAAATTATATTTTTTTAAATTTTATTTTTATTAATTACAGTTTATTCACTTTGTATCCCAGCTGTAGCCCCCTCCCCCATCCCTTCCTAATCCTACCCTCCCTCCCTCATCTCCTATGCCCCTCCCACAGTCCACAGATAGGGAGGACCTCCTCCCCTTCCATCTGACCCTAGTCTATCAGGTCTCATCAAGAGTGGCTGCATTGTCTTTCTCTGTGGACTGGTAAGGCTGCTCCCCCCTCAGGTGGAGGTGATCAAAGAGCCAGCCAATGGGTTCATGTCAGAGACAGTCCCTGTTCCTATTATTGGGAAACCCTCTTGGACACTGAAGTAACCATGGGCTCCTTCTGTGTAGGGGTTCTGGGTTATCTCCATGCATGGTCCTTGTTTGACGTATCAGTCTCAGAAAAGACTCCTGTGCCCAGATGTTAAATTATATCTTAAGGTTACCTGTCTTCATGAACTCTCCTCATTGAATAGCTGACATTTTGGAAAAAAAAAGAAGGAAGGAAGGGAGGTAGGGAGGGAGGGAAGGAGGAAGTCGGGGGTATATTCCCTGTTCTCCAAACCAGGAAAAGAATGTGCAACCCTACACAAAATCACATTTCTCTACTGAATTCCTTCAGACATCCAATTATATTAATTTAGTAATAATTTATTACTAAATTTTCTGTTTTGCAGACATAATTTTTTCTAACACAATGGATTTGTCTTTACTCTTCATACATTTCTTACTAATATAGAATATGACACTGGATAGCATCACTACTACTACTGTTGCTGTTGTTATTTATAGTTATCACCATTTTGAAAGTTCACCCAGTGCCTCTTGCATATCAGGCTGATTGCTTGCCAATGACTGCTGTACTTCACCCTCTTTTTATGTTTGTTTTTTCATTTTGAGATAGCACATCAGCACGTATTCTAATCTGACCAAGAACTTGTGACCCTCTTGCCTCAGCTTCCTTAGTAGCTAGGACTATAAGCCTGTATCAAATTCTAGCTGCTACTATTAATTTCTTCTTAATACTTAGAATATCATATATGTATATATGTTTACTTTGCCTGTATATGCGTTATAATTTTATAACTAAATTGATTTATTTGTCTGCATATTTTTCCACTGAAGAACAGCTTTTAATTCTTAGTCTATATTTTCTTCAGATAACAGTAACAAAAAAAGGTTTAAAGCAAGCTGAAATCTGTGCACTAAAGTAATAACGTCCTGAAGCCTATGCCTTTTTTCCATGTGAGCATGGTCAAACCAATCACAGGTGCCATGTGAGTCATGCTGATGTCATCCCATCATCCATCTACATCAAGTTCTGAAGGCTCTGAAAGGTCAAGCCTTTCATGTTTTTTTTTTTGTTGTTGTTGTTGTTTAATTCTCTTATGAGTGTACTCGATGGAACCTGAGAACTTGCAGTCATGTAATACCTTGTCAACCAAAGCATCTCCCACAGATGGCAAAATCACATCTTTTATGAGATATGTGACCCATAGTAGCACTACATTGTGTTTTGGAACCAATGAAACAAAGGGTGCTGAAAAATATCAGTTATCAGATTTTTTTCAGTAAATGTGAACTTGCCAGATGACAACGAGAAGACTAGCTCAAAAAGATTATTAGATTAGGAGAGGTTCTATTGCATAATAATGAATCTCCAGATGTTGAAAGCCAATTTTATTTTGAATTAAAATTAAAATCCCTGGAGATTAGTGCTTTTACTGTCTGCCAATGTAGTGTTTTTACAAGGAAATAAATTACTGGTGGCAGTGGTATTAAAAAACTCGGAAACAGCACTAGGACATTATATAAACATGTTCTGTCCTCAGAGGAATATGTACATACAGTAACATGAAAAGCTTATTCTGAAAACATTTGTAATTAAAGTAGCACATGGTTCGGTTCTAAAGAAGCCTTCCTATGTGGAAACGTACCTCAATTCCATGTTAAATTATGATAAAATAATGAGTATACCAAAATCATGTTGCTACTGTCACATCTGTTTTCAGCTTTTATATGAAAAAATTACAGCATCTCTTCTTATTCTTCCTACCACCACGTATCAAGGATACAGAACAGAATAAAGGACTGTAGAGTTGGTTCAGCAGCTAAAAGCGCTTGTTGTTCTCGCAGAGCTTCCAGAACTCACAAGGCACACACCTATTCATAACTCCAGTTCCAGGGGATATGATACCTTCTTTTGATCTCCTTGAATCCCAGGCAAACACATGGGGCACATACAAACATTCATGTAGAACATTCATGTACATGAAACAGAACAAAACAAGATTTTGGAAAAAGAGAAATGAGCTTAAGTTTATGCAAGAATATGGAACGTGCTGAAAAGCAATTTCTCAGAATATTTAGAAGATCTTACTTTCATCTTTCAGATGGTTGAGTATGATGCTAACTACAAAGGAGTCTAATGAGCAGGAAAGGGTGGCACATGCCTGCAATCCCAAGGCTTGTGGGGGGAGGGGTGGTAAGAGAATCAGGACCTGAGTGTCAGCCTTACTTGCAGGTTGAATTCAAGGTCACCCTGGGCTACCTGAAACCTCCTCTCAATGAAACAAAATAAACTGAAAAAACTGACTGAGGGACTGATGATAATGGCCCTTTAGAATAACTAACCCACCATCACAAGAGCTTCAGAAGCACATGTTAACCTATACAGACAAGAGTCATGGATTTGAAACAGCAATCCAACATAGGAAAAAAATGCTAAAACAAAGGTGAATGCTATTATTTTTTCTTACCACAGCACTGTGAAATAACATCTAAATAAACAATTATTTTTTAATATAGGAAAGTTAATTTCAGTTCAAAAGGACTTTACGTTATGAAACAAAATACAAATGTGTTTGTTAGGAAAGTATGAAATGTTGGATTTAAGCAAGTTAGAGAAAAATGAAGAGATGCTGAATTTGATAAGCATTTGTTATCTTAATGTAGGAATAAATTTCCAAACACTTCAGAGTTTCACCATGTCATGATCATATAAGGAAGTATTATAAAGAAAACGGCTTGAATTCTTTCACAAAAAATCCCACAAGCACTCATCCCCTTCAGTTTAGGCCCAAGAGGAGCGAGCATGTACTGCCCTGTTGTACAACCCTGGCACTGTCTTTGCCGCTGTGTGAAGGACACTCCCCAGAAAATGCCCTGTGTTCTGTGTGTCTGTGATGAGCAAGTGCTGACTGTGGACAACGCTTTGAACAGCTTTTCAAGGTGCTTCGTGGGGCAGCAGACGTCAGCACTCCAGACAGCCTTTCTACTCTGGGCACAGCTCAGAACTTGGTCCTAAGTCTAGTTTGGATAGTATTTTTGTGTTATATCATGAGGGAACATGAAAAACTAGCTAAAAGGTATTGAATAGCATCTTATAGTAGTATTTTGTTGAGACATTTGATTGATAGTTGAATTTTGTAGAAACAAAACAAAATCTACTAGCAATAGTGACATACTTGAGAACTGAGAGAAAGGGAATAAAAGCGCAGCGACAACCGCCTTGATCTATTTGTACAATCTTCTACTCTAAAATAATGAGAAATCTGTGGTTGCAGAGATAGACCAGTGGGCAAATGGCTTCCTGTGCATGCAGAAGGACCTGAGCTAAAAATTAAAAATAAAAACAGAAGGTCTGGCACAGAAACCAGCACTTCCCAGTGCTAAGGAAGTGCCCTGTGTATGTTTCTATCACTCAGACCAAACACTGATCAGATGATGTGAGCCTACTATGCCAACTCAGCTAGAACTTCCAAAATAATCCTTTTTTTTTCTACCTGAAGTACCAAATATATTTTAAAAACCAATACCATTTGACAAAATGACCTTCACTATCTAAATTTTTTCTAAGAAAAGTATCATACGAAATACATAGTTAGAAACAGGCACACACACACAAAAAAAGGCTGGGTCCTTTATATTTCATTAATAACGTCCTTGTAAATTTTAGATATTATTCTGAAATAAAATTTTCGTTTTTCATATATATGCATTACTGTCCCAGTCCCATGAAACTATGTTTCTTGTGCTGAAAATTGCCAAGCCTTATTCATTTTTATACTGCCTGCAGGTTTCAAATAAATGAGTTTCTCAGCTCCTTTGGGGGTTATGCACCCAACTTGCAGAACAAGGTAGGGTTCAGGCTGAAAATAAAGCAGACCTCTAAGAAGTTGAGGTTTATTTTAAAAAAAAAAGGAGGGGGCAACAGATGTGTTGCAATCACTCATATTAGGACAATGACAGTATTCCTATAAGTGTCATGCAGTCACAGTTAACATATAGCAAAGCAGGCTCACGCTTGCTGTAAAAGAAAAGTGTGGCCTCCTCAAAGTTGATGTAGAGGCCAGATAAGGCAAAACAACATTATGGGAGGTACCCCAAATGACAGTATTAAAAGTCTCATTCGGGTATAATCTATATGAACCCCAGCATTTATGACCCCTTGAATGTAAACTGCTGAAGCTTAAATTATCTGTATTGTACTTAAAGCAGTGAATTAGACTCAGAGCAACTTGGGTAAAGGTGACTGGAACCCTAGGGAAAGGGGGATTTGCATATGTTAACAGACCTTTCCCTAAGCTGTTTCCAGAGCTGATGCTAAGCACTAGTGAAGGCCACTCAAATATTTTCAAATATTTTTCACAAAAGTCTCTGAGACCGAAGTGATAAGTGCACAGCACCAATGCTTCAGAAACAAACCTTGGTCAATAGCATGTATGTTGAAGCTGGAGGAACCACCACAAATAAATAGAAGCACTAGGGAAGGGGCATTTGTTCAGAAGAGTCTCTGCGTCAGGCTGTCTCTGTCTCTCCCACTCTTTGTCAGAAGAACCTAAAAGTACTGGAATGGTTTTCTTTCAGAAGAAAAAAAAAATAAGCTTTAGGTAGGTAGCTTCAGAACAGGGAACTGCGTTTCCACGAAGCTGAATAAAATAAAACAAAGCAACAACAACAACAACAAAAGGTCATTCTTCCTTCTACATGGAGACATCTGTGGTCTAAGGAGCCTTGGCAAAACCCATGTGGATCATTTCCTGCTTGCTTACCTCACTAGTAACTTTAAGTAACTGCTGGAGAACTAGAAGCCAGTGGTAGAACAAAGTCACCATAGCCCATTTTATCAAAAAGGAGCACAGTCTTAAAAGCAGTGAATGGGCTGTCAGCAGGCAGGAGGCAGGATGGAAGACATAAGGTGAAGTTAACACACAGGTTAGAGAAGAACTGGAATACTATTTTAATAAGTTACTTATTTTCTAGCTTCTCAAATGTGCAAATAGAAAAGACTGCTAATTCTTTACATTCTCTTAAGCACACAAAACCTGGGCAACAGCACAGGTAGTGTTTCGGAAGTTTTAAAAATCATTCAGTGTTTCAACAACAACAACAAAAATGTTTTGGGAACCCCTACAAAAGCTATGGAAGAGCTTAGGTTCATTAGACTGCACAGTGGTCACAGAGATTTATGAAGAATGTAATGTTGTTAATGGATTAACTAAGAAGCATGAAGAAATGGGATAGTAGGGATACAGACATCTTTCTGGTCCAGGCCTCTATTAATCCAATTGTCACTATTTCTGAAGAAAGCCATTTATCATCATAATTTGATTTTAATATTACATTACCTAATTCTATTCAAATTATATGGTAAATGCTTAAATTTTGCTGGCAAAGGAAGGATCAAAATCTAAATAGGATTAATACCTAAATATAGAAACCAAACCACAGCTCATATAAATCTTTATAAAGCTAACTCAGTCACAATTTACATTTATGTTGCTGTATACACATATATATATGAAAATATAATAAATATGACTATAGTTGTATACACAGATATACATTATCATTATGCACTTATAATTAGTAAAGTACATCATTATCTATAACAAATGGCATAGAAAACAAGTTATTAAACACTGTATAATTAACTGAGCAAACAAATGAATATATTAGTAGCTGAAGTAATAAAAATATATGAAAATATAATTAGATCATACCATAATGTTACTACAGTTAAAAATGCATTAAGGTATATGTGTACACACACATATGCAATTATTTGTAGATATATTAGACTAATAATAATAATTCACTTTTAGAGGATTATACTAAAAGTGTACAGATTAAATTGTGCTCACCTATCCTCTATCAGGTGTTTTAAAACAAACTCATATGAGAAAGACCAATGAAAATCAGTAGTATTGGCCAGCATTCACGCACATGGACTTGGATTGCACCCCCAAGCACTATGAAAGGAAAGAAAGTTTAGAAAGCCATGTGTGACGCTACATACCTGTAACCCCTAGTTATAGCACCCAGGGGGCTGAAAAAGAAGGATCATCATGAGTTGCAAGACCAGCCTGGGCTATACAGCCAGATCGTCTCAAATAAAAGGGAGAAAAGAAGGAAGAAAAGAAGGGATAGAGGTGTGATGGATAGAGGAAGGTAGACAGGGAAGGAAGAAGAGACAGGGAGGAAGGATGGGAAGACAAAAGAAAAAGAATAACTATGAGATTCTGAAAACGGAAAGAAATCACAACTGCTTCCAGCACCATGAGATTCCCCAAAGCCAGACCCTAATGGGAAGAATTAAATATCAATATTGCTCAGTACCAAAGCATCTTTAAACCTCACAGACTCCAGCTTCAACAGTCTGTAATACCATGTAGCACAATAAAACAAGGAAGTACTAATGAAAGGTGTTATACAACATATGTTTACACTCTTACCCATTGCAGGGTACCAATTCATCACTGCTCAGGCAAAGAATACAGATTTCCTCTCTGAGAAAGACAAACACGACACCTCTGAGGCCCATGCATAACTGAAGGCAGGACAATATGTAGGACATTAAAGG
>CM053763.1:26600579-26626870 GCA_028658305.1 Pachyuromys duprasi
TGGATTTCTTTTTAGCTGCTCTGATAAATACGATGGCTAAAAGCAACTTGGGCAAGAGGGAAGGATTGATTTGGTCCACATTTCCAGGTCACAGTGTGTCTGTGAAAGAAGAAAGGGCAAGAAACTATGGCAGGGATCTGGAGGCAGAAGCTAAAGCAGAAACTGTGAAGGAGACTTGCTTCCTCTGCCTTGTTCGGTTACCTTCCTTATGTACCTATTGCCTAGTGATAGCACCATACACGGTGGGCTGGGGCATCCTATATCAATTAGCAAATAGAAAAATGACCCACAGACATGGCCACAAAACCAGTCTCAGCTGGGCAATTATTTTACTCAAGTGACCCTAGGTTTCTGTCAAGCTGACAGCTAAGAATGACACAGGTGCTTAGAGTCATGAAGCAGCACAGAGACAGGACAAGCCGCTTCACACAGAAAGATACCTTAAGGAATGTAAGATTGGAGATGTGACTAAGTGACAAAGTAAGTTATACAAATAATGTGAATAAGAGAAACAATCCAGGGTGAGGAAACAGCCAGGCCTAGAGGAGTGAGCAGAGTACTGGACACATCCAGGGCAGGCATGTCATTAAGTGGTAAAGCGTTTTACTGCATCATTCGAACTCTCCAAAACCTTCTTTCTTTCTACTAAATCTAAAGACTGTGCACCAAAACCAAAGTCACTCTGAGACTCTTACTCTGCCTTTGGATCCTGGACCGCTATGGTCAGGTGGACACACTTCCCTTCTAAGGTACAGAGTCACTGCTGAGTGGTGCTTGGATGAATATATTCCATGCAATGGGACTGTGTTGGATAATTAGTAGCATGGGCTGAGAGTGATCTGGCAGGTAACGTAGTTCAGATACTCCTGACTATGTGTTATTCAGATCTGGCTTTATTTAAGTTGTGTCTTAAAGTCAGGCAAAACTCAGGGCTTTAAATTTGAAAGTACAGCTCATCCTATTTAGTCACTGTCAGCCAATAAAAACTGATTGAATGATCGTGGAGAAGCCAGGTCACCTTATATTGCCTGTTGCTGACCTTTTATAAAGCAAGTTAATATGCATATCCTAGAAGCTGCAGGTAGGTAGAAATCAGCCAATATGGTACTCCTAAGAATGGCTGCAAGACTGAAGACAAATTGGCTCCTAATTTCTTATGCTTCCCCTGGAGGCATGTCTAACCCACCTTCCTGCTCTCTGCAGCTGAAGCAGCTTACATGCCTGCAAACCTTCATATAAGATGATGACAGTGACAACCCAGCACAGCAAATCAGGAAGTCCTGCTTCTCCTTCTGTCCTGGAGCAAGCTGTTCTCCTTTCTATCATGCTGACTCCGTTGTGCTAACTAGCCCAAGCCCCAACAGCTTTGCCAGTATCTTCAGCAAATAATGCAGTCTTATCTCTACACCAGAGGTTCTCAACTTGTGGGTTGCGACCCCTCTGGCAAACCTCTGCCTCCAAAAATATTTATACCACAATTCCTAACAGTAGCAAATTACAATTATAAAGTAGTAACAGAGATAATCTTATGGCTAGGGGTCACCACAACACAAGAAACCGTATTAAAGAAACACCATTAGGAAGGTTGAGAACCGCAGCTCCATACTCTCTCTACTAAAGACACCCACCCAGCCTGAAGTATCGCCAGGATCCCTTTGAGTACTTGGTGAGAACACAGCCACTAGGAGACAGCAGAAGCAGTAGGATTTCATGAATAACAAATGCCCAGGCCCTTCGCAGAAGGACCATGGGGCTGATTTTCTGTACCTACAGCACCCACTACACCGACAGCACTACAATGTCATATTTCAATAAGCCTCTTTACAATACTCCGTCACTGAAGTTAATTCCATATACATACTGAAATGGATTAAGAAACGAGTTTCAGTAGCAGCTGTCAGTAATTATGTGTCATTTGAAATAAATACTCACTGAATCATCAAAACTAACTGCAAAGGTCATTTTATTCAGATCTGTTTATGGGTGAGTAGTAGTACAGCCAGATACATGACATTCCCAAGGTCACACAGAGCTCTGTAGTTGTACAGCCAATATGCAAACCTCAGGTTTGTTTGGTTTCTAGATTCAGTTCCTCTTTTGAGTCTGCAAAGAGACAATACATAGAACGTTTTATTTTTTTTTCCTATTTGAACCACAGTCCTCTATTTATAAATTGACTGGCATTCACCTATAATATTTTTACATTTGTTTTTACAATGTCTCCCCCTCTAGTGCCAGTGAGACAGTTCCATGGGTAACATCACTTGTCACTAAGCCTGATGACCTGAGGATGATCCTTTGAAAAAACTCAACTGTCTCCTGCAAATTATCTGCTAATCTCCACAGTGTATCCTGCCTTCCCCAACACAGAGAATACAAATGAAGTATACTTACAATACTGTTACCAAGCCCTCAAGACCAAGGTTACTGGACCACAGAGTAGGAGACAAAGGACAATTGTTTACTTTGCTTCCTCTCCAACAGATTAAGGGTTCCACACAGGAAAGCATGCCATTTTAAGCCAAAATTACCTTGAAATGTCATCATGCTAACACCTCAGAGAAGGTGTTGGCAAGGCTGTATACCATCAGGAAAGACAATAAAGCTATTTCCAAAGCTTTCACTAAGGCTGCAGAACACAAAACTGAAATGTTCATAAGCACATGATACCATCTTAGCTAGGAGAATAAGGAGGGGCAGGCGACAGTTCACGCCCCATGACAGAACTGAAGCCAACCTCCAGCTCTACCATCTGCTTGCTCCTGTTAAAACAAAACAAATTCTGTGATTCTCTACAGCTTTGATTCCCAAGGATAAAGCATTATGGCAAGACTGACTCTACAGGACTGACATGAGGGTGAAATGAATAAATACATATAAAAAAACGTCCTTAGGCCTTGTACACTTTAAGAAGGATCAGGACAGCAAAGCTACTACTAATACAATCAAATGCATATTATTTTGTTTTAGAAACTTCCAGATATTTTACTTGAGTTCATAAAAATACGTAGTATCATTTTAAGTCACTGCCCACCACAGAGTTAAGAGATCATCCTTTCAGAACACTCCCTGAGTTTTAGTCACAAAGCTGAGAAACATTTTTTTCTTACATAATCCTTACAATTCTCTGAAGCCCACTTTAGCAGTATCAGTTATGGGTTTTTATCTTACGGAGTTGGCCTTAAATCCAATCAAAAAGCAGCCAAGAACCTAAGATTAAATAGGTTGTTCACTAATCAAAACAACCCTGAGATTTCACCTTATACCCATCAGAAGTGCTAAAATCAAAAACTCTAGTGACAACACATGCTGGAGAGGATGTGGAGAAAGGGGAACCCTCCTCCATTACTGGTGGGAATGCAAACTTGTACAACCACTCTGGAAATGAATTTGGTGCTCTCTTAGACAATTAGGAATAGTGATTCCTCAAGATCCAGCTATATCACACCTAGGCATATATCCAAAAGATGCTCAAGTACACAACAAAGACATTTGCTCAACCATCTTCTGGCAGCTTTGTAATAGGCAGAAGCTGAAAACAACCCAGAGGCCCCTCGGTCGAGGAATGGATACAGAAATTATGGTACATTTACACAATGGACTACTACTCAGCAATTAAAAACAAAGAAATCATGAAGTTTGCAGGGAACTGGTGGGAACTACAAAAGATCATCCTGAGTGAGTTATCCCACCAGAAGGAGAAAGACACACATGGTATATACTCACTTACACGTGGATATTAGACATATAATATAGCACAAACATACTAAAATCTGTACACCCAAGGAAGTGGGGCAGAAGGAGAACCCTGGGTAAGATGATCAATCTACCCTCAGATAGGCAAATGGGACTGACATTGGAACAGGGAGAAAACAGGGAACAGGACAGGAGCCTTCTACAGAGGGCCTCTGAAAGACTCTACCCAGCATGGTATCAAAGCAGATGCTGAGACTCATAGCCAAACTTTGGGCAGAGTGCAGGGAATCTTCTTATGAAAGAAGGGGGAAATGGAAACATCTGAAGGAGACAGGAGCTCTATGAGGAAAGCAACAGAATCAAAAAATCTGGGCACAGGGGTCTTTTCTGAGACTGATATTCCAACCCAGGACCATGCATGGCGATAGCCTAGAACTCCTGAACAGATGTAGCTCATGGCAGCTCCATGTCCAAGTGGTACCCTAGTAATGGGAACAGGGACTGTCTCTAATTTGAACTCAGTGTCTGGCTCTTTGATCACCTCCCCCTGAGTGAGGAGCAGCCTTACCAGGCCACAGAGGAAGACAATGCAGCCAGTCCTGATGAGACCTGATAGGCTAGGATCAGAGGGAAGGGGAGGAGAACCTTCCTTATCAGTGGACTTGGAGAGGGACATGGGATGGGATGATGGAGGGAGAGTGTGATTGGGAGGGAATCAGGGAGTGGGCTACAGCTGGGATTCAAAGTAAATAAACTGTAATTAATAAAAAAATAAAATTTAAAAAACAAAATTATATTTATCCAAAAAAAGAATTAAAATATTTATTTTAAAATATTTATTTTAAGCACTGAAAAAAAATAGGTCATGCACTGTAGGGGAAGCTTACTACTGTTATTCTGCTCAGGAAGCACAGCAATCAAAGGACTCCCAGTGAATTTTCGACCAACTCAGAGAGCAGTACATCACTCAGCCTTCACCAGAGAAGTTTCTCCTTCTAGCAGATTACAAGGAAGAACAGTCCCATAACTGGACGACGTGAAGAGAGGGAGACAACTGCAGTACAAGCCAGTTCTAAACGGCATGCCTTATCAAACCCCACCCCTTCAGGCTCAGCGACCTAGACAGAAGCAGCAGCAGGACTGTAAAAGCCTGAGATGAGAAATGGTCCCAAGGAAACATGTTCTTCCAGACATAACACGATTGATAAATGTATGAGCTCACAGAGACTGGGACAACGCACAGGAGACCTGCACAAGTTTCAAGTCAGATAAAATCCAAGCACCTGAAGAGAGGTGACACCAAGTCCTACCCCTAACCAAGGAAGTATCTGCAAATTACAACTCCTAAAAAAAAAAGGAAAATTAGTTTCTTCTAATAGAATCAACCATCCTCCAAGGCATGTCCTCATGGCCAACACTTTTTGTTTTGATATTTTTGACTTCTGTGTTTTTATTTTTATTGGGGGGGGCGATTGTTAGGAGGGAGGAAAGAGAACATAAAGTTGAATGATAGGGTGGTAGAGAGAGGAAAGAATACGATCAAAACTAATAAAAATCTTAAGTGATGTCTGTTTCACTGTCCATAGTTCATTAACAAAAACGAGTGAATTCAAGAGTTAAGGAAAGCACACCAGTTTATGAATGACAGGTCTGAGTTCAACCTCTAAGTTTATGCTTTGCAATACTATGCTAACCTAACCCCTTATTTCCTTGGAGACCATAGTTGTGCCAACCACAGAGCTTTTGAAGAAAGTTAAGCTTCGCAGCTGGAAAAGGATTATCATCCTATTATTTCTAAAAGAAAAAAGTCAATAGTAGAGAGAGGCTTTGGAGAGCCTGCAGTTAGACCAACAAAGGCTTCCATTCTGCACAGCTGGCGTGTGCACTGAGCCTTTCTCTTATTGCCCCTGACCTATGCCTAGGTAGTGTGTAAACAACTTTAGGAACTGTACATGAATCATTTACTGATAGATACTCCAAAAGCCTAATTTCAAGAAGCTGTGATAAAGCATGATGATGAAAACGACCGATGTGGGGCACTCTCAGGTTTGTGTCTTTTCATCAGACTAGAATTTTAAAGAGTCAAGAAACACTTCTCAGAAGAAGGTAAATCATCTACACTGAAAAATAAAATCAAAGATCCCAAAATAGGAACTCTCCCTGTGTCTGACCTACTGCCTCTCGTTTGTCACTGCACTAGGGAGACAACAAGCTTACAATCCCTTTTTGTTTGCCATTCTCAAAAAACAGGATCAGGTGGCGAGATGGATGAAATCAATTTCTGGTCTTATATACAACTTCTGTTACAGTCTGCAACCAGATGTCAATCACAAATTAACAAAGGGAAATGAGGTCACCAAAACCAAACCTCTCCCCAGTGAAAAGAGGATTTAAATCTGATGCCTTCATGTTTCTGTAAACACTGACTTGGCTCAGCCAGACTAGAACCTGACAGGAAAAAAAAAAAAAAACAGCAAACATCAAGTCTAAACCCAGGGTTGTAGCTTCCATTTCCTAGTAGTGCTACAGAATGCCAGGACAAGAGTGAAGATAATCTAAATATTCAGCAGAATCAATAGCAGAAATATACGACAAAGTCACAAAAATCTAGGTAAGATCATCCAATAGGGAAACAGGGTTACAAATTCACAGCTGATCTAAGATTATTTTTTTAAAGCAATCAATGATTGCTTACTGTTAGGGACAAAAAGAAACAGACAAAGTTTTAGAAACAAGAGAGCCATAGCCATACAACCAACCAATAGTAGTGCTTTTCCAATGCTATTGGGCATAGGAGATCCTGACTTGACATGGTACTGAAGACAAGATGCCTAAAGTAAAAGTAATGTTTATAGTTTTTCAGAGAGATGTGAAATGTATGCTATTTTAAAATTTTCTCCTTACATCTGAAGAAAATCATACTGTAGATAATTATGTGATAACAGTTCCTTGGGAAGCCATATGTTTGAGCTTATAAGCAAATATTTTTCTTCTTCTGTGTTACATTTCAGTACTGAACAGCCCAAAGAGCTGAGATATATAATGTCACAAGAGAGCACAAAGGAAGTGTTTTATTCTAAAAGAAAGCCCAGATAAAGAATGAAAACAGAGCTGCATAGCACAATGTACACATTGGGAAATGTTGATAACGTAGAAGGCAGCAAATGCTGCTAAGTAGCACTGCCCAAAGAAGTCACTGTAGCTAAGTATTTCTAGGTCACAGCAAGGCAGCCACTCAAACGACGCCAGTGGACTACACTGGTGTAGGCTCAACATGAGATACACACCTCAAGAGTTTCAGAGAGCTGAATGAGTGAGACATTGTAACGTGACTTTGGGCTATTTCATCAGCACAACCCTCAGGATAGTTCAGCTTAGCTTATTGAACATGGAGACGCTCTGTTCTTATTGCTCTGTCAAACAGAAAGAATGTTTAAAAAAAACAGCCAAAAATTAATTCTAGTGATCATCTTCTCTCATAGCAAAGGCATTTGGAAGGCTCCAGTTAGGACCCCATACAGTGCCGCTGTCACCTGAAACAACACTTGGTCCCTACATGAGTGGAGATAAGAGAACAGATCAACAGACAAGGAGAGTGATGGGGCCTTGAGCAGCTGACCTCAGAGCCAGGAAGCTGTCCTTAGCATAAAGCCAGAACAAAACACCAATGTTCAATAAGCCCTTCTTGGAATCTTCCAGATCAGCAGACTGGAGGCTACTGGGAGTTGTGACAGTAAGGATGAGAACGGTTTTATCTGGTACATTAGACTACAGGGGGATTTAAAAATGATGCTAAGGCTTTAACTGGTCTAGAACAGGGCCTCAATCTACAGCAATTATCAAAGCTTCACAGAGGCTATGCCACAGGGGAACCACAGTCTCATGTAGTTAAAGTCTGAGGTAACACTGTTGAGAGTCCTTTATCAAGAGTATACTGTGAATCAATAAAGAATTTACAATACTGTTGTAAAAAAATTACATTTAGGTTTTAGAGAGAACAGTACAGTAGAGTGAGTACAGCAGTGAGGAGGAGGAGAAGGGGAGGAAGGGCTTTCCATCAACTTACCAGCTAGAGTATCCAGACAGGCTGTTCATCCACACATGTATTCACTTATCCAGTTAATACCTGCCTCAGTGAATGAGACGATAAGACACACAACTTTTGCTCTGAGAAAGTTCGTCCACAAAGACAAAGAAGAAAGTCATTCCAACAGCACTGAGTGAGTAAACATAAATGTTCTGGATGCTTCTACGATCACTGTGAACAGTGAAGCGGTAGAATAAATTCAAGAAGAAGCAGGCTCTGAGCTACAGGGAGGAGTTGAAGGAAAGTCAAAGCCGAGAAGGCAGTGGACCACTGCAGGTTTTTAAATCATGGGTTAGATTCCTGTAACATCAAGTGATGCAGTGAAGTTGGATTGAGGGCAGCAGTGGGGACCTGGAGACTGTCAAAATCAGAAATGACTAGTGGAGTAGTGTCCATCTCACATTGAAAGCAACCGTTTATCAACACTTAACTCTAAAAACTGAAGTGCTGGAGTGCGGTCTGTGTGTCTGGGGATATCAGTTTCAAAGAAGGATGGAAGAGAAGCATGTGAGAGAACTCTCTGGGGGACCTTGAGGAAGTCTGGGGAGGAACAGTGAGGAATAGTGGAGAGATGGCTGGTAAAGTTATATAATTAGCAACAGAACTGGTTTTGGTACTCTGGTTTCTCTTTAGATCACTTGAAGCCTTTATCTTTTTAGAATTGATTGTGAGCCGAGCCACAAGGAAGAGGAACAAAAGGAAGCAAAGGGTTGGAATAAAGTTAGCAACAAAGGTGTTATCAGTGAGACAAGAGAAGAGCACAGATGGGCAAGGCCACTGCCTAAATCAGGCTGTGCTAAATATTTGAGAGAAAAAGCAATCAATTTTGGTTATTAATTAGAAGAATTAGCCTCCAAATATAGATTTTATTCCTTCAAGAAGAGTATACAGGCTTCATTGGCATATTACTACGAAATTTCAAACTTTTGAAACCATTCCATTTCTTAATATATGCAAAAAAGTATTTGTAGAATTTAATATATATTCCAGATTTCTTAAATAAATAAATGCTGACAATATCATTACAAGACGAATTTGAAAAAAACAAACCAACAACAAGGCATTGTAATGGGTAAAGAAATTAATGCACATACCATCAAAAGCCAGTCCAAATTAAAATCTTTCACTTTTATGTATTACTTTCAATCTAGCAAGTCAGACTTAATTAACTGAGTAGCCGCTGGTTGAAATGTGGGTCTGTTGATGCAATGGATACCAGACAAATTTACCATAAAGGACTTTCCTACTGAGTAAAAACAATCATTTGACATAGTAGAAAAATCCACTGAACAGAGAGTCAGAAATACTGACACACATACTAACAAATAAAATTGAATTTTACAAAGGGTTGGAAAGATGACACAGCAGCTAAAACTGCTTTATTCACTAGCCAGTTAACCTAAATTCAATCTCCCGACTGGATTTCAGAAGAAAGGAACTGACCTCCAAACATTGCCCTCTGACTGCCTCACACATACCATGGTATGCACACACCTACAAACATGCGCACACATACACATGCACACACAAACACACAGGAACACACATGTGGACACACACATATATACCCACACACTAATAAATAAGACTTAAATGGTTTAAAACCCATTGCAATCATAAATTAATAATCTTAAAGGATCAATAATCCTACTTAAAGAAAGCAAATCTTTGTTGAAAGAGTTAAAGAAATCTTGGAAACTAGAGGAAAACAAATATATTTCTAGATGAAAAATTAGGTGAACATTCTTCCAAGACCTAATGTAAACTCACTGCACAAACAGTAACTACAATGATTCCCTACAGCTGCGCAAGCCACGTGAACCTTAGCAAACTTCAAGAAAACAGGAAAATCTGAGGTTCTTGGCAGGAAAGAGTTGTTTCAGGTAGAGAAAATGACAGTCCACCAATTATTTTAAATTCAAGACACTTTTGAAAAATCAAATACATCCCAAGGAAAATGACAATGACAAACTAAAAGAAAATCAGACCGAATGACATGGGCTTAGATTACTTTAAGAGGGGAAATTTTAATAAAGTAAAGGACAGACAACAGGAACAATTCATATGTCTGAATGTTTGAAGAGATAGCAGAAACTCACCCAAGACAAGAAGATTGCATTTGTTGCCTGAAATTCAAGTTTTTAGGATTATTATGCTCAATTTCAGCTAAGCGTAGGAAGTGGGAGAGCTTTTCTGAAAGGCTGCTTGGCCTAAAGCCTCAATGTCATTTACACTCCTTACACAAGTAATTCCTATCCTGTAGTAAATCAATCCCAATAAAATAAATTATTCACAAAATCAATGCTCATTTGTTTAGTGTCTTAATTACAGAACTAAATAATCTATACTACATTGCTTACAATAAAAATGAAGATATTCAAGCTGCATTCAGTCTAACAGAGTGATAAGCACAGAAAACTTTAAAAATGAACATTAGTTCTGTGAAAGAAGAATGAGGGGTGTCTCAGAAGAACCAGCCAGCCCCCAGGTCAGAGGTTCAGAAAACGTTTCCTAAAAGAAACGCCAGAGTTTCATAGACAATGTTGATATCTTCCATGTTGGTCCAATAAGCAGTATTAGCTTTTCAAAACTTCCCTTAATGTCAAAACAGGGTGAGCATATAAAAGACTTTGTTCTGTTTCTAGCAAACAGTGTCACAGTCTCACCTCACTTCCCTTGCAAGGCTTCTCGCTACATCATCTTCCACACTCTACAGGAACCATGACAGCTAAATCTTTAGTAGCTGTGCCTTCTCCTTAGCACTCTGACTTCCCTTCTGCATTTGTCAACATGCTCTGTAGTTTATGGATTTACACCTGCTTACTTTTCAACTTATGCAGGCCTGGTATATTATAGATCTAAGAGGATCCAAGCAGTCCTGATGAGACTTGATAAGCTACGGGTAGATGGCAGAGGAGGAGAACTCCCCTATCAGTGGACTAAGGGAAGGGGATCGGGGGGAAAGGATAGGGAGGGTGGCACTGGAAGAAGTTGAGGGAGGGGTTTCAATCAGGATATATAATAAATAAGTTGTAAAAAAATTAAAAAGTTAAAAAAGCTCTGACACAAAAAATAAAAATTAAAAATTTCTATCTAAAACAGATTTTTGCTTTGTTTGTTTAAATTTCCCTTTATTGTTTAAAAAGTCATGCATGAATATAATTAAATATGATCACATCTAACTCCATTCCTCCCCACCAACTCCCAACATGTTCTCCCAAAACTCTCCACTACCAACCTCATCTTTCTTTCTTTGTTTTTAACCCAACAAATCCAGTTAGTTAACCACATGCACATGGTGGTGGGGCCATACACTGAAGCTTGGGAACCTACCAGTGGCCATATCTTCAAAAAAAGAACAATTCTCCCCACCCCAACAATGATCCATTGCCAATGGCGCCTTAGTTATGGGTGAGGCTTGGGGATCAGCTACCCCATCTTTGCTGGAGTTTGGGCTGAAGCCCTCGGCTGCTTTGACTCCCTATTTCAAAGCCCTCCTTCCCACCCTCCCGCACTTGTGCTCTTCAGCTCTCCTCTTCCACGATGCTCCCTGAGCCGCAGCACCGGTGGTGTCAAGACATATGTCCCAGTTAGGGCTGAGCACTCAGTCATCAGTTCTGTATCTCCCCACTGCAAATAGAAGCTTCTCTCCCATGGTTAAGAGTAGCCCAGGCCAATGGATAGAAACATAAATATTGAGAAGACAATTTGACGTCAAAAATTTTATTGAAAAGCTAGAGAAGATAAAATAGCCAAAAATAATTAACGTAGTCCACCAATATTGAAAGTCTTGTAAGGCATTTAAAAATTTTTAAATGAAAGAGAAATAAAATGACTTTTTAATTTCAAACACTAAGGTCCAAATTACTCAAAGTTGAGTTTTAAGTTCAAACAAGTAATCTGCTGAAATGTATTAAGTCTCTTAAAAACCACAACAAAAGTCATAGATAGTCTGGAAACATACTAACTGCCAAAAAAGTCATCTCCAAGAAAAATTCAAGTGTAAAGAGTTACATTTTTTTCTTTTCTAAAAATGGAATGAAGTGTTAACACAGCTCATATTTAGCAATAAGAATGAAAATTACTCCATGGAAAGTTGGCTATGACTCTCCAGCTTCTGCCCTAAAATCTTTGCTCATTTGTTTTGTGATCCTCTTGATCAAAGCATAAAGTTTCAGATTGTTTACCAATTTTGAATGGACTACTTCCCATACCCTTTTACACAGAGTACCTTGCAGAATGCATCTTAATAACCAATTAAAACTCACATGTGATCTCGAAATTATTTAGAAAAACTGTTTAATTTTTTTAGGTCGTTCATCTCATTTTAAATCAATTTAGGGAAGGAAATAAAGGCTATAATCACCGCTTATATTTACTGAATTTCCATTTGAGTCTTATATAATACATTGTTTGTAAGTATCTCATAAACACTTAATATTTTGCATTACTATTTCTAGCATACTTAATACTTATTTCCTTTTAGTTGAAGAGATCCCTCTGTGGATATAAAGATCCACAGTTATTCAACATGTACTTATTCCAGCTTTGGGAAGGTAATGGGCAGATCTCCTAAATAACTGACATTTTCCCACTTAATCTATTAAATTGTAAAGGAGATGCATTTAAAAAACTTCTCAGCCATGATGTTAAGCACTCAAAATAGCATACAAATTTTAGATTTTATATGTTTGGTTGCTATGCTGTCCTGCATTATGAAGTCTTATGCCCATGATCCCCCTGTAGGTGTCCTCCATCTGCTGTCCTGGAGTGCATCTCCAAACCATTTACCAGACCGGACAGCACAAGGCAGCAGTGGCCCCAGCCACACACTGACTCTACGTCCTCGCACTGCACCCCTTAACAGTGGTTTCAGTTTTTCCCACTGGAAGCAGCACACCTGGTCTGTGGAGCTCAGGAAACAGTAACATTTACAAAGGGAAAAAAACGACAGATTTGCTCAAACTGTCTCACAAAAAGACACAACATCCTTGATAAGAGACAAAGGTAACATCTTATTCTTTCTTTTTAAAAATCTTGTGTATCTTTTTTTTATAGTGGCTATCTTATTTTTTACATATATAAAACCTTATTTATTTATTTGTTTGTTTATTTATTTATTTCCCCAAGAGCCAAAGACTACCTGACACATAACCGCAATACCAGGCATAAGAAGTTCTTTTTTGAGTTGTTGCTCAGGGTTGTCCAAGAGGCTCCCCAAACATTGCAGACTATTCCTGTTAGTTTCCCCAGAAGAGAGGAGAGGTAAGTTCTTATTGCCAAATTGTCAATTTTCCTGACCCTCAGGAGGAAGGTGATGTGAATTCTATCTTCTCATATTTTCTGCACTTTGGCCATTTTTAGATCTTAGAAGCTTCTCTGATGATGTAGCTGTGAGGGGTCACACCTGTATAGAACCAATGATTACTTTTCTCCTCTAGTAGAAGGTACAGCACCTCTAGCACTATGAACGCTATCCAGCAAAGATGAGGCTTTCAGTACAGCACCAGCTTCATTTCTTCATGTTCTCTGTCTCGAGTATTGGTGTGTTTAGAAGCCGGGTCTTACCATGAAGTTCTGGAATAATTGAGAACACTGGCAATAGAGCCTGGAAATCCATATTTTCACTCATCTTCAAAACAAATTTGTCCTTTACTTTTGGTCAATATTACTCTTCTCTGTATTGTAGTACTATGGCTCCAATGACTCATTTTGCATTTTCTTGTATTAACTCAGTGTTCCTATCTATTTCCACATACTACCATAAATAATGAATCAATAAGGAAGAAACAATTCCTTTTATTTGTCTAACAGTCTAGTATATGGCTTTTAAGTTTGGATTTCATTCTATGCTGTTTTAAAAGGTGATTATTGTAATTGATGTTATATCTTCCAATTAATTATGTATGCATTAGCTTTTTTAAAAAAATTCATGTGTATGTTTTTGTGTCTGTGTGTATGTTTGTCATGTGTGTACAGTTAGCTCAGGGGCCATAAGAGGGCTACAGATTCTGTGGAACTGGAGTTACACACAGTTCTGAGCTGAAAACCAACCTTGTATCCTCTAGAAAAGCAGCAAGTGCTCCTTATCACTAAGCCATTTCTCCAGCATCTTTTATTAATCATTCAATAAAACAAAAAGCACCTACTTGTTTTTGTTCCTTGATTTGAAGAGATTGATTGGGTTACTTTTCTCTCATTCACTTGGGAATTTTGCTTTAGTAGGCTCCTCAACTAGCAATTACCTCTTCACCTCCTCGCCTCTAATCTAAGATAGATGATTCTTTGAAAACAAGATTTCACTTTCTACTTTTTTCCCAAAATTAGGCTTTATTCACCCTTGATTTCCTCTAGTAAGCCAAGGCTTATTTTTGTCTTTTTTTAAAATTTTCATTTCCATTTTCTCATAATCCTCCTTGTTTCTTAGGACTTTAAGGCTACCTAGTACAGCTTACCTTTAATTTGTTGTAGAAGTTTAATTATGACCTTATTTATACTAAAGTTACAAAGTTCCTGGAAAGCTATCTCCTTCCATTCAGCTTCTATGTACCAACCTGTTAGAATTTACTGGGTTTAACTGCTAATATCTTTCTAGTCAGAATTGTCTATTAAGCTTAACTTACAGTTTGGTTAGCATCTGCCCTCAGATACGCGAGTGACACTCTAACATATTACGTAACTTCAATCCTCCTGCATTGCCCCGTCCCTCTTCTTCCTTTTTCTCTTCTATGTACCGTCTCTTTTCCTGACATACAAATGGGAAAGCTAAAGGAAAGCTGGTTCTCACAGACAACTGTTTCTTAAAGTAATTTCAAGTTTTTCATCTGTAATCTTCTAAGTCATTAGAGAACTTGGAAATGTTACAAGATGTCTAGACATGCATGAGTCTTTTCAAGTTCAGTGATCCTAGACATTGCTGAACACTTCTAATTTGCAGGCCCAAGTCTTTCTGTAGCTCAGGTCAGGGACATTTGTGTGTGTGTGTGTGTGTGTGTGTTATATAACTACGGCCTTTTGTATTTGTGCTTCTTCCCCCACTCCATTCAACTCCAATTATTTCCATTTCATGTCTCAAAGGTAAGTTCTCCAAAGCTCCACTTTCCTGTTATGACATCTATCTCTTAATTTTCCATCCACATTTCACCCTGTGATTTTATTTTTGTGCTTAAGTCTTCTAAGATGATAAAGCAAATTTCAGTAGGAACCAAGTAATCCTATTCATGAATTCTATTATATAATTAGGAATCGTGCTTAGTACGATTCTCTTGATCACCCAAACTGAATCTCCCTAGCTATCTTCTTCTCTTTCCCAAATGTTCTCTGTCCCCTCTGCCTTTGTCACTTCACATTTGGTGTGTGTGTGTGTGTGTGTGTGTGTGTTTTGCTCACTGCTCTTATTATATAGATTGTCACCTTGACTCAAATATCATGGGTTCTTTAATTTTGCTGTATATGACCCATTTTAATTTTGTTTCCCCCGCGTGTCAGTATCCCCAGGAACTAACCGATGTGCGTCATGAGAACCAGGGTCTAAGGAATCTGATTTCCACTGCAGAAAGAGTCTGTCATCATGGGGCCATCCATTAAGTAATCTAGTCTATTTATCTTTCAGCGAGATCTCTGTTTGAAGACTCTGTTCCTTATCTTGAAGTTCCTTTATCACCAAGTTTGGTTGGCACCAAAAGGCTAAGGTTCCTAACTTTGAGCTGCTCATCGTGATCATTTGGACATGTTTTCTGGTCTCTGCAGGGATAGTAGGGGAAACACCATTTTACTCCCGGGCATTTTCACTCTAACTCATCCAGTTCATCCATTTAGCTCCATTTAGATTTACAGGAGTCACTGAGACTCAGCATATTCATACTCATCTCTTACAGGAATCTTCAGTGTTTTAAAGACTAGACTCTAGAATCTGCATCTTTAAAGAGGGGATCCAACACTATTCTTTCAGCAAGAATCAGATTATTTCAAGAAATTCCACATCATTTCTTCTCCCTAAAATTCTCTTTAACACAAGTTATTTTTCATATCCGCTGCCTACAGTTCCCTCCAGATCAATATACCTTAGTAGCATGGTGATAAAAGTAAAAATAAACCATATATGGGTCTTCAAAGCTACCTCCTAAAAAAGGGTAGCACATGGACTTTCACTATTTTAAAGTTTGCAATGCTGACAGTATCTAATACAGTCTTTCCCTGTGTAATTGGGAAATTACAGATATTAGGAGATTAGAGGGAAGTCACAGAGAATGACAGGAACATTAACACGTCAGCAGAAAAGAGGAAGCATTAATCTATCAAGACAGTGAGACAAAAACTGACCCGTACTGCCAGAAGCAAATGCAAAATGATTTACAAATAAACCAGAAGTACATTAATAAGCTGATAGATTTTATAACACATAGGTGTAGGGTATTAGTGTAAAACGTTCAGCCTTTTGTCAACTTCAGGAAACAGCCTCTAAGAATTCATAAAACGTTTCTTTTGATATTTGTGGATTTAACAGTGTGCGGCTCTCACTTGTGATAAAAAATCATAGTACACATTTTAGGGATAGTTGTGTCTTCCAATCTTGAGACAGCAATATTTACATTAATGCTGTAAATTTAAGTTTAAGATGAGACTGCAAGAAGTACTTTTTGGTGCTTTGTCCTTTACATAAGAATTGAGTAAGTGGCAGGAAAGCTTCCTCAGATCCCTGATGTTTTGTGTTCCTTTTGTTTTTTAGCTCACTATATACACACTTTGTTCAAAAAGAGCTAAATTCACACACACACACACACACACACACACACACATATATATGTAAGTTTGGTTCCAAAAATCCACACAGTGTAGCTCACAAACTTCCTGTAACTCTAGCTCCAGGGATTCTAATGTCTCTGGTCTCCATAGGCACCTGTAATCATGAGCACCTGTAATCCTAATACACACATACTCACACAATTAAAAATAATAAAATAACTCTTTAAAACATTTCACACTAGAAAACAGGTGCGTATGGAACAAGCCTGTTCATGTGCCTGTTACCCCAGCAGGGCATATACACCCCACAGGAAACCAAGTTCCCTCTGAACACAGCCATCACGTTTCTCACACTTAAGTTCCCAGTGCTAGAAAATTTGAGGCACACAGTATTTAACCTCTGTTTGGAAATGTGTAAGGTAAGACAAAGTTGTTTCAAAGCATTACTAAAGGCCCTTCTGAAACAACAGTCGCTGAAAGCAAATGCAGACGGAATGAAACACTGAACGTCAGAAGCAGCAATACCTCACCCAGCTAAATGGCTGGGACTAGGTACCTTAACTTTCTATATCTAACGAGACTTTAATGAGATGCCGTCCCATCTACAGAGCAGAGTTGAATGACTTGTGTTAGTATTATTTGACAGCAAGGTTGCATAAGCTTGACAAAAGCTCTTGGAGACACTGAAGGGTCCATGAAGTCACTGACCTGTAGGCAGTTACTGAGTTTCCTGAGGATGCGGCTCAGCTGACAAAAGAGCTGGGTAACAGGCAGGAAGTCTTGGGTGTTGGCATAACACCCAGCATGATATAAAATGGGCCTGGGAGTATATGCTTGCTATCCCCCCACTTGGGAAGTGGAGGTAGGAAGACCAGAAAGCAAAGGGCATCCTCAACGAAACAGGGAATTTGAAACTAGCCTAAAATATATAAGACCTTGAGAAAAAAAAAACTACTTTCTAGACAATACTCTTATTCTTCTGCTCCCTAAAAATCCAAAACGTAATTCTATTAGTGAGTCCACCCACAGTCCAGTGTAACAGCCAAATCTCATGTGATTTCAGACTTAGTAAGATCTCAAGGGAAGTCAGGGTTAGGTAGAGAATCATCACCAGCTTTGTATCCCCAGCAGACAGAACTTAGTGCTAATGTTACAATACATTACAATGTTACAATACACTACAATGCTATAACACAATGTTTTGTTTCCATGCTCATGCCCCAGGATACAGAGGGCTCCTCAAAAATAAGTAATAATGGAGCTGTAGAGCATTATTCATGGAAGACTGTCAATTGGCAGTTGGGTGTCTAAGGTAAGCAAATAATTTGCATGTTGGAGAACATAGCTGGTCACACAACAGTCTGCTTCACTCACTAAGAGAGGCTAAGCAGTTCTCAAACACCTGATTTTTGCCAACGGATACTTCCTGAGGCTTAGTCCCTCCCTTGCAAAACAAGTTCAGAAAGATATATATTCACATGGCCAAGCTGGAGAGGAGAGAGTATCCTGCACATAGTTTTCAAAACTTAGATGGTCTTACAGGACTCAAAGAGCCAGAGGACCATGAAAACATGAAAGTTCACTCAGACAAAGGAAGTAGTATTCATCTGGACACCCGTCATGTTGGCATTTGCTGAGGCAGCTTCAAAGGAAAAGGAAATAATGGTTTTCTATGGATATTCTGGCACAGGGACACATCTGGTGACACTTGGCTTGTCTCCTGTTCGCTTACAAAGCAACTCTGTGCTGTAAGATCAGAGACTATCAGAAACTTTCTGCTGAAAATTACAGTAGTCAGGAGGAGGCAGTTTACACTTACTGATGGATTTCAGTCATTCTGATACAGGGAAGTAGCCTCAATCCACAGCCTGGGGCACAGCTTCATAACAGATATCTAGATGGTATTACATTGCTCCCACTGTGCGGCTTCAAAGAAACGGGATCTGGGTTCATTTTGCAGTGATGTTGGTCATTTATACCTGGTCATGCTTTGTTCTGAATCTATCAAAAACAACTTGCTTTACATGGATTTCACCTCAGCTGCACTCTTCTTCAAAATAGTGATGTGTGGAAGTACACACTGTGATCAGCTGGGAAGCTGGGAGACTGAGGCAGGAGGTTCATGAGTTCAAGGGCAGCCTGCTCAAAATAGTAAGATTGTATTTCAAAAACAAACAAAAAGCAAATAAACATGAGTGTCTCCCTGTTTTGGTAAGAAGGTCTCTGAGTGCTTACTTTAGTGTGTAGTCTCCTCATTGCAGTAGATCAACAAATCCACCTCTCAGGAATGGTATATTCACCTCTGATAGTCTCCAGTTGACAAAGCTATGACAAAATGTTAGGAAAAGCCTTTTGGGAAACACATTTCTACTACTGTTTATAATCAAGCAATGGCTTAGAGAATTAAGACTGTTTTCCCAGAGGAAATAAAGGATCTTATGTTTTCCTTTGTGCTTAGTTAGGCTTAAGTGGCTTGTCATTTTCAGAGAGTACGACCGGTTAGTCACCAGGATTACAGATAATCATGCTTCCACAGGAGAAACGGTGTTTATGGTTCTGTCGCCATGGCTTGTTTTCAAGTATGCCTGCTTCTGCTAGATGCTGACTACCAAAAGAAGCAGAAGTTGCCTGTTTGCTCTTGTTGCCACGGCTTCGAAGGTTTACAATTCAGGTGTCTTCAGCAAAAGAAAGTACCAGGCTTCAGAGGCCTGTTAATGGTGCTTTTTGTCCTTAGGCTTGGCTGCACTGGCTACCCATCAAATATAGGAGGCAAGGGTGAAGCCACTGTGAACTGAAGTGCAGGTTTTAGTTATCAACGGATCACTAAAACTGAACAGATGAGTGATACCAAATACAGAAGGCTCGAGTGTTATATTCAGGATATCAGCCAGGATATTTTTGTCAGCCTTTTTCTATTTGTCAGAAAGGCAAACAATGTTGGGATACTCAACTCCCTCAAGAACAGTGCATTTAGCTTCTAATTGGTTTATTCCTCCAAAGGTCTAGTAATTAGTAGTGCATTCTTCTACTTAACTGGCTCAATTACTTTATCTTACTTTGGAAAACACTCAAAAGAGAAAGGGTTTTACAGAGGATATAAGGTAGGGAATACGAAACAAGTAGCTCTTCACCATAAACATCACCCCTTACCTTCCAAAAACCTGTTATTCCCTAAACTAGAAAGCATTTCTTTTTATCCACAGCAATACAGCAAAATAATCACGACAATATACATAATACAAATTTACATACAGATTAAAATATCTATATGTACCCCTGTAATTATAAAAGAAGTAGTAGCATTATAGCTAGTTATTTGTGGGAAAGGATTCAAATACAAATTAACCAACACAACAACAAAATCCTATTAATTTGACTATATAAAACTTCAAAACGCCCTTATTCAGATCAATATGTAAAACACCAACCAGAAAACAAAAATATGGGTGAAAGAATACAAAATTAAAAAAAAAAAGACAAAGATAAAGTCTGTGGATATGTCTGCTATGGGGAGAGGGAACAGCTAGTTACCAGTGGATAGAAATGGAACCCATTGTTTCCATTACAAAGAAGCAGTGAATACAAAATTAAATACAAAACCGCACCCACCCATTATCTTGGGAAATCAAACTCTAAATGAACAATGTTGAAGAAAAGAAACAAGAAATTTGGCATGTGCTCACTGAACAAGGTCTTTAAGATGGAAAACAAAGGATCTCCTCACACAAAAAATTTAAAGATAAAGTTGTATATTTAGAATTGGAGGACCCATGTCTGGCAGCATGGGCCTGTAACCCTAGGTACTCTGAGAGCTGAAGCAGAGGAGTCACCTTTTCAGATCTAACGGGGCTAAAAAGTAAGTCCAAGGACCAGCCTGGGCAATTTAGTGAGAATGAGTCTCAAAAAACTTTTTTAAGTTAAAAAGAGATCTAAGGATATAGCTTAGTGGTAGAGCACTGCATACTGCTCAAGGACACAAAATTAATTAATTAGTTGACTACCACTAAAATATAAAGACCAAAACTTCGTGACTGGGTGAGACTGTTACTAAAAATTATCTTATAACTGAAAAATATGCTCCCAGCCACCCACCTAGCCAATTTAATTATTGAAAATAAAGGCTCCTTATCTGTAGCCTGTCCTTTCATTCTACTGACAGCGTCCTTGTCTTACAGAAGCTTTTCAGTTTCATGAGGTCCCATTTAATAGTTGTTGATCTTAGAGTCTGAGCTGTTGGTGTTTTGTTCAGAAAGTTGTCTCCTATGCCAATGAGTTCAAAGCTCTTTCCAACTTTCTCTTCTAATAGATTTAGTGTATCTGATGTTATATTATGTGTGGCCATTATGAAGGGTGTAGTTTCCCTAATTTCTTCCCTGGCTTGTTTGTTGTTTGTGTACAGGAAAGGCTACTGATTTTTTAAATTAATCTTGTATCCAGCCACTTTGCTGAAGGTGTTTCTCAGCTGTAGGAGTTCTCTAGTAGAATTTTTTGTACATACACTATCATATCATCTACAAATAGTGATAGTTTGACTTCTTCCTCCTTAATCGGTATTCCCTTGATCTCCTTTAGCTGTCTTATTGCTCTAGTTAGATACTTCAAGTACTATGTTGAAGTGTCTATTGGAGAGAGTGGGCAGTCTTGTCTTGTCCCTGATTTTGGTGGAATTGCTTTGAGTTTCTCTCCATTTAATTGGATTTTGGCTATCAGCTTGCTGTACACAACTTTTATTATGTTTGAGTATGTGCGTTGTATCCCTGGTCTTTCCAAGATTTCCATCATGAAAGGGTGTTTTGTCAAAGACTTTTCCTGCATCTAATGAAATAATCATGGGATTTGTTTTTTAAGTTTGTTTACATGGTGGATTACATTGATGGATTTTTGCATGTTGAACTGTCCCTGCATTTCTGGTATGAAGCCCACCTGCTCATGGTGAATGATGCATTTGAGATATTCTTGGATTTGGTATGCAGGTATTTTACTGAGTATTTTTGCATCAATGTTCATGAGTAAAACTGGTGTGAATTTCTCTTTCTTTGTGTGGTATAGGTATCAGAGTGACTGTGGATTCATAGAATGAGTTTGTCAATGTTCCTTCAGACTGAAGAGGACACCTTCTTACTAGACAGGTCTCCTAGTGGAGGGAGGGGAACTCCAACCCACCCATAAAAACTTCACTTCCAAATTTACTCTGCCTGCAAGGTGTACAGGGATAAAAATAGAACAGACAGAACAGAGATTGAAGGAATTCCAGCCAATGGTTGGCCAAACCAAAGACCTACTCTATGGGAGAGTGCCAATCGCTGACACTATGACCAATACTCTCCTAAGCTTGCTGACAGGAACCCAAGAGAGTTGAGCCCTGAGAGACTCTATCCAGCAGCACCTCGAAACATATGCTGAGACTCACAGCCAAACATTGGGTGGTACATAGGAAGTCTTGTGGAAAACTAGGAGGAAAGAGAAGAAGACCTAGAGGTAACAGGAGCTCTACAATAAGACTAACAGTGCCAACTAACCAGGGCCCAAAGGGACTTGCTGAGACTGAATCATCAACCAAGAACCATGCATGAACTGGACCTAGGCTCCCTACAAAGATGTAACAGATCGGCAGCTTAGGCCTCATGTGGGTCCTCTAGTAAGGGAAGTAGGGACTCCATTGGACAAGGACTCATTTACCAGCTTTTTGATCACTTCTTCCTGCAAGGACTGCCTTGACAGGCCACAGGGGAAGGGAACCTGCTCAGTTTGATGAACTGGGATGGATGTGAAAGGGAACGCCCCTTTTCTGAGAAAAAGGGAAAAAGGAGGGAGGGAAGGTAGGACTGGGAGGAAAGGAGGAACGGGGCTACAACCAGGATGAAAAGTGAATAAAAAGTAAGTAAATTATATAAAAAAAAGAAAGAATAAAGGCTTCTTGTGGTAATCAATATAAAACATGTCTTGAAATAAAGGCTTATGAAGATTTAGCTTCTTATGAATAAAGATTTAGCTTCTTATGGATAAAGCATTCTATTTAATCTATATGGAACTACCCATATCCCTCAGTCATTCTTGAGTATTACAGATCATGAACAGCATCAGGTCAGAAATTTGTTTCAGGATAGCTCTTACAAGTGCTTAGATGCATGACAAATTCCACCAATTAATAAGATACACAGGCATAGAAATAAGCCGAGCTCACCCCAGGGCCTTCCTTTACAATTATTTCTAGCCATCCATTCTTAATGCTAGTACTAGGAATATTAATTATGAGGTTTAGGCAGATGGCTACTAAAAATAAGAAGGAAAAAGTACAAGCTGTTGTTAATGCTGGATTCAGTACACAGTTTTCTCATAGCACATGTCAGGTCCTCCCTGCAGCTCTTTGGGTATCTGTTTGACACCCTCACCAGACCAAAGCAAGTGCCAGTAGGCAGTGCCAGTGGGGTGATAAAGCAGGAGTTGGCAATGCCTGAGGTCCTGATGCTGGAGTCTTTTAACACCACAGTCTTATGACAGATACTTCTCCTCCTTTTGGCTAAGAAGAAGGTTTAACTTTCATATTTCATGCTACAGACAGAAAAATGGGGGAGCCAGAGGTGGGATGACATGGAATTGTTTTCTGAGAAACATACACAAAAATAAATTCCTGAGCCTTGTTATTCCTAACTCTTCTTTTGAACATTCTCATCTTTCTTGGGTCATTTCCTTTGACTCTCCCAATAACAAATGAATCTTGAGTTTGCCCATAATCAATCAAAGGTTCAAAAAGTCAAGTACATCATAAGATGTCCCAACACTGCAGTATCACACACGTCAACTGCAGCTTTTCCAACGTATCCAGGAAAAAAGACTACACAGAAGTCCATTAGCAGATGAGCTACAAATGAAGGGCTCTATCATCCTATTTACTTCACTGTTGTTTTACACAATTTTAAATTTTTAATGTTTTTTAAATATTATTACTGAGAGAGTTTGTATGTGAAAGTGTACATGTCAGAGAGACAGAGTGTGTGAGATTTTATATGTGAGAGACTGTATTAGAGGGTTGTGAGAAATAAACAATGTATGTGTGTGTAAGAGAAAGTGTGTGTGTGTGTGTGTATGTGTGTGTGTGAGTGGTACATGTGTGAATGTATACACCAAAGCCAGAAGTTGCTGAAGCCCCTGGAGCTAGAGTTAAAGGTAGTTGTGATGTACTTTGTGGGTGCCAAGAATTAGGCTCTAGTCCCCAGCAAGAAAGCGAGTGTTGTTAACTGTTGGGCCATTTCTCCAGTTCCTTAGTTAATAGTTTCAAACAAAACAGTGTAGGATAGAATAATCTTTATATAACCTTATACCTTTAGAGTTTTGTTTTTCAATTTCAGAGAAATGTTGTAAGTCAAAAGAGGAACTCTTAACAGTATCTGAACAGCACTCAAGATCCAAACATCACAAACTACCAATCAAAAAATAACAAAATTATTGTATTTCAATTATGCCATTTATATAGCCACTAAAACAATTTTCTTTTTGTACATCTATTTTCATCTATTGATAAAAAATTCTTTATTAATTATTTATTACAATTTATTCACTTTTTATGCTGGCTGTGGCCCCCCTCCCTCTTCTCCTCCATTTACTAAAGCTAAACCAAGATCAGGTAAATAGATTAAACAGTCCGATATCCCCCAAGGAAATAGAAGCAGTCATCAAATTCTCCCTTCAAAAAAAGCCCAGGGCCTGATGGCTTCAGCACAGAATTCTATCAGACCTTCAAAGAAGAGCTAATGTTAATACTCTTCAAACTATTCCATAAACTAGAAACAGAATTAACATTACCAAATTCATTCTATGAGGCCACAATTACCTTGATACCTAAACCATACAAAGACCCAACAACAACAACAAAAACATGTCAGACCTATCTCTCTTATGAAATTGATACAAAAATACTCAATAAAATACTCGCAAACCTAATCCAAGAACACATAAAAGATATCCACCATGACCAAGCAGGTTTCATCCCACGCTTGCAGGTGTGGTTCAATATACGAAAATCCATCAATGTAATTCCAACATATAAACAAACTGAAGGAGAAAAACCATGTGATTATCTCCTTAGATGCAGAAAAACCACTCATCTATTATTTTTAAATTACCACTAGTAAAAACAATACAATTTCTATTGATATCTCAACTTAAGGGAACTAAATCAAATGGCTAATTCAATCTAAACAGCAAGCCAACATTCTTACATGGAAAGGAAGAACCTCAAAACATACGGGCAAATTCAGATGTCAATCAAACTATATCGTCTTACCAAGCACACCCTGTAGTGCTCATACTAAGCAAAATCTATTATGTAGCACTCCCACAGAGCACAGATTAGATTGCTAACTGGGTAACATACAGAGAGAGAGAAAAAAAAATCCCCAGAAAGCACTTCCTTTTAAAATGTCCTCCCTGGTCTGAATGTCTGTGTGCCTCCCCCATTCTTATAATAAAGTTCTACCCTCCCCAGAATTCAAATAATCTTTAAGTATTGATTCACGGGATGTAATTGGGTCTCTGGGATGATTGCAAGATGAAGATCTGCTGGGTGAGCTCATGAACGATGTTCTGGCCCCTCATGGTCCTTTAGAATGCATTCATTTAAAGAGGCCCCAGAAAAACACCTCATCCCCTCAGCCATGTGAGGTAGCAGAGAAACAGCAGTCTATGTCTCTAAAGCAGATCCTCACCAGTCACCAAATCTTTGAGGCTTAATCTTAGACTTCCAAATCTATTCCCTAGGGCTGTTAGAAATAAATTTCAGTATATGGCATTTTGCTGTTGCTGTGTGAATTATCAAAGACAGAAATTCTTTAAAATTGTAACAGATTTGAACAAGTACCAATAGGATTCCAAAATCTTAAGAAATAAATTGGGGGTGGGGGAGCGGGACAAGATGGCGGTGCCAGGAGGACACTGCTTCTGAGCTGCAGAACAACATTTTCGGTACAGCAACCAAGGGACTGAACTGTGGGCCCTAAAACAACAGCGATTCTGTGTCCCAGGTGAGAGGAAGCCCCAAGGTGCGGGAACAGACCTGGTCCACTCCCAGGACACCCAGCCAGAACCCAAAAGTGATCCCTGGTCTCACAGGCACTCAGTTGGTCTCCAGACCAGAACCACAAGCCTGTGTGTCCTGATAACCTGATTACCTTCCCAGGCTGAATGGTGGGCACAAAAAACACCAAAGACTGGAAGTCCCAGTCACGAGAAAAACCCATAGGGAAGGAAGGAGACGGTACTGACCTAGGTCATCCAGCCTTCCCATGGAAAAAATCCCCCAGAATGACAGGCTCCCACACACCATCTATAAACTAGGCTCCACCCCTGAACACAGACACGTGCTACACGCCCAACTCTCCACCACAAAAGAACTGTGAGCCCCAGAGCATCAGAGCCTGGATTTCCCTGTCAGGAGAAAACCCCACAGGGAAGGAAGCAAACAGGGACTGAGTTAGGGTACCCAGGATCTCCCTGGAAAAGGTCCCCTAGATCGGAAGGCACTCCTGGTCAGCCCAGAGAACTGCTGAGCACCAGCTACCCATCACAGACAGATCTGTGCGACCCAGAGCACCAGACCCTGTGTTTCCCTCTCCCTGAATTAGTGAATCGAGGGGCGGCGGAACCCAAAGCAACCATACGAGGAGCCCGGGGAGAAGGGGCACAAAACCTGATCTGAGTCCAATAGGACACAGGTCAACCATGGTCATCTCCATGGACTTCTCCTGGGGAATCGATTCCCGGGCAC
>CM053763.1:26627370-26651081 GCA_028658305.1 Pachyuromys duprasi
TTTTTTTTTCATACTGTTTTCTTACTGTCTCTGTTTCCATACTTAGTATAGTATTTGCTTAGCATATAGAAGGTATTTATGTAACAGACTCAATGAACAAAGATGTGCTTGCCTTGTGTAATGTGTCTATATTAGGAAAAATATGTTTTTTTTTTCTTCTTCGTTCCTTATGTTAAATCCTCAGGCTTGGTGTTAGCATTTAATTCCAGAAGAAAGGAGGGATGATTTACTCTGGCTGTCCACAGAGTGGCCAACTGTGTGGTGTAGAAACATTAAGAGAGCAGGCAACTGGCCAGAAACATTGATTGATGTGAATGAATAGTTTGTAGAAGGCTAACATATCTTTCAGTATATCCAAATACAAAGACAAAAGTCAAGTTATATTATTTTTAATGTTTGCCACTTTTATTCATTAATCTTGAATATGCTCAAAGTGATGTATTTGCATGTGTATAGGTGTATATAATATAAATAATGACCTTAATACCATTCATGTTGCTATCTGACAACATATGTATAAATGTATACCTCTTGACTTACTGTTGGTAGCCTTTTGACCAATGGGATGTAAGTATGCATTGAACTAATATAAACTCCTGGATTGGCTTAACTGCCTCTGATGTCACAATTTGCCCATTAGGAAGTCATAAGTTTCTTGAAATCACCTTGAGCTAATAACACCTCTTGAATTTTCAGTATAAGAAAGGTAAAGTCTGAGAGTAAAAATGCTGGAAGGGGGAAGGCATCGTTCACCCTGGCAGACCTTTTTCATCTACGTGCTTTAGTCATCTGCTCTTGACAGCTCAAGAGAGCTCCTTCAACAGCAGATGTTACTTGGTTTTTCATGTCTCTCAGTTCCTGGAGGAATGTACCCACCCGGACTCACTCCTTCAGTTCATAGGTCTGTTTCATCTCGGTTGTGGAGACTTAGCATCTTCCTGCTACTTAGCTTCCCTGACTCCAGAGGAAAGGCAATATGGACGGCTCATCTGAATATAACCTTCCAGGTGGGAAACCGGATCATATCAGAGCTAGGAGAGAGTGGAGTGTTTGGGAATCATTCTCCTCTGGAAAGGGTGTCTGGTGCTGTGGTTCTTCCTGAGGGATGGAATCAGAATGCTTGTAATCCCCTGACGAACTTCAGCAGGCCTGATCAGGCGGACTCCTGGCTGGCCCTCATTGAACGGGGAGGCTGCACTTTCACTCATAAGATCAATGTGGCAGCAGAGAAGGGAGCAAATGGGGTGATCATCTATAACTACCCAGGTACAGGCAACAAGGTGTTCCCCATGTCTCACCAGGGAACAGAGAATATAGTGGCAGTAATGATAGGCAACCTCAAAGGTATGGAGCTCTTGCACTTGATCCAGAAAGGGGTCTACGTGACAATCATCATCGAAGTGGGAAGGATGCACATGCCCTGGCTGAGCCACTATGTTATGTCTCTGTTTACCTTCCTGGCAGCCACAATTGCCTACCTTTTCCTGTACTGTGCCTGGAGACCCCGAGCACCCAATTCTTCTACTAGGAGGCAAAGACAAATAAAGGCCGATGTGAAGAAAGCTATTGGTCAGCTGCAACTTCGAGTGCTCAAGGAAGGGGATAAGGAGCTGGACCCAAATGAAGATAGCTGTGTTGTTTGTTTTGATATATACAAAGCCCAAGATGTAATACGTATTTTAACTTGCAAGCATTTTTTCCACAAGACGTGCATTGACCCCTGGCTCTTAGCCCACAGGACATGCCCCATGTGCAAGTGTGACATTCTGAAACCTTAAGAAGCCCAGAGACCTTTCTACAGATTAAAATTAGATGAATTCGCTCATTGTATTGTACACACGGAGAAAACTTGACCCTTAGTTCCTCTATTCAGCCACTGAAGGTGAAATTTCTGTGCTTTGAAAATAAAACTTGGTATCATGCCCACAAACTGCTGTCTTCTTAATCAGTTTGTTAGACATTGTTGTCGTTCTCCAAATGAGGAAGTTGGTCCATGTTAAAACAATACTCATCCTAATCATGAGATTACTGTGATTAAGGTACTGATGTAATGGGGAACTTCTGGGCTATTGTAAAGTTTTTAACATATTTATTTGGGGACTTTGTTTTAAAACTTCGTCTAGTTTTCCTGTTTTTTTTAATTCCTAAAAATGTATATCTCTTAATAAACTTCACTATAGAAATAGATTTTGATTTAAATTGCCATGGTTTTATTAGTACCCAGAAATATTAGTAGTCGTGAATATTGCTAGGGCTTTTGACAACAGAGCAGAGCTAAACATTTTGTTCAGTATCATTCCAATAATATATTGGAATTCTCATTTCTTACCCTTATTTCTGGTGGGTGAATAAACACCCATGTGTTACTGAAAAGCTGAAAGCCAAGGATTTGTGGTTTTAGTGAAAATCTCAGGTTTGGTTCAATGTAGATGGCATGTATTGAGTTGCAGAAGTCTCTCGTTTATCACTACACCTTTCCCATGGAGCTGTATAAATGAGGTCAGTATTTGCTTCTATAAAAGAAAATTAACTATTGTGGACAGGAAGTTCCACATGAATATTCTTTCTAAATTTTTGCTACTCTTTTTGAACATTTTAATTAATTTTGTTAATTTGACAATTTTGCCCATATATACAGTATATTGATTACTCTTTCTCCAACACCCTGATTTCCTTCTCATTCTATAAATCTCTACCCCTCATCACTACTGGGCCCTTTTGGGCTGTGACCTATACAGCTTAAGTGGGGTTTTCTGGGTGACTGCTTGGTAAGAACCACCCGCTGGAGTCTGGCACATTCATCGGTGGATTTACAACTGAAGGCAAAGGTAACCCGTCCATCTGAATCCACCAGTAAGAAGTAGTTCTGCAGTGAAGGCTAGGATTCCTGAGCCTGTCCTTCAACTGTGCCTTACTGTTGATGTGACCATTCCTCTGCACACCCAGAGCCGACTTCTGTGAGTTCATAATCACAATGGTGTCTGCCCCAGGAGAGAGTACTGTGAAATCCTTCTCTTTGTCTTCCAGATCCTTTCTGCCCTCTCTTCTACATTGTTTCCTAAGCCTTAGCAGGATGAGCATAAAATGTCTTGTTTGAGGATGAACACTTAGTTTCAACACTCTGTGTAGGCAGGAGGCTCAGTATTCACCTGTTTACTAAAGAGAGGCTTCTCTAACTGAGACAGAGTAGTAGATGTGTGTGGATATAAGCAATAGTTAGATGACAGCTTGACCCTCTGACCTTGCTAAAACAGCGGTATGGTATTCAGTTCCTTCCCCAGGGCCTGTGAACTCTCTAGCTACAAGTCTTCCTCCAAGTTTTTAGTACCAGACACAGCTTCCATCCACTGTAGTGGGTGTCAGATCCAACCCCAGCTGTTGCTCTTCAACGGCAGGTCTACTATTGCCATAGTCCCTACATCTTGTCTGGCAGGTTGGCTTTGCAGCATACAGGATCCACTGCTGGGTAAGAGCATTGCTGGCCCTTATCTCCCTGCAGCTGCATAACGTTTTCTAGTAGTCAGAAAGCTAGCTGCAAGGGAGGGGCATCTAGCTCAATTCTAGCTTGATTTCTGTGTATCATGAGTCCAAGGTGTTTGGTGTCTTCAGCAAAATAAGCCTTTTCATCATCTAGTTCTAACAGGCAACCAAGAGGGAAGGCATGAACCTATATTGCTTCTGGAGCCTTCCTGACAAACGGCTTATATGCCAATCTTTGTTCTGCGAGTAGTTGTTCCATAAACTACAAAAAGTACCAGCTTTCTTAGTCCTAGTGAGTCCAGTATAAATTGGCTTGCTTTGGAACCCTGCACATAGAGGCCAAAAATGTTTCTGTTCAAGGTATAAGTCCTCAGCTTGTTAAGTTTTGTTAAAATAATTTGTTAACATCATCTTTTTATGACCTGTAACCATTGTTGCTGTCATTGGTTAAAATTTTAATCTTACAGGTTTGTTTTTTTTTAAATTTATTTATTTTTATCTCAATCACAGGTTAGGTACTTTGAATCCCAGGCGTAGCCCCCTCCCCCTTTCCCTCCTACCCTCCCACTCCCTCCCTCATCTCCCTCTTCCCCACCCCCTCCAAGTCCACCAACAGGGGAGGACCTCCTTCCCTTCCATCCAACCCCAGCTTATCCTGTCTCCTCAGGGCTGGCTGCAATGTCCTCCCCTGGGATCTAGCCAGTCTGTCACTCCCTGGCTTGTATGGGGGAGGGTCAAAGAGTCAGCCATCTAGATCATGACTGAAACAGTCCCTCTTACAGGGTTTTTTAATAGTTTTTTTTTTTTAAATCTCAAGTTATATTTGAGAACAGGAAGTATGTCTTTTATATGTATTCCTGTCATTTGTATGTGTTGCTGGACTGTCTAAGTACAGCTGTTCCAAGACAGGAGAGTTAATTGGATCCTGTATTTTACAGTGGTTGTCAGCCTTCCTAATGCCATGGTCCTTCAATATAGTTCCTCATGTTGTGGTGACCCACATCCATAAATTTGCTTTCGTTTCTATTTTGTAACATTATATAATAAAATTAAAATTATATAATCATAATCTAATGTTTTTGGAGATAGTTTGCCTAAGGGGTTACAATCCACAGGTTGAGAATCACTGCTTTAAAAGATCAAAATCAATAATTGTTTCAGAAATCCTATATAATTTATTTATTTGCATCTTCCTTGGGAGCAGGAGAAGACAGGGAACAGGACAGGAGCCTATCACAGATGGCCTCTGAAAGACTCTACTGACCAAGGTATCTAAGTAGAAGCTGAGACTCCTAACCAAACTTTGGGAGAGTGCAGGGAATCTTATGAAAGAAGAGGGAGATAGAAATACCTGGAGAGGACAGGAGCTCTACAAGGGGACCAACAGAGCCATAAAAATAGATCCCTGAGGACCCTGGAGAGAATGATACCCCGACAATGCATGGAGGGGACCTAAAACCCCGGCTCAAATGTAGCCCATGGCAGCTCAGTCTTTAAGTGAGGTCCCTAGTAAGGGGAACAGGAACTTCCTCTGGCATGAACTCACTGGCAGGTTCTCTGATCACCTCTGCCTGGGAGGTGCAGCCTTGCCAGTCCACAGAAGAAGCCAGCCTTTATGAGACCTGATAAACTAAGGTCAAATAGAAGGGGAGGAGGCCCTCCCCTATCAGTGGGCTAGGAGAGGGAGGGAGGGTGGAGTTAGGAGGAGACAAGGGAGGGGGTCACAGCTGGGATACAAAGTGAATAAATTGTAATAAATGATAATAAGAATAATAAAAGAAAAAATTTAAAAATTGACAGTGATCATGTAGGTAAAGTTAGTGTTACAGATCTCACTGTTTTACTGCTCATTTAAGTCATAGTCCTAGGTTATGATTCTTTGTTGATTTCAAACTTAATTTTGTCCGAAGTATTGTTTTAGGAGAGTGACAGTTTCACAGTATTCCCACAGTTGCTGTGAGGTTTTCAGAGAACATCAAGTGCAGAAATGTTTGTTTCCGTTTTTTTAGCTTACTATGAGACCTATAGCATTGTACAAGGCTCCATGATTGGACCATTTTCTACGCACAGCCAAGCTGCTTATAACCACACTGGAGACATTTGAGCCAGTTTATCTGCAGCATGCTCTGCTCTCATCTCATTGGCTGCTTGGCCTTTTATGTCATAATCACCTCACCCACAGGAAGCAGTATCTAAAGTTACAGTGAGGTGAGACAGGGCTTCTTTACTATCTAAAGTTTTTCTCTCTAATACAACATCTGACACTCAAGACATCTTTAGGACTCTCTTGCTGAAACATGTTGGAAGACTGCAGATCTTGTTCTCACCCAGAAGATATTCTCTCCTTCCTCATTTTGAATTGATTGTCAACAGATGTGGCAGCTGGGCCCTTTGGTTGGGTTGGCTCTTGCAGTCATTCGTGAAAGACAGAGATGAGTCTTCTTCAGACTGGTGCTCAGCAGAACAAAGCTGCATCCTTCTGGCTGCTGAGGTTCGGTTTCGTCTGGCTCGTTAGTCAGAGCTGTTGTACGGCGAGTGCGGTTTGGACTGCCTACATGAACATATCATTTCATGTCGGGAACCGCATGCTGTCAGAGCTGGGGGAGACCGGGGTCTTTGGAAGAAGCTCCATTTTGAAGAGAGTAGCAGGAGTTGTTGTGCCACCAGAGGGAAAAACCCAAAATGCTTGTGATCCCAATACCAGTTTCATCCTGCCAGTTAACCAGGAGCCATGGATTGCACTCATTGAACGGGGAGGTTGTGCTTTCACACAGAAAATTAAGGTCGCATCTGACAACGGAGCCAGGGGAGTGATAATCTATAACTTTCCAGGTACCGGCAACCAGGTTTTCCCCATGTCTCACCAGGCATTTGAAGACACTGTTGTAGTTATGATTGGTAACTTAAAAGGCATGGAGATTTTACATTTAATTCGGAAGGGAGTTCATGTTACAGTCATGGTTGAGGTAGGGAGAAAACATATCATCTGGCTGAATCACTATTTTGTCTCCTTTATGATTGTCACAACCGCTACGTTAGCATATTTCACCTTTTACCATGTTCGGAGACTTTGGGTGGCAAGAATTGAGAACAGGAGGTGGAAACGATTAACAAGAGAGATCAAGAAAGCTTTTGGCCAGCTGCAGGTGCGAGTGTTGAAAGAGGGCGACGAGGAAGTAAATCCAAATGCTGACAGCTGCGTCATCTGCTTTGAACCCTATAAACCTAATGATACAGTTCGCATTCTCACTTGTAATCATTTTTTCCACAAGAATTGCATTGACCCCTGGATTCTAGCCCATGGCACATGCCCCATGTGCAAATGTGACATTCTGAAAGCTCTGGGGATTCACATGGATGTTGAGGATGGAATAGACTCTCTTCAGGTTCTGATGTCAAATGAGCTGCCTGGAACCTTTTCACCCATGGAAGGAGAGACAAGTAATGAAGTTCCTTCCCCAAGAGCTTCAGGCAAAGTGACCCACTTCCCAGAGCACCCCACTTCTGCGAATGCTGGCAGCCAGGCTCCTGCAGCAGAGGAAACCAATCACCCTTCACTTGGACAGCGTGACCTTTGAGCAAGTGGATTAAACCTGTTTGTCAAATCAGGTCCTCAAGCTGGCCAGCAGTCTGTTTAAAGTGTGATTCTTTGTGTGTGTACATGCGTGTGTGTGTATGTGTGTGTGCATGAGTGTCTGATTTCCTGTCACTCTGCTAATTTTCCAAATTCACTTGTCAAGCTGCAAATATAGGGTGAAGAAATTTTGGCAGGATTTTGAGGCTTCTTACCTCTGCCAATTCTAAGTTTTTTGTGGATGAATTATTCTCGGGAGTGTGCCTGTGTTTATTTCTAGTTAGCCTGTGTTAAAAGTGGAATCAAATCTCCCCCCCTTCCCGCCCCAGATTGTGTTTGTGTGTTTATACCTGGCTTTATTTGGGCTAAAAAAATGTTAATATATTTTTGCATTTTCTTTGCCTCTTTCATCTTTTACAATAATTATACAATAATATAGTAACTCTGATGTCATTATGTTGCAATGGTTTTTTATTCTTTGAAATGAAAATTTATTATACAGAATATTTATTTTTACATATCCTTGGTCAACAATTCTATTCAAGCAGTTAGTATGTAATGGCTATCTGCATAGCAAGAAAATCTTTATAAATAAAGTACTAATAGTCTTCAAGAAAACAGCAAATATTTCAGGGCCCAATATTACTTAGGATGAGTACTATATGATCATAATTTGTTGAATAAAGTTATATAGAATTTCTGTGGTGCTTTGTCCTCTATCACAATTAATTTACACAGGTTCTAATCCACATGCCAGTTAGTTTTCTTTTTTTGTCTTGTTTTGTTTTTTGTTTTTTTGTCTTTAAGGAACATGTTTAAAACACGCCGGTTTATTTGGTGAAAGTAGCACAGTATAGAGTGAGTGTTCTGACACATTGTGCTCATGTTAATCGTGCTTCCTGTATTCAGTCTTACACAGTGCACTCCCGGGTGGGGATGAGTAATTAAGCTCAAGAACATGAAAGTGTAGGTACTGTCATAACATATTGTATTATATTTTGTTCTGATAAAATAAGTGGTTTATTCCCATTGTAAGAAAAAAAATAGAAAACAGATTCTGAAAATTTACTTCCAAGATCACATTGAGAAAAAACATGAAATTTTATTTTTTTTATCTAGAATTCATTATAATTTATTCTCTTACAGTAGGTTAGCATAATTTCCATGAGCCTTTGAACTCTCTCAAGGAAACACTGGATTTTTGAATTATGGGACTGTGCTGGTGAGACTGAGTGAGTATGAATTCTGTGAAGTGTTCATGCAGAAGGCCAGTACTTTGCTGCAGAAGTAACCCAAAAAGACTATTAAAGAAGGAAGGGCATTCATGCAGGGCCAGCATAGCTAAGATACAGCAAACCTCACGCAGATGCAAGGTGAGGCCACATCTTCCTGTTACATACAGGCTTCTTTGTTCCTGGCCATGGGAAAGTTTGACTGTTAATCTCATATACCAGCAGGTTTTACTGAAGGATTTAGCAAGAACTGAATTTTCCGTGTTTTCTTGGGACAGCAAAGTTATTCCATATAGTACCTAGTGTCAGACAAAGAAGGACTCAGAAGACTGACTCTACAGAACTCTTTCTGGATGGTTGAATCCTGAACAGATGGGCTGATGTCTGTAGACTCTGCGTTGGCCACTGGGATCTGGGACTCTTTGACTGGCACCAGTGATTTTTACTTAAGCTGTGGAGATGATGAGGTTGGGGCTGGGGTTCTACCAGAATACTTGCAGCCAGAAGGCCTTGGGTTCCATTTCCAACACCACAAACACCACTGCCAAAAACAAGTGACATCTAGAAATTTTTATGTCTGGTACTGTGGCATTTTCTGAAGCCAAAGCCCTAGGATCGTTGCAGCTCTTCAAATATTTACATGAGGCCCTTATTCAGATTAGCCGTAGTGAAAGAGGTACTCGTTCATCCTTCCCTCTCAGAATGTGTTCTCTTTTAGCCCCTCTGTATACCCTTGCTTTCTCTTTTCCTCTTTTCCTTCCTTTTGCCCATCATTGTCAAGCTTAGGCTTGACTTCACTCCCATGTTTAAGAAATTACCATTTCACTTAGTAAAAGATACTTTTGCTAGTATGGAGAGATAACATTCAACAGTATATTGTGTGTGGCTCAAGAATTTTGAGTGAATTCTTTTAAAGCTGGCTAGACTTTGCATTGGAGGTAGGAAAGGAGGATGAGATCTTTGAACTTCGAATCTGTGGGCATGTGGTGCCTCTCTGTACCTGATGGTGAGACTGGGAGCTGGGCAGAGCCGCCGCCTTCCTCAGCACAGAACAGCGGCTTTAGTCTGCCCTTCTAAGAATCTGTTGTAAACCAATCAATAGAGCACTTTTACTCTGGCCTTATTCTATTTTGGATTTAGTAACCAGGACCTGGAGTCAGCGCTGCTCTGCTAGACGTTTATTATGATGTTAGATATTTATTGTAGTCAAATTTTTACCTACACTATAGGCAATGCCATTTGTCTTGGACCCGGTAATACTCATGTATGTTGCTTGATGATACAGAACTGGAATTTATAATATTTTGTCACAATGCCAATAGCATAGTCAGTTTCTCTTTAAATTTGTTGTTGTTGTTGTTGTTTTTATAGGTCTTTGGTATTCTTCAGTAGTCAGTGTTTGCTTTCCTGCCCCCTCCCCACCTCCTGTAATCAGTAGGATGTTGGTTTTTTAAAATAAAATTTGAAATTGCTTTTCCCATCATTAGTGGGACAAATTGTTTAATGTTTTTCTACAAGAAACATTTCTAATATATTTTTTCTGTGATTACATAACTGAATAGTACTCATTAAATATAAACCAAAGTGATAACATCTTTTCATCTTGTTGTAGAATGGTTGTAATGATTCTAAAAATACATGCAGGTCAATAGCTGTTTTAAAAAGTGTGAGTCCTTTGTAGGGTTTAGTGACCCAGAGAGCCAGCTGGCCTGGTGGGCACATTGTATTCTTAAAGTGACCATTTTCTAGACATCTGGTTATTGAAACAGCAAACAAGAATGGAGACGAGGAATCTTGGAGTCGGGGGAACCATGAAAGGCAAAGCAAAGCCTTTCCATGTTGTTTCTGAGAAGCCATCATTAGAACGGAGATTCCATCCTTCTATTTCATTGTTAAGCAATAAGTGCCTCCTCGATTTTTAAAAATGCATGCTTCTCTTGGAATTACTGTGGTTTTCAATGTTCAGGTCTTACTGTTGAGAAATTATTACATCTGCTACTGTAGGAATATCTTAAAACATACATGGTTTTTCAACAAAACAAGATTTTATTTGGGGCATGGAGGAGGGGTTTACATAACGCATATGCTCTACCATCCCAGAATTGTTAGGGCTGTTCCTCCAATGTGCCTGTACTGACATCCCATTTTCACAGGTACACCCAGCTCATAACACTTCTCTCCCCAGGCGTGCCTCTTTGACAGGCCAAGAGGGTACTGTGTGCACAATTGGCTTAGGTGCAACATTGTTGATCACTAAAGACACTCTGATTTTAGATACTTCTGCACTCTTGTGATTTCATCTCCCTTTCTTGCTCTGTGTGGTTGGTATGCATGGTGTGTGTTTATGTCTGTGTGTGTGTGTGGTATGTGCGTGTTTGTTTTTCCTTAACACGGGTTCTGCGGATTGAATGTCAGTCCCTGTGTTTGTATGACCACTACTTTACTGACTGAGCCATCTCTCCAGCTCCCATCAATATTATTTTGCCACACACTGAACTCCATTGTCTCAAAAAATTTGCCAACTTAGAACACCATTCTCAGAATTTCCTCTTGGAATCTGCTTAACCTGCTATCTCCACCTTTCCAGCAGGCTTGCTGCTGTCATTCTGACAAGGATCTCCCTAGGCCACCCTGACTCCTGTTCTTTCTCCGCATGATACAGAATCAGATTTCAAGTTGTTTTACCATCCAAGTGCTACTGTGTGTTTCTCCTAAACCTTTTTTCATAGTATCATTTACTCTTCATCACCCAAAGTGGCTGCTTTTAATGCTCCTGGTCTATACCAGCCACCTACTGAGTTGTTGGGAGTCTTACTTTTGACAAGATCTTTGTTCCTATTGAACATGAATAACCTTTGAACCCTCTTCCCCATTTTTGGTTGAGCAGTACTTCTAAGCCTACGCTGCATATCCAAAATGGAGAAGAATTAAAGGCTCAGTGCCCCTGCTATGCTCACATTTCTCAGCAGAGATGGCCCAGTCTTTGTAAAGTTGTTCGGGGTATTCCAGCTGTACACTAGATTGGGAACTAAGCACAGGGTTGGGGCAAAGAGCCTTATGTATTTAATATCATTTATGATGACTTGATTTCACTCTATGGAAATATTTATCTAGAAATCAAAGTATCGATTTAGAAAGAGTTAAGCTTCATGGAAAAGAATTGAAACAGGCTTCTGGATATTAGAGATGGTTTCACCAGGAGAAACAAAGAATGCCTGCTGAAAATAATATTCGAAGTCAAAGTACTTCAGAGTTTGAAAAACTAATTCTTAGTACCAGCAAGATGGTGCAGTGGGTAAAGGCTTGGCAGCCTGAGTTTTATCTCTGGGCCCATGTAGTGAAAACAAAACCTATTTTACAAAGGTACCCTGTAGTTTATATATGTATATACCACACACACACACACACAGAGAGAGGGAGAGGGAGAGGGAGAGGGAGAGGGAGAGGGAGAGGGAGAGAGAGAGAGAGAGAGAGAGAGAGAGAGAGAGAGAGAGAGAGAGAATGTAATAAATAACTTCATTCTGTGGGAAGAAACTGTTGGAACAAGTGTTTCATAAAGAAGATTAATGTTCAATACAATTTTGAATGAGACAGGAAATTCGAAATGCTGTGGAATGAACAACACTATCAACGTGTGGGCTGAGGTAATAGGTAAATGGGTGAGTTGCCTCCAACATACACAAATTTTTTCATATTCCTTTTTGAGGTCCAAGGTAACACTGATTTCAAAGCTTCTCCTGTAAATGTCATTCTCCATTTATATACAATGTAGCAAATACACTATGGATAGAGAAGAGGCTGAGATGGGGCAGGTAGTTGAAGAACAGTGAAGAATCAGTCTTGACCTCCCCTTTTCTGGCATGTTTCTAGGTTATAACAATAACATTCACCAAAATGGAAGCCAACAAGTATATTTTGTGTGTGCATGTATGTATATATATATATATGTTTGTATATGTATATATATATATATATATATATATACACATATATACAAACTCCAAGAATGCCAAATTGAGGACATGATGGAACTTCTATGTAATAAGAGGTGGAAATGTAATCTAATTGAATCAGTTAATTAAAAGGAAATAGTCATTGTTCTTGTTCCTACTCTACAAATAGCTTGATACTTCAGTTTTTAAGTAAGGGAGAAATTATTAGCATGAGTACAGTTTTGAAAGCTTAATGGCTAGGACTATGGAAGAAAATCCCAGATACTGGCAGTACTGACCAAAAGGTTGTTAGCTCTCTTTTTGTGAAAAGCAGATATTTACTTAAGGGACGTTGATGTAGGGTGTCTTTCTCAATGAAGTTTGAAAGGGTAGCAATTTTCATAATTCCCTTGCTGTTTGATATGAGTTGTTTTAGGTTCAGGCATATAACACAGATCTTCTTTCCAAAAAGAATATATGCCATCTCTATTAATTTAGTTGAATTTATTTTCTTTCCCCAGAGAACACCTCAGAGCCTTGGTGATTCCCACTTACAGCAATGACAATTGGCATCAGCTACGCCCTGTCTTAGGTTTCACTTAGGTAGACTTGCAGTCAGAGACCCCGAGGATCCACTGTACCCTTTCAGTGAGGCCCCCACTGGCACTGTTGCACATTTGAGTTTAAGAAAATCTATATACCTAAAGAAGCTAAATAAGGAGGAGGACCTGGGGTAAGATGATCAATCCTCACCTAGAAAGACAAATGAGATGGGTATTGGAAGTAGGAGAAAACAAGAAACCGGTCAGGAGTCTACCACAGAGGGCCTCTGAAAGACTCTACCTAGCAGTGTATCAAAGTAGATGCTGAGACTCATAACCAAACCTTGGGCAGAGTCCAGGGAATCTTATGAAGGGGGAGTTAGTAAGACTTGGAGAGGACAGGAACTCTACAAGTACCAAATATATCTGGGCACAGGGGTCTTTTCTGATTCTCCAACCAAGGACCATGCATGGATATAACCTAGAACCCTTACTCAGATATAGCCCATGGCAGGTCAGTATTCAAGTGGGTACCCTAGTAATGGAAACAGGGACTGTCTCTGACATGAACTCAGTGTCTGGCTCTTTGACCTTCCCCACCCCTGAGGGAGGAGCAGCCTTGCTAGGCCACAGAGGAGGACATTGCAGCCAGTCCTGATAAGACCTGATAAGCTAGGGTCAGATGGAAGGGGAGGAAGACCTCCCCTATCAGTGGACTTAGAGAGGGCCAGGGAGGAGATGAGGAGGGGAGGGTAAGACTGGGAGGTAATGAGGGGAGGGCTACAGCTTGGATGGAAAGTAAATAAACTGTAATTAATATAAAAATGTTTTAAAAAATTAAAAAAGAATCTCATCTAATCAGAGAACCTGTTCCTTGTAGCTAGAATGCATCACAAACTTATAATCAGAACTAATACTAAGTGAGAGTAATTATGAATATTAAAGCAGTTGCTATTAGTACACTAGGTTTTGAGATAAATTTAAGCATATTTCAAGTGAGCAATTGGTCTCATTCATGCATGTAAATGCTTCTCCCAGCTCACGTTGCTGCCTCCTTTATTTACCACCACTGTCATAACTGCTGAGGAAGTTGTGAGAGAAATTAATGGATTTTAGGCAGATTGGAACTTCCAAATCAGAATGATAGAAAACAACCGAAAAACAAAATTGGAGCATGACACACAAAACTGTGCAGCCCCCTCTGAAGAGGATAGTTTGGCCTTAAGATGACCGATGACCGATGTGATTTGGAGGGGATGCCTCTATCAGATGGCCTGTGGGCATTATGAGTAGTACTTTTTTCTTGAATGAGTGTTTTGTCTGCTTTTATGTCTGTGCACCAGTGTTTGTGTGGTATCCATGGAGGCCAGAAGAGGCCATCAGATCATTTGAGACTTGAGTTCCAGAAGGTTGTAAGCTGTCATATGGGTGTCAGCAATCAAACCAGGTTCCACTGGAAGAACAGCCAATGCTCCTAACTGCTGAGTCTTTTTAGTGTTTATTTTTTTGATTGGGGACGGAGGACCTCCTTAGCCTACGATGGGTGGCATCACCTTTGAGCTGGTGGTCCTGGATGGTATAAGAATGCCAACAGCTAAGTCTATGCCCACAATACTCTCAGCACATTTGATCTGATCTGATCTGGAAAGCTAAGCAAGTTTGGCTTGGTTAGTACTTGGATGGGCGAAAGCTGGCTGAATGTGAGCTGTGGGAACAAGCCAGTAAACAGTATTCATCCATGATTCCTGCCTCTATTCCTCCTTGACTCCCTGCCATAATGGCCTTTGAAGATGGTTTGTGACCTGGAAATTTAAGCCAAATAAACCCGTTCCTCCCCAAATTGCTTTTGGTCATGGTGTTTATCACAGCAACAGAAAGCAAACTAGAATAGACCTGAAAGGAACAAACAATCCCATTCACACAAAACCAGTTGTGTGCTATGAAGAGCCAGGAGGGTGGGCAGATGCTCTAGTGCCCTGAGGGACATCTGAGGCATATTCAACCTGGAAGCCAGAAGAGGGTGTTAGTTGCCATTAAACACTTGTAGGATGGCCTGGGAACAAATTTACAGTTTGTTACTACAGAGGTTAGAACCGTAGAACCAGTTGAGAAAATGTCAGCTATAGAGAGAGTGTTTCCACCTGGAAACAGAGAATTTTGAGAAGTTATTCCTGACCACTGATTATTCATCATGCAAAGTTTGACTTTCTCTAAGAAGCTTGATAAATGTTGGTGTCATTGCCATGGTGATGGTCATGGTGCTGGTGCTGCTGGTGCTGCTGCTGGTGGTGATGAGGGAATTTACAACTTGCAGGTCCCTCACAGTTTTGAGAATCAGTTTCTAGGATTGAAAAAACAATAATACTGTTTTCCATACAGAGTTGCCATCTTGTGGAAAAATAAATAACTACATGCTGGAAAAGCCATTCAACAGCAAGTTGGGAGTTCATTTCTCTTGAGCTTAAAGGACTGTTTGCTTTTAAGATTGATTTATTTTACTGAACTTTTTCTTTTTCATTTTGAATTTTGGAACTTGATTCCTCAGCTGAAGATCCTTGGGTTATGAAGTGTAAATAACTTGCCATCTTCACAGTTCATGCCTTATAAACCTAGGATCGGAGAGGGTAGTAACATGCTCTCTGGTGTCCTGGTAATATTGTGGAAAAATATAATTTGGTTTTTAGAAGCTTATAGATAGAATATCTTCTCCAGTATCTCTGTCAACATTGGCACAACATCTTCTTCTCAAAGAGTTTCTTGAGACATTGAATCTCAAAGAAAAGGCTAGTATTTATTGGCTTTCCAATACAGTGTGGAATATATTATGATACAAAACCATGTGTTTGTCTTTAATAAAAAGTTGAGCTGATGTTGATACGGGTAAAATAATAAGTAGAGTGAACTATTATTTACAGTATCTAGATTGTTGGTAGCTAAATATGACTGTATTCACTTTTCCGTGTATTAAAAGATCTTCACAACAAAGTATTGGTGGAATTTGGATGTTATAGTGATCTTGTGTCACATGTAAAGTTTCTAGACTGTTTGCTTATGGAGGCTCAAGTGACTGTTTGGACCACAGATCACATTTTGAGCATCACTGAGTGTGAGAATGTCACTGAACCTACATATGTGCATTGTATCCCTGGATTCAAGCAACCATGGATTGGAAATACTGGGGAAAGGGCCTCATTTTTTTGTGTCTGCAGGAAGTTCTTTTCTCAGTATATCCTTCTTTTTATAATTTATTTTTATTTTATGTACGTTGGTGTTTTCTGTGCATGTATATCTGTGTTGGGGTGGTGGATCCCCTGGACCTGGAGCTGCATACATCCTTGAGCTGCCATGTAGGTGCTGGAACTTGAACCTGGGTCCTCTGGAAGAGCAGACAGTGCTCTTAACCATTGAGCCATTTCTCCAGCACCCTTATCAATATGTAACAATACAGAAAAATGGCTGTCTACATAGCATCTGCATTGTTTTAGGTGTTACACACTGAGATAACTTGTAGTGTAGAAGTGAATGCACCTTGTTTCACTCATATAGTTTAGGTTTTACGTGAAGGGTTTGAGCATCTGCAGATCTGAGCATTGCTAATGAATCCCAGGACCAGTCCTATGGATGTCAGGGACAGCTATTTCATCTCACCTAATACTAAAAAGAATAATTCCTAAAAATTTATATCACCCCTAGGACAACAATGAGAAAGCAAATCCAGAGTCGTGTGTACTTCCTTATAGCTCATATAACATCTTGAAAACTCAGGTTCTTCTAATGTGCTTTAAGTATTTACTTCCCCAATGGTGAGAGAAGTAGAGGGGCTCTGAGTGCAAGCAAGAATGACTTGAACAGAACTGCACAGCTGAATTTGAATATGGTCAATCAGTAGTGTGGAAGTAAGGAGGACATACTTAATTGTGTGTTATAAAAAGCATTTAAGGACTTATTAAAACTGCATATTATAAGATTCTAACTATTCGATATTTAAAACTTAAAATTAAAAAAAAAGAAATTCTGTACCATTACAATGAAGTCAACAAAAGAAAGTCTTTTCTTGGTAGAACTTGCAGAAGGTAGCGCAGCTTTAGTAGGGCTCAAGCTCTCATCACCGTTTGAGACACTTGATGGGATATGGGAAGAATGCAAGCTATTGCTCCCCCTTTCACTGGGAACACGTGGCTTTTCCTCCTTTGAGGACTGCATTCTTGCATGTTGTCACACAGATTGGAAAGCCAGGTAGTATCCAGTGACCTACTCTTTTGTGTTTGTACTTAATGATAAGTGCCTTGAGATGTTCTTATGTTTCAGTCTGAGTGCTTAGAGGGCCATGAAAAGTTTGTCATTGGCTGAGCAAGAGAAGGTGATCAATAAGTTGCAAAACACATGAAAAGGACTGTCAATTGACACTATAAGAAAGCTTCAGAACTTCTCCATTCACAGCATGATGGCAGTGCTCTATTTTTTAAAGTTTTATACTTTTCAAGTAGCATCTTTGTTCATGTGGACAGCGGCTCATATTGGTCCCTATAGAAAATGTGATGAGATTTTGGCAGTTTAGGGCTTTAGGTTTCTTCCAAGAGCTTTTGATTTGATATATGGCTTTAGGTTTGTTATAGGGAAGCATCTTTTGAGGTGAACTCTTTCTAGGTTACTGATAAATATCTAGATGTGTCGCTTACCTACTTTAGCTTTTTCAAGTAAAGGAGATTATTTATGGCCAATTTTAAGAGGATTTCTTCACATTTAATAAGGAATGGGGTTGGTTAAGTCAGTGGTTTCCAAGGGTTTAGGATTCACAAATCAGTAAAAATTTTCTGCTAATGTTTAATTTCCCTGTTTTTCTATTATGCATCTCATATCAATGTAGTTTCTTTCATGCCCCCATTAGCTACAGTAATGAGCATTCACTACTGCACACACACACACACACACACACACAAAGCAATTTGTTTTCCTCAACCTGCCAGCATATAAAATGGATTCAGTGTCATTGCAATATACTCTCACTACCAAAGAGAAACCTCTCTCTCCTAACTAAGCTAGCATCAAGATCCGACTGCAAACTCTTTTGGGAGGATGACTGTCTCAATGTTTACCAAGATGAGTGTGTGGCCCAGTTTGTCCCACTACATAGGATAAGCAAATGCATGTCATTGTCACAGCAGCGATGATTGTACTCAGAACACAATTTGCTTTAATATATATTTTAGTGGGAAGGAACATATAGAGAATATAGAAGACCAAACAAGTGTTTCCCTTCCTTAGAATAGAAAATATGTTCTTTGGAACAATGGAAGAGAACTGGGAAGGGAAGGTTAGGGAGATATAGTGAATGGAGAAAATGAAGCCATTGAGTGCTATCAGAGAATCCACTGGCTGGATTTGATCATTCAGAGTGACCCAATACAAATCTAGTTGGAATTCTGAACACATAAAAAGTTTGATCTTTAATGATACTCAACTCACCATCATTCCAGAAATCACAGATTAATAACACCTGAAAATTGCTTAAGAAAAATACATTTTAAATTTGATTCCTCAAGGACATTACAAATTATGAAACTCACGAGACAATGTTTTATTTGGCATCTCTGTGGAGAAGAAGCCTCTATTATAAGTGGGACTCTTGTGCTTTCTCAACCTCTTCCTGACTGAAGACATGCTGGCAGCCTTCCCAGAAACCATATCATAGATCACCACAATGATCTGGCAAGAAGATAATGTTTTTCTAGTCATTATGAAATCCTTTTGAATAAAAGAAGCAATGTGCAGTTCAGATCAGCTACATTGTGCATGTTAAGTGCTTCTATAGAAAAGTGTATTTGAAATCTTATTTGGACAGCTAAGCAGACTTGGCCTTTGAAGACATTGTTTTGTATAGTCACCACGTTCACTTTTGTTATTAGTTCACTGTGACTTTGTCAGGATTTCAGTTCTGTCTCTGGAATATGAGCCAGGCAGATGAATGTGAAGAGTGGGGTTCAGGGCACTCAGAAAGAGGGCCATGTACAATTAAATTTCACTAAAATGAAACATACGGGTAAAAAAAGAGAGTAACATACAAAAATAAAGTATGTTGTAAGCTCTCCAGTGTTAGGTTGATAACACTCATGCTGGATTGATTTTGTGGAATTTTCACAGGAAGATAACTGATTGGTAATACCACAGGTGTTGCACAGTACCCAACAGAATATCTTGTTGAGTGTATGGGAAATAAGTAAAATAGTATCATCACTGAGTCCAAATACTAAGTTTCCAACTCTTTTTCCCAAAGGCACTATATCCTTAGTCTCACCATTTCTCAGTTTAAACTACTTAGTCTGAAAAAAGATAATTATAATCTAGAAAACACAGAGTGATTGTGCCAATTAAATGTAATCACGTGAAAGATCTCTAGGGAGACAGTTCCACTTAGTCAGCGGATACTTTTTAATATGCTTAGTTCCCACTCAGCCTATAGCTAGCTACCTTTGAACTGTCTCAAGCAGAATTTCACAAATTATCTTGTGTTGCACGGTAGAAATTGTGGAATTCCCAAATACTAGAGACCATTTCTATGACCAACTGTGGTCATAGTTTGCCCGCCAGTAACAACTCTTGTTATGAAAAGACATGTGGTTAAGGTATGTGACATTTAGTGAGTCTTAATCTATAGGTGTCACACAGTATCACACTGGTCATATATGAAAAACTTTATTTAAACTATGAATGATTTGTTCTTTAAGAAGAGCATGGATGATTGTGATTACTGAACTGCAAAATTTATATTTCTAGCAAAAATGAATCACACTGTTCCCTTTGGACAATATTTATGCTACTTCATTTTCTCTAAGATGTTTGCTTATTTCCCATTCAGAAGAACAAAATTCTTGTCTTCTTTCTTCCTATAACATATAGAAAACTTTGTGGATTTGTTAATGGGTGAATTATGAAAGTACCCAGAGTTTGCAGCTTTAAAGTCTTCTCCATTTTTAAAATTCTTTCATTGTCTCCCTTGTTTCCTCATTAGATTACATGCTGGAATCTTCCACTTCTCGTTGAGCTCTGCACCCCAAATTATGGCTCCTCCTCTCACATAGTAGGCTTTCCTCACATCTTTTCTCATATTGTTCCCCATTATATACAGCATGTAAAACTGAATCAGCAGTCCTTACCACCATGATATGTATTTAAAGAATGTGACAGAATGAATTAGACCACCAGGCAGTTTTTCTTCCCAACAACTTGTTCCTATCTTACCTGCCATCCAATGGGTATTTTATAAGTGCTTGCTGTATGTTTGGCTTGATGTGTAGGTGCTCGAGACAGTGAGATATAACACTTTCTGACTTTGTGGGATTTATTACAACATATGAATTCACTTGTTAATTAAATATCATAGGTGCAATGTAAAAAGTGCTGTATAGGATAAAAGAGTTTGATGTATAAACCAAGATCTAGTCAAGCTAGGGTGACTGGGGAAGAATATCTGAGATTGAAGATAAATAGACGATAAAATAAACAATGTAAAATTTATGGATGGCCAGGGACGGGACTAGAGCATTGGCACATAGAGACAGATCCAGACAGAGTGAGATCCAAATTAGATAGAGAATTGGGAATGGTTTGTAAGGCCATGAAGGCCTTGGTGGTTATTTTATTCTTAAACTGTTGAGTTTAATGACCTGAGTTTGTTGTTGTTGTTTTAATATTATTTTGGTGTCATTGAAGAAAATACATTTGGTAAAGTGATGGTGGGACTTGCTATCTGCCAGAAATCTCCTAAGGCAGGTAAGCTAGGGAAGAGTCAGTTGACAGTCCTAGGAAGAAACATGAAGAACTGTTGTAGGGAGATGAAAACATGAAAGGGATTTTTGAAGGACCCTTGGAGTAGGATCAGCAAACTGACAAATTGTGTACTATCAGAAATAGCATGGAGGAAATGGGAAAGTCAGGAATGCTTTCCAAGTGTCAAAAAAAGGAATTGGTGCCCGACTCTGGGGCAGGAGGAAAGTTGAGTGAGGGGAGATGTTTTCAGCTGCACTTGGGACTTGTGACATTGAAATGCTGTTGAGACTTACAGGAGGAAGACTCGGTAATGTTAGAGGTCTAATCTGTAGCTTACTTTCAATGTGGATGTGGATTAATGGGCCACACTCTCTGGAGTTGCTGGAAGCATAGTGGACTGGCCATAACATGATAACCAACATGGAAAGGAAATATACCCTCAGGGTAGCAGGCCTTTCCTTCCATATACATAGCCCGGAGAACTGTTCTGTGCAAAACTGTTGTGGTCTGGAGCTCATGCCTTGTGGGCACAGCTCTTCTTCTGCTTTCAGTTACAGATATATACATGTTTGGTGTCTCTCCTGCAGCCATCCATGTCTTAGGACACCTGCAGCTAGATTTGTATGTGACCTTCTCTTCTACTGAAGAATCAGCCATCTCCAGGTAGTTGACACTCTTTCAACAAACCCCTTTTACTCCTAACAAGTGACAGGCTCTTTTTAGACTTTAGATTCATATGCAAACAAAATGGAATCAACTCTGTTGCTACATGCCTTCTTCTTTGGCGAGACGTATAATCAATAGGTGTCAAATAGTGTTTTGTGAAAAGAGAAGAGTGGGATAAGGGGGTTAAGAATGATGAATGGGAGGTAGAAAGAGGATAGAGCCCCCTCAAGAGATGACAGTGCTGAGACCGAAGTGCAGTAAAAGCATACACCTTGTGGATGGGTAAGCAAGTATCTCTTATTTTATAACAGGTGGTTTCAAAAATATTAACATAAAAGCCATGACTGACTATGTCATCTCAAGTAAGAATCTAGGAGGCAGCCTACATGGCTGTTCATGCTTAACGTTTCTTAAAAGGGTGAGTTCAAGTTGTCAGCTCCTACTGCGGGCTCCACAGAGATCAACAGGGACTGAAACTTTCCGGTTCACTGAAGTGGTTCTGAGCAGACTTCTGTTCATTAGGGCTGTTAGAATGAGGACCTCAGTCCTTGCTTCAAGACAACTCTCTCACCACAAGGCACATGTCGAAGGACCAAAAGCAAGAATACCATAGTCTTTTTAAAGTTAATTTATGTTTTTATTAATTATAATGTATTCATTTTGTATCCCAGCTGTAGCCCCTGCCCTCATGCCCTCCCAATCCCACCAGTCCTCCCTCTTCCCCTCCCAGACCCCTCCCTTACTCTACTGATTGGGGAGATCCTCCTTTCCTTCAGTCTGACCCTAGCCTATCAGGTCTCATCAGGAATGGCTGCACTATCTTCCTCTGTGGCCTGGTAAGGCTGCACCCCTCTGAGGAGGAGGTGATCAAAGAACTGGCCACTGAGTTCTTATCAGAGATAGCCCCTATTCCCCTTACTAGGATAACCACTTAGACACTGAGCTGCCATGGGCTACATCTGTGCAGGGATTCTAGGTCTCCATGCATGGTCCTTGGTTGGAGTATCAGTCTCAGAAAAGACCCCTAGGCCCAGATTTTTTGGTTCTGTTGGTCTCCGTGTGGAGCTCCTGTCCCTTCCAGGTCTTTCATCTCCTCCTTCTTTCATAAGATTCCCTGCACTCTGCCCACAATCTTATAAGCTCATCTCACAAGTGAACCAGAGCTGAATGCCCCACAGGGCTTCTGTGCTACTGATGTCCCTTTCTTACCATTGAGGTGCTATTTCCCAGCCACCTTACCTCTGCTGCTTCTCTCCCAATTCCTTTTCATTAGCACTTTCTAAAAGCACAATGTAGGGGTCTTCCTGTCTAAACATTATTGTGCCTTGTCTGTTTTGCTCCCTCCTGTAGCCAGTTCTTCATCTTCACTCTGGTAAATGTTCTCTCCTCAAGGTGACCTATGAGCCAGAAACAGCAAACAGATCTGTTTTAATTTGATCTGTTCCATCTAGAGGCCTCTGGTTCATTCTTGCTGTCTCCCGCCTTAGCTGCTAGTCTGAGTGTTTTTTGCTTTCTCTTTCCCTGATTGCCCTCACCTCTACTGGATATGTGTGTGTGTTTATTTAATTTTAGAGCCATTTAAATATAGGTTATTTTAAACTTTTGTTCTTTACTGTACTTTTATCATATTTTTCTGACCAAAACTATGTAGGTATATACATTCTACCATCTTTATTTTTTATTATAGTTAGAAAAACAATGAAAATCCTATTCTGCCATCTTAGTTTCCATATCCTGTAGTTCACCAAGGTACTCTGTCATTCCATGTTTGCTCCTTCCTGCCTCACCTTCTTGGAGCCCTGTAGCTCTTGTACTAGCCCTTTAAGTGTCCTGTCTCTTTCTGATCACTTATCTCTATCTCGGCTCCAGTAGTTTGACATTTACTTTTACTGCTGGTACCAGTGTTTGAAACACACTTTTATTTTATTAATTTATTTTTTTGTTATCAATCACAGGTTAGGTACTTTGCTTCCCAAGCATAGCCCCCTCCCTCATTCCCTCCCACCCTCCCCAACCCTCCCTCATCTCCTCCCCGCCCCCTCCAAGTCCACCAACAGGGGAGGACCTCCTCCCCTTCCATCCAACCCCAGTTCATCCTGTCTCCTCAGGGCTGGCTGCAAAGTCCTCCCCTGGGATGTAGCCAGTATGTCACTCCTCGGCATGTATGGGGGAGGGTCAAAGAGTCAGCCATCAAGATCATGACTGAAACAGTCCCTGTTTCCCTCACTAGGGTCTTTAGTCTAACACCGAGCCATCATGGGCCCCATCTGAGCAGGGGTTCCAGGCCACATCCACACGTGGTCCTAGGTTGTAGAAACCGTCTCATACAAGACCCCTGTGCCCTGCTCAATTTGGTCTTTGTGGAGCTCTTGTTCTCTCCAAGTCTCACCAACCTCCGCCATTTCTATCATCACTTCTCACCCTCTGCCAAAGGCTTGATCGCGAGTCTTAATATCTGCTCTGATACATCTCTACGTTGACCCCCCCCCCAGAGGTCCTCCTTGGCATGCTCCTGTCC
>CM053763.1:26651581-26667588 GCA_028658305.1 Pachyuromys duprasi
GGGGGGGGGGTCAATGTAGCGATGTATCAGAGCACATATTAAGACTCACGATCAAGCCTTTGTCAGAGGGCAAGAAGTAATGATAGATCTGGGGGAGGTTGGTGAGACTTGGAGAGAACAAGAGCTCCACAAAGACCAAATTGAGCAGGGCACAGGGGTCTTGTATGAGACGGTTTCTACAACGTAGGACTACTTGTGGATGTGGCCTGGAACCCCTGCTCAGATGGGGCCCATGATAGCTCGGTGTAGGACTAAAGACCCTAGTGAGGGAAACAGGGATTGTTTCAGTCATGAACTTGATGGCTGACTCTTTAACCCTCCCCCATACAAGCTGGGGAGTGACAGACTGGGTAGATCCCAGGGGAGGACGTTGTAGCCAGCCCTGAGGAGACAGGATGGGTTGGGGATGATGGAAAGGTCTTTGCTCTTGGACTGGCAGAATTAATATCATGAAAACTGTTATACTACTGAGTTAATGCACATAGTTAATCCAATATCCATAAAAATTGTAGAAAAGATCTATGGAACCACAAAAGAACACAATTAGACTAACATAATACAATACCTCAAATTATACTAGAGAACTACAATGGTAACTTTGATAGACTATTTTCATTAACAAGCAGCCATGAAGGATAAAGACATCATTTCTTACCATATTTGAAACAGTACACTCATTAGCAGTTGAGAAGAGCAACGAGTAGATTAGCAAAAATATGTCTTTCCTAGTACTATTATGAAAGATTCTCATCAGTCTATAAACGTGTTCTCAGTTTTAAAAATGAATAAGTTGAAAGCATTGTAACACCAGTAGGATGGGCCTAGACAAAGAAGAAAAACAAAAACAGAGGCAATAGGGGATGGAAATTTAGAACTGAAAAGCACATTTAACAGAACATTTAAAGAGAAATATTATTAAGGAATATCCTTTCTTTTATATTTTTATGACAGTATTACCACTTGGTAGCTTGCAACCATCCAGCTTTAGTTGGGATATAGGTGTGAGGCACAAAGCCTAGACAAAAGATAAAGCAAATGAGCAAGCAAGCAAGCAAGTAAACAAACAAGCAAGTGAGGGAGTAAGCAGGTGAGTGAGCAAGCAAGCAAGCAAAAGCAAAACCAGTACAAGAAAACCAGGCCCCAGGGTTGCACAGCGCAGGCTGCCCTCCAGTGGAGAGCATGTCTCAGGTTGTCTGAGGTAGATATTAGATGACTTCACTACAGTACCTAGCAGCAATAACCTTTCAAGTAGACATTTGTAGAATCAAATTAAAGAATAAAAATGTATACTTAAGGGATGCACCCTTGTATAATTTATTTACAGTGCTAAAAATAATCTAATATTTAGAGAGGAAATTTACTGAATATTCCTAACAAGAGACTCAAATTCACTTAAATCAAACTCATCCCATTCATAGCATCAGGCAGTTGGATGCAAAAGAAGTAAACATATTTATAAGTATTAATAATTGCTTTAATCATAAATTTTGGTATTTCAATTTCACTTAAGTCAAACTCATTCAATTAATAGTATTCAGGAAATTCTATAGAAAAGAAGTAAACATATTTATATAAGTATTTACAGGTATTTCAATCACCAATTTTACTATCTCAAAATTGGAAACAATAAAATTCATTTATTTTTAAGGTCTTAATCATACTCATACTTGAATATTTAAGTATTTTGACATATCAAATTACATATAAACAAAGTATCCTTACATAATTGTAATTTCCTTATTTATTTTTATTTCAAAAGTTATCAAGCATAGCTCTGCATAAAATGTACGTTTATTTCTATTGAAAAACACCGTTACTTTGAATTGTGTTTGCACATGCTGTTGGATGAGAATAAGTGAAAAAAATGATGATGGCAGTGAACGCCAGTTCTGACCTTAGGGACATTTCTCTTCCAATTCATTGTGTGTGTGTTTGCGTGTGTGTGTGTGTGTTTGTGTGTGTGTGTATGTGTATGTGTTACAAGCTTTATACTGAAGTGCTCAGAATGTTAACACTCATAGTTTCTGGGCTTCCAGGGGTGGGGTGGGTGTCCCTTCCATAGGGAAAAAGCCTAGAAACACAGCAATTACTTATTTATACCCACAGCCCAAATCTAAAATACAAATTAGTCTCCAAACCTTAATATTCATAGGTTTTGAAAGCTTCTAGTGAAACAGAATCATAAACACTAAATATTACGAATTTACAAATAATTCTGGTTACCATTTAAAAAACATTCATGCATTTTTGCAATATTGTTAATTTTTCTTCAAGTCCTTGGACTACAAGGATTTCGGATGGGGGATATTAAGAGATCAAGATCTCAATTAACTTTGCTCTGACTTTTGGGTAAATCTAGGTGAGTCATTTTATTCAGTTAATGGAATGAGATAATAAAACATTGATGAAGGTTGCTTGTGGCAGAGAAGATTACGATCTAGATAGCTGTAAAATTGAGTTACTTAATCCTCTTAAAATCTAAATATAGAGGCAAAAGGATAAGAATTGCCGTGAGTATATACAGTACTATGAGTTCCACTCTTCACACTCTGACGTTGTGGGCCCACATACAGTTTGGAAGACCCCTAGCTTCTTATGTGAACATCAGTGAGAGCCACGACCCCACCTCCTGTCTTGCAGTCTGTGCATGCTGGTCTCTCTGTCCAGAGAATTCTGGCAATTCAGCAAGGTTCTTGTTTTGGTAAATTTCTTTATGGCATGTTTGACTCTGATCCTGCCTTTCTCAGCCTCTGCAGAATGGACGCAGGCAGGCAGCTTCTACACCACCACGGCATTAACAGAGGCATGCTTTGAAAAATTAAGGCTAGCAAGTATCCAATTCTTATCCATCACTGTATTCTTCTCACTTCACAGAATTCATGGACTATATTATTTATAATCCATGCATGCTTATGGATAATGTGCTTACCAATTAATTTAAAATGCTGTATTTACCTTATGTCATATTTTAAAATAACTGTTAATGAATACTTTTAATTTCTGCTTAAAGAAAAATAGCTGATTGATACTACTTACACGACTTTTTTTTGTTAAGCTATGTGAAATGAAATCATTTTGTAATTTAAACTAAAGATGGGTATCTTTAATATCTAGTATTTTTACTTTAAAAGAATAGAAATGTTGCTTGAAATTCATGGAATTTCTGGAATATTCTTCTGAAGTTAGACTTTTAGCTGATAGCTTATTCTTTGTCCACGTGCAGTACTTTTCTTATTCTGGAGTAAGTAAACCATGCCTAACGATTTAGAGCTACAGAGCTATGATGAACACTTTGGATGTGTTCTCTATGATATGCCCTTCCAGTTTCTTAACTGTATTTTTGCAGACATGCTATCTTCAAACCAAATGATAATTGGTGTTAACATTACTGCACGTATGTCGTGACAGTACTTAGATTATTACTTCTTGACTCTATTTTCTTATAATTTTATAACAAGTATACATTATAAACATATGCATATATACATATTTTTAAAATTTTTTTATTAATTACACTTTATTCACTTTGTATCCCCCTATAGCGCCCTTTTAAAATAACAGCTACACAGATTTTTTATTTCAACATTCTCTGACTTCATTGCTTTAGCATGGTGTTTTATCCCTCCTAACTTGCTGCTTTAGAAGCTTCTTTAATGCCTTGATTCTGCTAATTGATAACTCACTGGTTCTGGTCAGCAGTAGTTTTTTTTTTAATTTAAATTTATTTCTTGTAATTTATTCACTTTACATCCCGATTGTAGCCCCTGTCCCTCATCTCCTCCTAGTCTCACCCTCCTTCCCTCTTCCCCACTATTTTCCTCCCCTATTTCTCAGAAAGGAGGAGCCTTCCTCCCCTACCATCTGACCCTACCCTATCAAGTCTCATTAGGACTGCTTGCATAATCTTCCTTGGTGGCCTGACAATGCCTCCCTCCACCACCCTCCCCCCAACCCAGGGGAAGTGATCAAAGAGCAGGCAACAGAGTCCATGTCAGAGACAGTCCCTGTTCTGCTTACTAGGGAACCCATATGGAGACTGACCTGCCATGGGCTACCTCTGAGCAAGGGCTAAAGTCCAAGTGTATCAAATATCTCAACATAAAACCAGACATACAAAATCTGTTAGAAGAAAAATTGGGGAAGAGCCTTGAATTCACAGGCATAGGAGACAACTACCTGAACAGAATACCAACAGCACAGGCTCTAAGATCAACAACCAATAAATGGAACCTCATGAAACTGAAAAGCTTCTGTAAAGCAAAGGACACTGTCATCAGAATAAACAATAGCCTACAGACTGGGAAAGGATCTTCACCAACCCTTTTCTGACAGTGCTAATAGACAAAATATATAAAGAACTCAAGAAATTAAACTCTAACAAACCAAATAATCCAATAAAAATGGGGTTCAGAACTAAGCAGAGAATTCTCAACAGAAGTAGTGATAATGGCTGTGTTTTTTAAACATTAGCTTCCTGATGTTTTAAGCAAGACTCTACTCTGCAGCTGTGGGACAAGGGATCTAACTTGGAGACTTCTAGCTGGTGTCAGGAGATAGCTATGGCAATAGTCTTTTTTCTCATTCCAGGCCTTTCTGTCTCCATTCTCCAGGCCATGGAGGCCCACTGACTGCTCAGGTTCTGCACATCTCCCTGAAATGCAAATTTCTGACCTTAACATCATGTTTTCATTATTTACTATTGGTCCACTGCTGGCAAAAAAAAGAAAAGAAAGAAACAAATATAAGCAAAGTAAAACACAACCAAGACTATGACAAACCTTTCCTGACACACAGGAAAGATGAAATCTGGGATAGAAACCTGCAGACAGGCTTCAGCAGCTTACTTAGATGAGTTCTCTTCTATGCTCACCAAAGCCTGATTTGCTACTTCTCTTTTCAGAATATTCCTTCCTAATAAAACAAACTGTTTTCTGTGTCTTCTTTCTTTCTTTACGTTTCAAGTTTTGTTGGAAGACAACATAAAAAAACATACAACTGTATACACACAGTCTCTTTTTCTCTCACACAGTCTCTCTCACACATAGAGAGAGAGAGGAGAGAGAGAGAAATGGGCATGTATGCATGTTATACTTGAAAAAAAACAAAATTCTCATTTGTTTTCTTAATTTATGTAAAGCCACTGTAATTCCACAGAAAAATTCCCCTATGAGAAAAGGTTTTTATGATTTTTGTTATTTATTTATTTTAATGACCATTCTCTAAACGGTTCTTCAATCAAGAACTCAAAAGAATTCCATTTGAAGTCCAGATATATAAAAAGCTTGGACATCATAACTCCAATTCCTAGAAGTAAAGGCAGAGAAAAATCAAAGACATGTTTTAGATTTAGATACCCTAAAACCCGGGGAAACCACTAATTCAAAATGTAAAAAGACACAAATTTGCAAGGGGGAATATTTGAATAAGGAGGCACAGGCACTGGATGCCATGACGGCAGAGCACTTGCTAACTTAGTGCTTTTGACAGGTTGCTAAAGACAACAAGGGAGTTCCCTACTTCACTGACTTCCCTTGTAGTGATGGAGATCCAAGAAAGCATCCCAAGTAGCCATGGACAGATATATTTAGATCTTCTAAATGTATCAGATCCTTCTCCCAAACTGAGGGTAAAATTTGTCAATGGAAATGCTGAACACTTATTCTATTTTCAGTGAAATAACACTTGACCTGTGGCTTTCCTGTCTCATCCACTGGAGAAGCAAAATACAAACCACAAAAACACAGTGATCATGGTATGCAGAGCTTAAGCAAATACATTGTGAAGTCTGTAGTCAGAGAAGGAAATGAGGGATTTTGAGGTAGGACAAAATGAGTCCCCAGGGCAAGAAACAGAAACACAAAGATTCTGTCGCCAAGGTATAGGTCCACCAAAAGGTTTACCCAGGTTAAAGGGTACCGGTTCCCTTTTCTAACACATCGTTATGGATATATCCCCTGTATCCTATGGTTGACAAACAAGACAGACGTAAGATACAGAATCTCTGTGGAGTAGAGTCAAGACTCTGGGAAGTCCAGAGTAAAGGACAGGAACAAAAACAAGAATGGATGGAGGACACTCATTGTTAAACTATTTCCTACTGACAGATCCAGACAGAGAACGAATTGTTGCCCACAGTTATATACCACTGATGATCCCACCAGGCATAATGACACACTGAAATCAATTATGGTGAGTACATGAATTGTTCACAGGGTTAAGGTGACATACTACCTTACTACTAATTAATTCTTAATTTCTTTATCTGAAATTATTTATAGATTAGTGTTGCAAAGCAAGGAACAAGAATAAGATACAGAAATTAAGAAAAATAAATTTGCAAAAAAGGTTAAATATAAATATATACATATTATAGGAAAAGTCATTTCCATCCAATGGTCATACAATGGCCCTGGTTAAACTTTGTGTCATGAACAAACCCAAAAGTCATGAATCTGGGAAAGGTACCAGTACAGATGGGAGACAGTTGCTTGAGATGGGAGAGAAGATGTGGGGAAGAGAATAAATAAGTATATTATAAATATGTATGAAAATATCAAATAAAATTGGGCAATAAAAAAGAAAATAAAACAGAAATACAAGCAGATTTTGAAGCTTTTATTGCCACTGGAAACACCTACAACCCACCCCAAGGTTAGATTGCAGAATCCTCATAGGAAAGATTAGCTCAGACCCTATCCCCTCACATACAATACCTGGCTTTTCTACAACAACGTGAGACACATATAACGAGGCAAAAAGGATTCTAAATGGACAAAGCAAGCATCTTAACCAGACACAACTGTCAAACAAGTAGGTTTAATTCCAACTGTTAATATGCTTAAAGCCTCAAAATGTGTTGAAAACAACAGAAGGTGCTAGAAACAAAAAAAAACATTTTATAACAGTAACAAAGAATATCTTATTGATAATAGAAAAGTTAACTGTTTAAGACAGTAATTGTTACAACATAGTGAATAATTAGAGTATACCATAATCAGAATAAACGAAGCTAGTACAGCATGAGGCAGAAGCAAGAACCTGGGGACACTGAATTAGAGGGGAGTGGAAAGGTAAAGTCCTCTCGTGTCACTTGAGGGAAGGCTTAGGTTATTTTAACTTGTATAACTTAGGAAACCTGCTAAATCAAAACCTGAATATGTGTAGCTGCTGTATCAAAAGAAGATATAAAACAAAGTCACAAAAAAGTCACTCTTAAAAACTACAGAAGACAGAAAATGAGAGAGGGACAAAGGAAAATGGCGAGGAAATGGCAACAGATGATGCCGGTTAGGCCAACTGTAGTAATCACTGTAATATGAGTGCTCTAAACACAGGCATTAAAAGACATAACTACCTGGGTGTGTGTTAACAAAACTAAACAAAACAACAACAAGGTAAACCAAATAAACCTCAAGACCCAACTACAGCTTTATAAATAACTGTGACAAGTCAACAGGAGAAAATGTCCGCTAGGCTAACGCTAATCACAGGAAAGCTCCAGCTAGTTCAATTAATTTAGGACATAGGAGGCTTTAGAGAACAAGTGAAGAATGTCATGATAAAGGATGCAATTCTGCAAGATGACAGAACAGTCCTAATAGACAGGTATACATGAGGCAAATTCTGATAGAACTGAACACAAATATAAATTCAATATTATGTTAGTGATTTGAATTAAAAGTGCTGTGTGCTGATAGCTCAGTGTCGGACTGAAGACCCTAGTGAGGGAAACAGGGACTGTTTCAGTCATGAACTTGATGGCTGAGTCTTTGACCCTCCCCCATACAAGCCAGGGAGTGACAGACTGGCTAGATGCCAGGGGAGGACATTGCAGCCAGCCCTGAGGAGACAGGATGAGCTGGGGTTGGATGGAAGGGGAGGAGGTCCTCCCCTGTTGGTGGACTTGGAGGGGGCGGGGAGGAGGGAGATGAGGGAGGGAGTGTGAGGGTGGGAGGGAATAAGGGAGGGGGCTACGCCTGGGATGCAAAGTACCTAACCTGTGATTGATATAAAAATAAATAAATTTAAAAAATATAAAAAAATTTAAAAAAAAGTGCTGTGTGCTGCAAGCCACAGGAGGGAAATTAGCAGGCCTACCCCCCAAATGTAAGAACAGTCTAATAAAGGAGGCAAAAGATTTTGCATTAATAACTATAATCCTGTAGTACAATGAATTGTATTTTATAGGGCTGCCGTCAGCAGCATAAACTGGAGTGTATAGATATTTGGCAGGTCCTGCTGCTCCATTGCATGTGGGACATGAAAAGCAGTTTTGTTTATTTTTTTTTTCCTTTTTCCTAGTGAGACTTGATAAATTCTCAATAGCTGCTGAATGACTGAATCTCAATTTTACTACATAGTGATGCTCATCAACATTAACTGTACAGAAGAATAACTAAGAGAAAATGAGATCAGATTCTTAATTTTACATGTCTGTTAATACATAAGATTGTGGTTTACAGACATCTTCCACTATAAACCACCTCCCGGCTCAATGACACTGTGAACAAAATTAGAGTTCATGAACAGTTCACAGTGTTAAGGTGACATACTACTTCATTATCAACTAAATCTTAATTTGTTTATCTAAAACTATTTATAAATTAGATGCAAAGTAAGGAACATGAATAAGATGCAGAAATTAAGAGAAATAAATTTTCAAAAAGGTTAAAAATAAATGTAAGTATATTATAAAAGTATATTTCTTAATGAATTTTGAAATGTCAGACTTTCGGTACTGTGAATTGCATATTAGGGCTTAGTTAAATAATGTATACACCCAAAATAAGCCAAAATGCAAATACCTAAGAAATACACTATTAGACAAATCATTCAGTCTAAAAATAAAAAAACATGAGATTTTATTTATTCAACTTTTCATATGCATAACCTGAATAGCAACTTAAGAGAAAACATATCATTAGCTGTCATCACTTTACATTAGCCAGTTTAACAATCATCTTCAATTCATTTATTTCCTGGCTGAATTAAAGAAAAAAATTGAAATTTCAATTACTTTCATAACACTCTGCATCGTATGTTTGTGACAAATTATGCTGCACTGAGGAGCAGTGACTCATCATATGCTGGGGACACTGTTTAGGCAGCAGATGACTGTCACTTTTTTATTCAGGGCTCGCCCTGTTTATGCCCAGGAGGCACAGACCTGGAACAGGGCGCAAGGGAGCAATGATGACTGGCTAATGACAATGATGTTCTGCTTTCTCCGCCCAAATTCTTTCAAAGCTTCTTTCAAATATCACTGTTTGATTTATTAAAATTCATTCTCACCCAACTGTTCAAGGAAACTGATTGTTGAATGTAAAACACCTCTTCATAGGGGTACAGTCATTCAGTGTTCCTTTCAGGCATCAGACTGGGCAAGAGGAGATATCGGAGTACTCACCTGGCATGCGTTATAAAGTAGCTGGTGTTCCAGTTTTTTAATACCTAGAATCTGCTGGAACATTTCATAGAGCTGCTCCTTGCTCAGAATCAGCTCGGACACGGCACTCAGGGTCATCCTGTTTGGCTGTTTGCACAAATCTTCTTCTCCCCTGTAAATGGCATCATATTTGGCTATCCATGAGCTCAGCACTGTCTCTTTGCTCAGGCCATCTATTTCTGGCAAGCTGCGTACACGTTTTTCTATGTTTTTCTTAAACACCTCTCTGAAATCATTAGCCGAGCATCCTCCACTCTGAACCATTCGGGCCACGCGGTCACTCTTTAGAAAAACCTGAAAAACAGAACCGAACACACCTTTAATTAGACATGGGCACTCACACCAATGCTTTCAGCAATCTAGCCAGGGCACCAAATGTTCTACCATGGCTCAAAACGTTCTATAACACAAGCACAATATAATACATGGTAACTTTGAGAGGAGGCCCAAATCTTATCCAATGGTTAAGAAGGTAGCTAGAAATTCATGGTCAACTTCAGTACATATAGCTTGGAGTGTCAGAGACCTCTTAAGCACAAGAGGGTTTAAAGGCCAACAGTTTCATAGACCTACACTTGAAGTCAGTAAATATCCAATGGAACTGTTAACCCAAAGTACTTCATGACAGAAGTCAGTGATGTTTGTCCCTTTCTCTGATTTCATCAGCTCCCACCTTCTTAACACTTGTCTTGTAGCTACAAGAAATGGATGTGAAGAGGGGAAAACATCTGTAAGACAGATATAAGTTTCCACTACTACTAGGTAAGAATATAACAATCTAATATTCATTAATACCTGGTAACATAATCAATGAAAAAGAAACAAAACTATAAAAGATAGGTTCATGAAGCACATAGTGGGAGATGGGTACTAATAACGTCATATTTTGAAGAGACACGAGAACTTACTCTTCTACATTATGGATATAAAGAGCATTACAGATGCATTAAACAACTGTTTTGTCAACAAAATGCACAAGCATTTTGTCAGGGATGGTTGTAACATGATACTGCTCTTGTCCCTGTTTTTTCTTCTTCTGTGACACAAGCTTCTTCCAGAAGAGACTAAAAAACTAATGCAGACACCATGTATTGCTACTATTATGCTTATAGGATGATAATGTCAATGAAAGTTATTTGAGAAAGTACTATTCCTAATTGTCTGAGAAAGGGCCAGATTGATTTCCAAAGTGGTTGTATAAATTTATATTCCTACCAGCAATGGAGAAGGATTCCCCTTTCTTCACATCCTCTTGAGCATGAATTGTCACTTGAGTTTTTGATCTTGGACATTCTGGTGAGTATAAGTTGAAATCTCAGGGTCACTGTGATTTGCATTTCCTTGATGACTAAGGATGTTGAGCATTTCTTTAAGTGTTTCTCTGCCATCGATATTCTCTATTGAGAATTCTCTATTTAGCTCTGTACCCCACTTTTTAATTGGATTAGGTAATTTGTTGGTGTTTAACTTTTTGAGTTCTTTATCTATTCTGGATATTAGCCCTCTGTCAGATATAGGATTGGTAAAGATCCTTCCCAGTCTGTAGGCTGTCGTTTTGTTCTGATGACAGTGCCCTTTGCTTTACAGAAGCTTTTTCATTTCATGAGGTCCACAAGGAGAGCAACAGAACCAAAAAATCTGGGCACAGGGGTCTTTTCTGAGACTGATACTCCAACCAAAGACAATGCATGGAGATAACCTAGAACCCCTGCACAGATGTAGCCCATGGCAGCTCAGACTCCAAATGGACTCCCCAGTCAGGGAAACAGGGACTGTGTCTGACACGAACTCAGTGGATGGATCTTTGATCACCTTCCCTGGAAAGGGGAGCAGCCTTACCAGGCCACAGAAGAAGACAATGCAGCCAGTCCTGAAAAGACCTGATAGCCTAGGTCAGAAAGTAGGGGAGGAGGACTAGGGGAGGGTCATGGGAGGAGAAGAGAGAGGGAGGGACGGCGGGATTAGCAGGATATGAGGGAGGGGGCTATAGCTGGGATACAAAGTGAATAAATTGTAATAAAAATAAGTAAATAAATAAGTAAATAAATGAGAAGATATTTGTGTGTGTATCTGTATGTATGAGTGCATGCATACATGCATGTGGGGTTCTGAGCCCCTATGCATATCTGTGAACAGAAGCATATCAGGTATCTTTACCACTCTCCACTTAGCTCCCTGAGGCCAGGTCTCTCCTTATACTTGTGACTTTTGTTTTCTTAGATACCATGGATACAGGCAGCTCCAACTATCCTCTGAGGCCTGGCCTCCCTATTAACCTGAAGCTTTCACTTCGTGAGTTAGGCTATAAGGCAGCCAATTACAGTGTTCCTCTCTCCTGCACCTGAGCACCGGGACAACAGGTGTGCAGGCAACACCTGGCTTGCTACATGGACACTGGATCCTTACGCTTGTGTTTCAAGCATTCTTGACTGCTGAACCATATCCCGGCTCCCCAAAATGGCAAATTCGTGCCTAAGAAGTAAATCACAATGATTAAGTACTCTTAAATTTAGGACTATGCCATTTGACTACCCTACCACATCTAGTTATGTGTAAACCAGCGACAACCAGGTTTCACACAAGTTAGGTGACTCACTGGTCCTAATGTCCTACTTACTATCTGGCATGTGTGGCTACTGGACCCCCACATTTTCCCAAATGCCTTTAGTTCTCCTCTTTTGGGTCACTCACAGAAGATGTTCTTGTTTCCTATCTCATTCAACGACACTTAGACATTCTGTTTACTTGAGTCATACTAAAGCCTTATTAACTTCTACCTAAGGCTACCATATTTGTAATACATACACATGAAATGTGTATTTGGAGACATGGATCACTTGTGATTGGAAAGTCTCTTGCTTTTTATGTCTTGTTTCTTCATTACCTTGTTTTTTATGTCTCCAGGCCAAAACAAAATATATCTGAAGTATAAAACAATGTGCCTATAATCTCAGGCAATGGGAAGCTGAGGCAGGGAAATCATCAGTTTATGGCCAGCTATATAGTTAGCTTAAGGGTAACCTTGATTATAAAGCAAAACTATTGTTTTTAAAAGGGAGTAAAACTTACAGTGATTCTAATAATTTTAAGTTAGGAAAATAGTACTTAGTCATTAAATAATATATTTTGTCTAGGGATGCCATTTCTTTCTATTATTTATGTATTTATTTTTATTTAATTTAATCACTTCATAACCCAATCATAGTACCTCCCTTTTCTCATCACAGTCCTACCTTCCCTTCCACTCCCTCCCCATGTCCCTTCCCTAGTTATCAGAAAGGGGGAGATTTCCTCCCCTACCAACTGACCCCAGCCCATGAAGTCTCATCAGGGACTGCCTGGATCCTCACCAGGGAGAAGTGATCAAGGAGCAGGTTATAGAGTGCATGTCAGTGATAATCTCTGACCCCTTACTTAGGAACCCACACAGAGACTGAGCTGCCTATTGGCTACATCTGAGCAGGGGACCTCTGTTCTCTCTATGCATGGTCCTTGGTTGGTGCATCTGCACGCCCCTCTGGGGCCAGATTTTTTTGGTTCTGTTGGTCTTCCTGTGGAACTTCTATCCCCTCTTGGTCCTTCTGTCGGCAACTCTTCCATAAGACTTCCTGCACTCTACCCAAAGTTTAGCTATGCGTCTCAGCATCTGCTTCAATCCCCTGGTTGGGTGGAAACTTTCAGAGGACATCCGTGGTAGGCTCCTGTACTGTTCCCTCTTTTAAGCCACTTCCGGTGTCTATTCTATTTGCCCTTCTAAAAGAGAATTAAGCATCCTCCCTAGGGTCTTCCCTGTTACTTAGCCTCTTTAGGTCTGTGGATTGTAGTATAGTTATTTATCCTGTATTACATGGCTAATATCCGCTTATAAGTGAGTATATACCATGCTTGACTTTTGGGGTCTGGGTTGCCTCACTCAGGATGATCTTTTCCAGATCCATCCATTTCCCTGAAATTTTCATGATGTTCGTGTTGTTAATAGCTGAGTAGTATTCCACTGGGTAGATATACCACATTTTCTTTATCCATTCCTTGGTGAGGGACATCTGGGTTGTTTCCAGTTTCTGGCTATGACAAATAGAGTTACTATGATAACATAGCTGAGCAAATGTCCTTGTTGTATGGCAGAGAAGCTTTTGGGTATATACCCAGGAGAGATGTAGCTGAATCTTGATGTAGAGCTGTCCTGTATTTTCTGAGAAAGCACCAAATTAATTTCCAGAGTGGTTGTAAAAGTTTGCACTTCCACCAGCAATGGAGGAGTGGGAAATGACATTTCTTGAGTACTCATGTTAATGTCTCTCTTTTCTTTTTCTCATCTAATACTGCCTCTCTTTATATTGACATTTAATACAAATAAATCTTGTATTTATATATTACACATAAAATCACATAATTATACCATGAGATCTATCAATTACATATGATTATATTCTAATTAGTACACTAAATTGCATACATTTGTCTATATAACTTTTAGTATAACTATTTCTAAAGTTGGATATATAGAAGCCAAGCAATCAAAGAAATACATTCAGACTATACTGTTTCACACCATTTTATGAAGTATCAATAGAGTGAGCCAGAGGTGGCAGGCAGGTAGAAGGATGGCTTGTTATTAATTGTAGTCAGGTGACACTAACTATGGACAGCTATTTTTTTTTCAGATACTCCAAGGTGCCTTTTCTCAGCATATCCACATTGGCAGATTCCCAGGAAGTTCTGTAGGCTAGTATCCTGTGGACTTCACCCCGGAACTCATAGCAAAGAGATTCGCTGTGTAATGTAATAACAAATTCACTGTGGGAATGTAAAAACTCCATTATTATGGCATGACACAAACATTTTAGTGAGGTTTGGTTTGAGGTCTAGGGTGTTGGTAAAATGGAACTCTCTTCCAGACTACTTCCTTCCTCAGATGCTCTGCCTCCTAACTGTAACAGTTTTTATTTTTATTTTATTTTATTTTTTTGCTAATAGTAGCCACCCACCCTTGTTTATACATTATGGCTTTCAGGTTCAATTATATGTAGTTTGTTTTTTAGTTAATACAAGAAAAAGACTTGCATTGATGATGCCAGATAATACTGCTTTTCTAAAAAATACCTGAAGTTCAGTCTTTTAGAAATGGTATAATATTTGTAAACCCTGACCAGCAAAATATATTTATAAATATTTCAAGTCTCACTATAGGAATACTACTAATTTCTATTGCTCTATATGGGCAATTATTTTGTTTTGTCACTCTATGGTCTAATATATAGCCAAGACCTAGACTCCTCCTAAGTGATTCTATTCTTGAAGCAAAAGCACAATCGAACATTGTTGCTAAATGGTTTTCTCCTATCAAAATATAACCAAGGCTGCACTAACTCCCTACAACTACATAACTGATATTTGCTAAATGGTAACAAAATGCTAGGATTCTGATAAGTGTCTGTGGCATACAGATGAATCCATCAAAGACTAAACCCTGACAATCTCATGCTCCCTGAGGAGGAAAGATTAAAAAGAAAAGGAAATAGGGCAAGAGCGATAACAGACACTCATACAAAAGGAGGAAAAACAAAGGAAATGGAGTTAACAACTCTTGTGGAAAGTCAGCAGGGAGGGGAGAGAGAGCCCATAACAGAAACAAAGGATCCCTGTCTTTAACAGCCTGTGAGACAGTTAAACACAGTTTAGGAAAAGTAAATAAATGGTAGCAAGAAGAATAGAATAAAACATTAATGTATCAAAGGGAAATTCAAGAACTTTCCTATTATATACAGATATTAAACATGAATGTAGCAGTTATTTTAACCAGGAATACCACTAAAAATCAGATGAGAAAATGGCATGTGAACATGGAAAGAAGTCCAGGTTCTAGCTGATGATGTAATGGGTAACTTTGTCATCTAAGAGAAATGCCTCTTGGTGGGTGTGGAGAATGGTTCTTAGAAACATGATGTGAGAAGGAACGGCCTTCCTGCGTGAGCAGCACTTCTCTGAGAGGGCACTCCATATATAAATGAGACAGAAGGGAAAAACAGTGCTGATTTTGCCTGTGGGCCTTCACTCCTTGTTGGTAAATACATCTATTCAGTTGCTACTGTGACTGCTAATAAACTTCTCCAATATTAGAAGCTACCATCGTCAGCCTTCCAACAAAGACTATACCAGAAACTCCCAAACAATATCCCAGGCTTTCAGCGTTAAACGAGAACTACTGAGTCATCTGGCCTTATAGCCTGAGTAGCTACACAGTTCTCATCTCCTCCAGTGCATGGATGGCCTCTTTGCCCACATCACACAGGCCAACCTAATAAATCCATACTGTAATGTATGTTCATTTTATCAGTTCTGTTCCTCTAGAGACTCCTAATGCAGGGGTCAACTGTGTCTAGATGACCTAGTGTTAACACATTAAGAAGTGTGTTTCAACCAACAGCACAGGCTCTAAGATCAACAATCAATAAGTGGGACCTCATGAAGCTGAAAAGCTTCTGTAAAGCAAAGGACACTGTCATCCAAAGGAAACAACAGCCTACAGATTGGGAAAGGATCATTACCAATCCTACTTCTG
>CM053763.1:26668088-26692443 GCA_028658305.1 Pachyuromys duprasi
TTACCTTTGTGGTTCCTGATCTTTCCTCTAAGTTCTCCAGTTCCAGGTTCTTCTCCCTTTGTGTCTTCTTTATAGATTCTAATTCCGTTTTCATGCTTTGTACTGTTTCCTTCAACTGATTGTGTCTTCTATTTTGGTTGTTTCCTCTCTGTTTATCTTTGATTGTTCCTCTATGTGGGCAGTTAAATTCTTCTCCATTTCTTTGAGGGCCTTGTTCATTTCCTCTTTTTGTCTCTCTTTTTGTTCCTCCAATATCTTCATAATCAAAGCTTTAACATAATTTTCTTGTGTTTCCGCTGAATTAAAATCTCCACTGCTTTTTGGTGTTTCTGGTGGGGCCATGGTGTCCTGATTTTTGTTGGGTGAGTTCTTTTGCCGATTTCTGGGCATTTGTTCATATGTAATCAAGGAGCTGTTTGTGCTTTAAGGCTGAACTTCAGTCTGGAACTGTCCATCTCTTGTGTCAGGAGTATTTTTCAAGAAGATGAGGGAGTTCCAGTGTTTTGTTAGTGTGCGTTGTTGTCTCAGTTGAACTCTGTTGTGGGCTCTGTGTTCCTGGCTTCGTGCTCTGTGCTAGAAGCTGTGAGCACTGCAGGCTGGTCACCCCTCTGGTCTGGAGGCTTAGCTCCTTAGTCTTTTGAGATTTCAGGTGGGGGCTCTGCTCTCCACCCTGGGCTTGCTGCTCAGGGCTCTCCCCTGTACTGGAGACTTGGTGTCCCTTCTGGGCCAGAGGCTGTGCACCAAGGTTTGAGATGATATTTGGGGCACACACAGTGGGTCTGGGTTGGTTGCAGGCATTGCCAAGCAGTGTGTAGCCGCTCTATGCAGGCCGGTCTGAAATGGTGCTTGAGGCCTTCTGTGTCTGGCCCGTGGACACACACAGGAACCAAGGTGGTTGTTGGCGGACCTGAGCAGTGTGCTCCTGCAGTGTGCAGTCTGGTCAAAACGGTTCCCCCATCCCTCTCAGTCTGAGGTGATTCCAGTGGAGGCGATTGGTGTGCACCTGTCATATACCTGCAGTTGAAGCTGAACCAGGTTCCTTCCCAGACTGGCCCGTGGACTCACACAGGGACTGAGCTTTTTGGTGGCAGATCCGAGCAGTGTGAGCCCGCAATGTGCAAGTCAGTCAAAAGGGTACCCATGTCCTCCTCAGTCTGCCCGGAGACTGTGTGATCCAGTCTAGTATGGCGGCTGCGGGCGCCCAGCGCGGCTGCTCGCTCAGATCAGAGCAGTGTGCTGCTGGTCACCCGGAGATTTTTCCGGGGAATAACTGGGTGTCCCTAGGATTTTCCCACTTGATTTTCTCACCGTAGGAGTTCCGCTCACCTGGCAATCACAAATGCTGGAGTTTTAGGTCCCAGAGTTCAGTCTCCTGGTGGCTGCGTTGTTTCTGCTGACCTACCCCTCAGACACAGTGTCCTCTCGAGTCATTAGATCCCCCCATAAAATTCATCTAGTGTCCTTTTTAATGATCTCATGCCCTTGAGTCTCTCCATTCTTTGATTAGATTTAATACCAGGTACTTTTTGATACATTAAAGATGGTATACTATGAATAATAAAGTCTTCTTTGAGAGTACATTTTTGGTAGTTATGAAGGTTGCTGGGATTTTTTCCATTATCTTTTTTTTCTTGTATATGAGTATTCATATGTGCTTACATATGCTTCTTGCCTACCACAAGAGGAAAAATCTCTTTAAACAATTTAGGTCAAGGAACCAAGGACTGAAAGGACTCCATAACCATGAAGTAAATAAATTCTCCTTCTAAATTATAGTCTCTTAAATATTTGGTTAGAGTGATGGGGATTTAACTGTCACAAGGTAAATGCTAAGCCCTTGTGATAGTTGCTGAGGTGATAGCAAAGTAATGACAGGAACCAAGCAGGATTCCAAAAAGTTGTTTAGGTATGGTTTACAGAAAGACTGGGCTGCCTGAAGTCATCTATAGGGGTAGATCATGTATTTTGCTTTGTTAAATAGAAGAAAGGCAACAGACTTGGAACTCTGTATTACTCATTAAGTAATTTGTCCGTGTTTCAATTTCCTCATGTTTTAGTTGTGGGTATATTAAAATACTGTGGTACAAATGCTTCATAGATACAATTTGAACAGATAATCTTTAGTTTGGATTATTATTTTGGTGGATTCAGCCCATGTGCTTGGACATGACGTCATAGTGAAGATACATTGTATGGTAAAGTAGAATGGCTTCATAGAAGCTAGACAGCAGAAAGACCAGTCAGGGTCCATGCATCAGTTACTCCCAAGGATCTGCTTTCAGCATCCCACTACCTCCAGCTAAGCCCTGTCAGGGAAAGTTACCAGTCTCCTGCCTTGAAAATACCAGCTGGAAAAAAAAAAGTGTTCAAAACATAAGCCCGTGGGAGGGTATTTCATAATCAAATAACAGCGATGTGCCCCTGAGCATGAACAGATCCCAGCTCTCTTACAATGCAAAAATCTAATATTTCCCAGGGCTAGAAGTCTAGATTTAAAGTCTCCTCATAGACACAAGCCAAGCTCTTAGCTGTGAGCCCCTACAAAAATGAAAGAACAATTTACACACTTGTAACATAAGATAACATCATAATATAGCAATGATACTGAGCAGATATGTTAATTACAAAGGGAGAGAGAGAGGGATCAGACAGAAGGACCAGATTAGAACATGACAAAATCCATTAAGGTACCCACCAAATACTGTAGCTCTCTTCTATCCAGTGCAGGTGGTATTGATGTGTGCTCCCACCGGCTGTCTGAGTTCTCTCTCTCTCAGGATCACTCCATGTATAGCCTGCCACTTTCCTTGGTGGACATCCCACATCATGGCATCTCTAGTATGCTAGGGTCTCCACTGCAGCCTAGACTTCATTTTCACGCTGTCTGTCTCCTTTGAAATCTTGGTAGACGTCCCATGATCTTGTCACAGAGTCTACGTGCTGGAAAGAAACAAGTGTCAAGTTTGATGTCGAGGTCTGCTTCCACTTCAGGTGGTCACAAGGCTCTTGGGTAGTTGCTGCTGTGCCTTCTTAGGATCCAAGTGGATGAACTGAAGACTACAGTTCCTTAAACTTCCCTGTGTAAGCAAGATGCATTGGAGATCTGTCTTCTTCATTGAAAGTTGTTAAAATGAACAATTTCATATAATTTTATACTCTGAAGTTTTTGAAGGGAAGGGCCTAGACTTAAAGGAACCTTTCTAATTGTCCCTCTCTGAAGTAACTGAAGTTTTTTTTTAAAAACATCAGTATCTATAACACTACTTTCACGGTTCACAACCATCCACTCAGACCTTTTCTAGCCATATTGTATGTTATAAAATCAATTCTTTTTTTCTCCCCATCATTATCTGGGGCCATTTTTTTCTTGAACTCTCAGAAAGCTTAATAAAAAAAAAAAAACAGCCATCCATAATCATGCCCCAGTCTGAATGCAGCAAGATGGTAAAATTTCCTCTATTTGCATAATTAATTAGTCACCTTTAAACTCAGCTCCCCACCAAGTTTCAGGACAGACACAACTGAGGCCATATTTTTTTGCCAAAATGTAACAGGAGTGGCGTTTATACCAATCTCCAAGAGAGCCTTTACTCTCACAGGGAACTCATGGTTGCTTCTGCTTCCCTGAGCTTTCTGGGCCCCTCCCAGCATTGTCAGTGCAGCTCCACCCACAACACTCTGGAGCTTCTCTAACCCGGGTTGCTGCTTCTTCCACATTTCCCCTACAACTAAGGTCCAGTGTGTACTTCTGTAATGATTGCTTGTGCATTACTGCAAAGCAAAATTGCTGACACAACAGCCCAACGAGAAGGAAATGTTAATCAGACTCTTGGTTTCCAAGGTTCCGCCCATGGTCCCTTGGCCCTATGTGCTTTGATAGTGCATCATGGTAGCGAAATGGGTAGCTCAGTAGAGTCCCTTATTTCATGGCAGCTTGGAAGCAGAGAATGAAAAGGCCCTGGACAAGACACCCTTAAGAGTTCCTTACTGACTTCCAGCTAAGTTCCACCTCCAAGAGTTTCTGGATCCTCCCAAAGCAGTGTCACCAGCTGGGGCCAACTATTCAAAACACGATGATGTGGGGGCCATCACACCTGGAAAAACATGAGGACGTGGGGCCATCACACCTGGAAAGCAACAGAGATCAATATTTACTTCTCTTTTGCCTACACAACTTGTGAACTGCTGTGTCTCGCTGGAATCCATCCATACGTTCTCCTGTTTCTATGCTTTGCATTCTATTTCAGAATTCTACTCAATTCCTATGTATCTGCCTAGACCAAAACATTGAGTCACCAACTGTCCTTGGAAGAAACAAAACAGATTCCAGCAGGGCTGGGGATGTTGATACTTGTCTGATAGAACTTTTATATAACAGGGCATCGTACCTCCATGATTGTTATTCCAGAACAGTGCTTACTCTGTTCAGGCATTGTTTCAGCCTTCTGTTGTTGGGTAGCAATTATCCTGAAGCAGGGCTTCACAGTGGAGTTCCTGGAATCAGTTTGGTATTACATATATTAAAACCAAAATATTATCTGTCTACATAAAATAATACATGAAACTGGATAATGCAAGTTTGTAATTGTAAATGGTAGTAAGATTTGGGAATAGAGATTCCGTAGTCATTTGGAGAACTTTAATATTTTAAGCCATATCATAAATCTTGTTTTAGACCAGAAAAAATTTAAAGTTCTTTTTTTGTTCTTGTTGTTCTTATCACCTTTTAGATAGTATGGAACAGTCTGGTTATTACCTTAGTAATATCTTATGTAATGAATAGCTGTGATCAATTTCTGAAACTTGGTACAAAGTAATTGAAAGACTCTTGTTGTTAAATGCTTAAAATGACATCATTTTCTATGTTAATGTGATTTTTATAATTCCAATATGAGCAATTTCAAATGATTAAGACTTATTCCTCCACCATTTGTGTTCTTAACTCATAGTTATTTGTGGAGGTATAGGTCCAGAACCTTCTTCTTATATCAAAATATGTGAATGCTCCTATTTTTTTTTAAAGTGGTGTAGAGTTTACATAAAACTTAAATAGCCACAAAACTCCTAGATCTCTTATAATTCATAACTTTATAAGTGCCATAGAGATAGTTTGATATTCTTCATTCTCCTAAATTTCAATTTTTCCCTAGCATTTATCTCCTTCACTTAGATATCCTGCCTCTCTATTCTTTAAGACCAAAGGAAATTCTGCTTTCTCCACAAAGGCCTCCCTATCTTTTTTCCTAAATATTGGGAGAGGAGAAAAAAATACAAAGAATTACAGCTCTCTGTCATCACCCCAGAATCTGTCATTTCCTACTATTTGATCTGTGTGTGTAAATGTAAAGTACCTTCTTTATTGAACATAGGATAAATATTATTTTACCATTAACTTATAGTAATTTATAATGTGTTTTCTGTTGTGTGCATATAGTCACATATAATGAAAAAACAAAGAACAGAAGATATACGTGACACAGAATTGAGGAGTGTAAGACAGTCGTGCTAAAACCTGGAGCCAAACAGTGAGATTAATACCTTGGAGCAAGCATTTATCAGTTGTGTGACTGTAGAAAAGTAGCTTAAACCAAGTCCACTGATAGGGAAGGACCTCCTCCCCTTCCATCTGACCCTGGTTTATCAGGTATCTTCAGGACTGGCTTCAAAGTCCTCCTCTGTGGCCTGGCAGGGCTGCTTCTCTCTCGGGGGGTGGGGGGGGGTGTCAAAGAGCCCGCCATTGAGTTTGTATTGTCAACCTTTGATTCAGATTTTTATCACTAAAGTGAAAGAGTAATAAGGCTGCATAGGAATGCCCTAGACTTGATGTTTCCAACAGAATAGTTACTGATACAAGTGGTGGTTGTATTTAGTTTTTTAGTCATGATGAAGTTATAGTTCTAATCTTGAAAAGTGGGTCTGTCTACATGTATTATTTTATTTAGAGGCAAACACCTAACCCTAGGATGATTAATGTGAATATATATTTATCAAGTAAAGTAGATTTAAGAAGAAATTATCAAGTACATTTTATCAAGTAAATATTGTTAGCAAATAGTTGCTTGAAAATACTAGCTATTTAATTTTGTATAAAAGATGAATCTTTTAAATATTTATTTTTATTTTATGTACATGTGTGAGTGCTTACATGTATATATGGGTACTATGTGCATGCCTTGGTGCCTATGAAGGCCAGATGGAGGCATTGAATCTTCGGAACTGGAGTTACAGGCAATTGGGAGCAGCCTGATATTGCTGGGAACTGAACCCAGATCATCTTGAATGGCAACAAGTACTCTTCTATTTATTTATTTACTTACTGACTTACTTATTTATTAATTTTTTTTTTTGGTTTTTCAAGACGGTTTCTCTGTGTAGCCTTGGCTGTCCTGAACTCACTTTGTAGACAAAACTGGCCTCGAACTCAGAGATCTGCCTGCCTAGATTTGCCTCCCTAATTACTGGGATTACAGGTGTGTACCACCATGCTGAGCACAGCAAGTCCTCTTAACCACCAAGCCTTCTCTTCAGTCCTAGAAGATGAAATAATAATACAAAATCTTAAAAATTTTTTGCAATGTATTAAAATTTATAAAGCTACATCTAACATTTAAAGAGTTGTGTACAATAGATATGTATACATAGATGCATATATATAAACCTATAGAACTGATATATACATATATCAGTTCTGATATATAGATACACATCCTTCAGGCTACAGAAATCCCATGGCTTTAACATTTGAGGTTAAATTTCTTATGTTCTTGCCTTTGAACATTCTGATCCATTATTTAATATAGTTTAGTTCAGTTCACATAGGGTAATTTTATATCTAATTAGCTCATTTATCTTTTCCCTGTTTTACGTATTCAAAGGAAAGTGTGGTTTGGGAAATGAATTTTTAAGACTCTTAGAACTGTTCTACAAGAATCTGTGGCAGAATTGCTATTTCTGAGTCACATTTTTATGCATAATTTAAAAGGTAGATATAAGGGAGCTCTTTTAAAGGTTCTATCTAGCAGACAGGATATTATCTGACTCTTTCATAGATAACATCATACAGGGAACACAGTGCTCTCAAGAGCCAGGGAATAACTTCATTTCCTTATGTTCTTTTGTTGTATGATATTACAAAAAAATAGCTATTTTGTAGTCGTTAGCTAATTTTTAGTGATCAAAATGGTAAGGGACATATTTTTAGTTTTGCTTTCATGGGGGTTGCTTCATGCGAAGTGAGTCAAAATACGAAGGAGATATTAGGGTCCAAGAAACTTCCTAATATAAGCAGAACTATTCTTTGTATTTGCCTTAAAATTGAGTTGCCTGAATCCCAGCGCTGCTGTTGGATGTGTTTCATTCCTTTCAGTGGGATGAGGTAAAGAAGGAGGAGGCATGAGCATGAATTAGGAGGAAGCGATCGTAAATGCCGGAGAAGGGCAAGACAGTTGTGAAAAGTAGGTCTCTGGGTGGTAAATTTGCATTTAGTTAGTTTTCTAGGATGATTTTGATACTGGTCTGGAAAACAAAGGGAAGCTGGGGAGAAGAGCCTCCCTCCAGGAGAGCAAGGGCAACAAAGCACATGCTCTGGGAAATGTTTGATTTAAAAGATGGACCCTGAGAGGGGAGCAGCCTTACCAGGCCACAGAGGAAGTCAATGCAGCCACTCCTGATGAGACCTAATAGACTAGGATCAGAACGAAGGAAAAGAAGACCTCCCCTATCAGTGGACTTTGGGAGGGGCATTCTTGGAGAAGGGGGAGGAAGCCAGGGTTTGGGAGGGGAGGAGGGAGGGCGCTATAGGGGGGATACAAAGTAAATAAAGTGTAATTAATAAAAAAATTTTTAAAAAGAAAGAGGAAAACCTAATATGGGTAGCAGGGAAATAAAAGAGTATGAGGGAAGAGAAGAAACAGAAGGAATTATATGAATTGTATAAATTTGCTAATAGAAAAATTCAATCAATAAAAAATACAAGCGGGAATAAAAAAAAAAAGAGGGATCAATGTGTGTAGGAAATGCAACTGTATAATAGGCTGAAATGGTGGCCTGGTACAAAACATTTGAGGGTCTAGACACTAGGCTAATGTTGGGACATTATTCCCACTTCGGGTTTTACTCTTATTTACCCTGCTTCTGTGATTTCAGTATGATCGACAGTTATACTCAGATGTCCTTATGGAGAATCATTGAGGAGTTGGCGCTAAAGATCAGTTTAGTTTTTAGTTTGAATTCATATTAAGAACTTGAGAGACGGGGAAGCCCTGTACTTTTTATGACACTATACTGAGAAAGGACTTCAAAAGACCCCGAAGTAGAGCACAGCAGCCGGCAACCAAGATAGGCAATCTGAGGCTGAGGCAATGGGGCTGGCCACGGAGTAACATAAATACTGAAGTCATCTCTAGAGACATGTTCTATTCTTTTAATTTAGTATTTGAGTAATGCCCGAGAATTAGCAGGTAAGGTAACATAATTTGATGATAATAAATCTTTTGATCACTATTTTGAGGCCATCTTAAAGAAATTCATTAGTACTTGGACACCATCAAGTAATCAATGGGTGCTATCACACTGTATAATAAACTGCAAAGTACTGGGAAAAGTGATTTCAGAGAAGCAACTTTTTGCTAGAAATATATGTAAATAAACAGATTTATAGATTAAATTTATGAAGTGTACCACTGTGAATTAACTTCAAGGGGATTCCAAGTATATATAACTATAAATCACAGTCAGTTTGTATTTTTCATATTGGCAAGAAAATTAACAAGATACAATTAATTGCAAATATGTCATAATTGGAGTAGAAATTTAAAGGAAAATGAAATTGATTTTTTCCCCAGTGGGAGGAAGAGAAGCACACTTTACTAAGCCTAGCATGTACAAAGATATCACTATAGAAGAACAAAACTATTAATCTTTTCTTTGTGGTCAACAAGATTAATATAAGGACAGTCAGCCTGGTTGTCAACAGAAGTTTAATCACAGAGAGCTTTCATTACAGATCAGTGCCATGAGGGACATTTTTTTAGAGCAATCTATTGATATACTATTAGATTTAATGAATTCAGGAATTTGTTAGTAGTTTTTAGAGCATTTGGAGAGCAGTACCACAGGCCACATAAGAATCTCTTGGATGAAACATGATAAAGTTACCTTCACAGAAAAGTAGAGGTTTTCTTAGGCTGAAGAGATGGCTCATTGTTGAAGAGTGCTCACTGTTCCTTCAGAGGACCTGAGTTCAGTGCTCATTGAATGACTGTCAGCTACCTGCAACTCCAGCCTCAGAGGACCCAGGCCGTCTGTGGGCGTCAGTGCTCACTTATGCACATACCCATACAGATACACATACATGCAATTTAAAATAAAATGTAAAAGAGATGTTTTTGTTGTTGTTTTTAAGATAATGCTGTAAATCCATAGGTTTCTGGTCCTACCCAGTACTTCTCAGAAATGTTTCTGTTTTCTGGAGCTTTTTTTTTTTTCTCTCCAGAGAACAAGAGGAAAAATGAGTAAGGACAGTTTAGGGTTTGAGATAAGCATGCTAAAATTCTCCGTTCTGAGTAATTCCACATTCAAAAATCCTTGTGGATGCTGCTAACACAAACAGATTTTCATTACACAAGTGCCCAATGTTTCTTGTGGCAATAATATTCTATTTCATATACAGTTTTTATTTTATTGCATTTTTACTTCTTTATTAAAAGTCATAAGACTTTATTATTTTTGGTTCCTATTATTTTTCTTTTTATTTAATATTTATGAAAATGTATTTACTTTGTATCTCCCTCCCTCATCTCCTTCTGGCCCCACCCTCCCTCCATTTACTCCCCTTTATGCCCCTCCCCTAGTCCATTGATAGGGGAGGTCCTCCTCCCCTTCCCTCTGACCCTAGCCTATCAGGTCTCATCAGGACTGGCTGCATTGTCTTCCAGTGTGGCCTGGCAAGGCTGCCCCCCACCCCCCAAGGGGGTGGTGATCAAAGAGTCCAGTAGGCCACTGAGTTCATGACAGAGACAGCCCCTGCTCTCCTTACTAAGACTTTGTTACTAAAAGTGTGTAGGACACTACCAGTTTATAGAAGTACAAAGTCTACAGCCTGGCTTGCTCCACAGTGTTGAGAATGTTGGGACAGAAGTAAGTAATGTGACTGTGTGTGGCTCAGCATAATGAAGAGCCTAGGAGATGGTGCTCTTACAGAGAACCTAGTAAGTGCAGGTTGGTGGTCTGTGAGGTGCTAGAAGGCTGCTTTTGTATTAAGTTCCAGAGATCAGACAGCTTCTCCACATAAAAGGCAAGGGCTTTCTCTCTGAGCAGAGAAGTGCATATAGAGTAGGTGCTTCTTTACTACATTTGAGTGAGCCATCTCTTTGAGAACTGTGGGTAAACTATCAAATCCAGGCAGTTCTATTGAGGGAATATATCTCTCTACAAAATCCTGTTCCCAGTTTTCAATAGGGTCACAATCTCCTAAAGAATCAAGATAAGAATTCTCAGCCCAGAGAATTCTGAATGGGAAAATATTCCCACAGCAGTGAAGGTGAAGGAAACGAAAGTACAGTTTTTGACAATATGTGTCAAGCCAGCGAAGTGCTTTGAAACTTGAAGTCATAAGATGTGTATGTGACATAAATTTGAGGCATTGCTCAGATGAGAGGTGCTTTTGTGCATCTGTCATGGTCAGCCTCGAATGACATTCTTTAAAGGCCCCATTCCCAGTGTATTGAAGACATCTGTGAGGTAAGTAATCCTTTGTCATACACAATATTGAAATCATAAACTTAGAGGAAATTAAATTGCAATAGTGGGTGTGCTGCTGAAATGAAGACTTGTCTGTGATCCTACTGCAACCCAAGAGCTCTGTACCCCAGTAGGGACTGCTATCTCAAGAACCTCTTCAAATGCCCACTTTGGTAATTTATCTATCTGGGCATTTCTTTCTCCTGAATATCATACTTCCACTTGGTTAGATAGCACCGAGGATTCAAGACACAAAGAAATTATTTTTTTCTTTTACTCCCTTCTTGAGAATGTGTTTACATGTGTATGCGTGTGACGTCTCTGTGTGATATACAAGGCTGCACACATGTGGAGGCCAGAAGTTGGTGATAGTTCTTTGTTCTCTTCAGTCAATCTCTACCTATTTTTTGAGATGTGGTCTCTTACTAATTGGCTTAAGTAGTTCCCAAGCCAACATTAGCAGTCCTCTGCCCAGTTCTAGGATTACACATGTGTCTCATCACATCCCACATGTAGCTTTTCATGTATGTGCTGGGGACCCGAAACTCAGGTCTTCACACAGTGCTTTAGTCACTGGGGCACCCCCTCCTTCCCCTTTACTCTTAGCTATTTTGTATTTAGAAGTATTTGTAGCTGAATTATCAAAATGAGATGTGTTTAATGGTCTTGAAATATGTTCACACACATATGCATGTGTATATATATTATTCATGTCCAAAAAGAGATCTGGTAAAGTACTAAGTACAAGCCTGGATTGCCAATGCTTCAAGTATATCGCTCTAGATCTTAACTGTGTAACTATAGGTAGACTGGGCTGGTGCTGTTCAGGAAAGAGAGGTCAAAGATGACCACTCTCCTGGGGGTTTCAGGAATTGGATAGGTGACACACCACTTATAACATGACATTATTCATGAATGCTTACAGTAAGAAGTCAAGACATAAGATCCATCTCCTCATTAAATTCAATGTATCTTTTCATGTAAGTTGAGTTTTCGAGTAGACAGAGGGTAAGTCTGCATATCCTATGGCATATTCAGTTTTCAGTCACGGATGCTACATTTGAGCATGAGTATTCGAGGGGTACTCAGGCACTCTCAGATATCAAAGAGATCAAAGGTTTCAGACCTGAAGCTCTACAATGAAAATATATAGAGTTATGTAAGTCATCTTATCCCAAGGAAATGTGAATGAGATGGGTGTTTTTTTTTTTTTATCATATTCAATACCCTTGGGAAAGGTACAATGGATTCCCTTCATTTTTCTTGTTAGTCTACAAATCTACAGCTTTATCAACTGAAAAAGTGTCACTTTAGATTAAGTTGGCATGGTAGTACACGTCTGTTAATCCCAGCACTCATGAGGGAAATGGGGGAGGAGAGACCATTTTTGTTCATGAGTCAGAAGCCAGTTTGGTCAACATACAGAAATTGTTTCTCAGAGAAAAAGAGAAATGAGTAGGAAGAGAGAAAAAAAAGTATATACACTTTATCATGAAGCATATTACAAACAGAAGTATTCAAAATAAGAGAAAATATGGAACATTAGTCCAAGATTCTCACATGTTGAAAAACAGGTAACATAATTTGCTCCTTAAATCTTATATGAAGTTTTGAAAACATGGAAAAGCCCTTAAAATTTTGGCTAATTTCTTTATTACATTTTGTTCCCAGCATTTATTTGTGCATGTGTTCAAGAATATGACCTTTTATTATTTACAAGATGGCAGTGATAGTCACTAAGGTCGGGGCTCTTCATCTCTGAGATGTTGGCTTTGCAATGAAGTTCAGTGCAGCCATTTTTTCTTTGCCTACTCCTTCAGACAAATGCAGTTAAGCCATTGATATTTTTACAGTAGTTAAATATCTCTTACAGAATAAACTCTATTAAAATTCAGAAATGACTAACAACTCTTCTTAACATTTAAGTAAACTGTTAATCCAAAGATATCTCTTTAATAGTCTAAGTACTATTCTTGTAAACTTTGAAGAATTTTGTGTTTTCTTAGTATACTAAAGATCTTAGAGGAGGGCCTGTGACTCCTTTAGATGCAAATTACCTTTCTATTGTGGTTTTCCCCCCATTGAATAAATAAATGAATGTGAGTACTTAACAGCCATCTGCAACTTCAGCTCCATGGGATTCAGCACCCTCTTCTGGCTTCCATGAACACTTGCACACATGTGGCATAATCAACAGAAACAAACATTCATAATTAAATATTTTAAGTTATTACTAAAGTACAGTTATACCCTTTAGTCTAGCTTCTTGATGAGTATAGAAAAGGAGAATGGTTTGAAATGAGGAGGAATTAAACATTTAATATCACCAGTTTAACATAATGTGATAGACTATTAAGAGATTAAAAATTTGGGAAGGGGGAGCATGAGAACATATAGTAAAAATTAAAAATGATTTCAATTCATAAATTAAAATAATTTTCCATACCAGTGGGTAATTTCTGAAAGATAATGATTGCATTTTTACTTACCTTCTATCAAATTTAAAACAATGTAATGGAACTCTTAACATAGGGCCTATTTGTAGAAGTGTGCAAACATTTCTTGACAACATGAATATTGTCACTAGAATGAGCAATGAGTGCAGACTTTACTGGTAGAAAGTTGTCATTCAAGTAGCACTTTAATTGCTTATCATTAGTACAGACAGAAAATGAGATACTTTTAAAAATAGAAAATAAAAATTGAGATCCTAATTTACATTTTATCATCCAAAAGAGAGCAAACAAAGAAATTCCTCAGTGCTGAATTGCTCAGGGATGACCTTCTTGGAAAGAAGAGACTGGGATGAACAAACTTGATGAGTCATGGTGACTTAAGGGAAACAGGGACTTCTTATTTAGATTTGTTGCAAACACATTCGGCCTGGAGTTATTGCAATAATTTCTTTTCTTAATAAATCAAGCTATTAAAAAATAAGCGATTGAATCCTTCAAATTTAACTTTTTGTGACTGAAATCTGATGAAAGTAATATGATTGGGTGGAATTAATCACACTTCTGCATAGGTGGCTGGGGGATTTGCTGAGCCTTTTTCATTGTTCAGTCTTTGTTTTTCTGCCTCTGAGTTCCCATTTGTACACACTCATGCACTTCTTTTCCTTTTAAGCTGGATAATGCAGATGAGCAAGCAGCCCAGATCAGGAGGGAGCTGGATGGCCGCCTGCAGCTGGCAGAGAAAATGGCAAAGGTACCTTCTGCATGCTAGCATGCTGTGCCACATGTCTTTACTTATCTGAACGTCTGTCCACCAAAATGGCAAAGATGACATGGCCAGACACACCCAGCATGAGCTCTTCTTTGCTTCTCTATATTAAGAACCTCCTACTCCAAAATATCTGAGTTCTCATTTTTTAAAAAATACACTATCTTACCTGGGGTTTCTAGGCTTAACATGTGAGTTGTCCAAGTTCAATGATAACTTTTGTAATAATGTAAAAGAATCTGGTTTTATTCTAACTGCTAACTAGATCTGGAAAAGTTTTATTATTGCTCCAAAAAAATATAATCAGAAAGAAAAAATCTTTTTATATGATCACATGAATTCCAAAATTTCCAGCACATTGCTTGGTAAATAGTGGTGCCAACTAATATTTGATAGGAATGATTGACTGCCCAAACTATAATTTGAAATGTATAATACAGTATCTGATAAGGTATGTTTTGTTTTGTTGTTAGAATGCCAGTGATTTTACTTGTGTAACCACTGTTTCCAAGAACAGAAATCTATTTAAAACAATAATTGAGTTACTTTCTAATTTGGGTGTTTGCAGAAATGCATCTTACCCATGAAAGCTATTCTTTGGTGTGAATTGACAGAATACTTTGCTTCAGTTATATAAAAATTTTGATTTAGTAACATTACAGTGACATTGCTATGGGTTGGGACTTCCTTCTTTTTCCTTCTTCAGCTGAGTAGTTGGTAGGTAAAGTATCTCCCTCTCCCTCTTCTTCCATCCCTCCCTCCCCCATCTCCCTTTCTTCCTCCCTCTCCCCTCCATGACCCTTCCTGCTTCTTTTGTCTCTCTCCCCCACCCTGCCCTCTCTCCTTCTTCCCACCGCTTTCTTATTTTACCTGTATTGTAGAAGAATTTTAATGCAGCAACATGACTGATGTGGCAAAGGATCACATCCCAAGACCCAGAACTACATGATCCGGCTGGAATGCAGACATTGCCCTTAATCCCTCTGGCTGGACTATAGACATGCCCTAGGTATACACCTTCAATTTCAAACAATGAAGATAAAGTTAGTTTGTAGAAGGAAGCACCCAGGTTTTAAAAGTAATACCTAATTGGGAGGCAGACAAAGTGGCAAATCAGGGAATGCTTTGATGGAGTAGGATACGCCCAACTGTAAAGGGAAGAAAGAGAAAAGAGAATCAATGAAAGAGAGGCAGCATGGGGGGGGGAGGTAGATTTACTAGGACAGTTTTACAAAGACAGGTTATAGAAAACAAGATAGACACAGGTTAATGCAGACAAGCCAGAGAATGAGAACTAGCCAGACTAGAATATCTTGCTAAAGTTAATATGAAGCTAAGCAAATCAATTCATTCAGAAGCTGAGAGGAGCCAGGTCGAATCAGTCAGCTTGGAGAGGAATTTAAGCCAGAACAGCTGCATTGAACTAGTCAGCCACAATTCAAAAAGAGCTAGAAAGTGTGAGCATAGTCAAAAGTAAGTCTGCTCAGGCTAGAAGCTCCCAGGACTAGGCCTAGGTTAGAAGACTGGAGGTGGTAAGCATTTGAAAGAACAGTTACATCTGGAGAAAGTTACTGTTACAATGTATATAAGCATTCACAAACATTTACTACGGAATGGGACTATGTCTGTCCATCTAAACCAAGATAGTGAATTTCTACATCATTGGAAATGTGTTTCATGTACTGTCTTTAGCACTTAAATTATGTACTTCTGTGAAGAAAAATATATTTATGATTATATGATATTTTCAGGATGCTAATACTTTGCCTATCTAAATTTAATGCTAGGCAACAGATTGATATATTGGAGAGAAAAAGAGGTAAACAAAACAAATTGGGCAATAGCATTGTTAGTAGATCGTACAGAGTAAGGCAGTTTTCTAGAGGGAGAATCTCCAGACGACTGACCTTAATGGAATGCTATGAATGAAACACTGAAGAGTAATGTTCACATGCAGAGCAGGGCTGAAAGGAAATGCCTTCCTGCTATCCTCTAGACACTGACAGAGACACTAAACCATTCCAGAGAATGCATTGTATAATTCACTGCATAGAAATCCAGCAGTTTCAAGCTACTGGAAACTTTACAGATTAAGTAGCTTACCTTAAATGTGACGCCAGTATTGAACCTGCAAGGCTGCTGTCATTCTTGCATGCCAAAGGCTAGGAAAGAATCTAGAGAGATGTCTAGATATAACCTTACTGCTGCCCAGTTATAAATTGGACTTGTTCCCCCAGAGGCCTGGATACACATGATTGCTTTTCAGTACATTTTGAATGGTGTTCTAGATGACTACAGATAAAAAGGAAAGTCTCAGATTGGTTCTCTGGTTCATTTCTACAGAGAATGCATTTTAACAAGTCCTGGCATGAGTCATAGGATTGGATCAGCAATGGCCAAGAAGGCTTCCCTCTGAGACACACTAGTAGTCTCAGTTGAGATGGGAAACTTACGGAGAGAAAAGTGAAACATGTGATTAGAAGAGTGAAATGCTTTAAAACTACAGAACATTTCAGCAGAAACATCAGTATAGCATGTAGAACAGGTTTCATTTTTCTCCACTTTGAATAGACCAAACCAAAGCCCTCAGATTAATACTTAAACGACTAATTCAACAACACAGTGACCTTGTTGATCAATGCTTCTTTCATTACTCTGTGAGCCACAAGGACAGGTGGCAGCATGAGTCCTGTAGAAGAGGCTGAGGCTTTGGGAGAGTACACACTTCGCATCACAGAGCTACTAGAACAGTAGAATCATCCCAGGCCCCACCCTGGGCTCCAGAGGCTGTGTGCTACCTCCTCAGTCAAATTGATTCATTACCAGTCTGCAATCAGGAACACTGTCTGTACTTTCCAGAGTAGTTTAAACTGTAAAGTATCAACAAAACCATAGGACAGATTTTTTTTTTACCTGTTCAGAATTTCAACTTTAATTTATATTTAATGCATATTGAATTTATTTTTTGCCATTTTTAAAAATTTCTTTTTTTATTAATTACAGTTTATTCACTTTGTATACCAGCTGTAGTCCCTTCTCTCAGCCCCTCCCAAGCCCTCCCTTCCTCCCTCATCTCCTCCCATGCCCCTCTCTAAGTCCACTTATAGGGGAGGTCCTCCTCCCCTTCCCTCTGACCCTAGCCTATCAGGTCTCATCAGGACTGGCTGCATTGTCTTCCTCTGTGGCCTGGTAAGGCTGCTTCCCCCTCAGGGGGAGGTGTAGAGCCAGCCTATGAGTTCATGTCAGAGACAGCCCCTGTTGCTATTACTACGGAACCCACTTGGAGAACTACATCTGAGCAGGGGTTCTAGGTTATCTCCATGCATGGTCCTTGGTCCATGGTCCTTGGTTGTAGTATCTGCAAAGACCCTTGTGCCCAGATTTTTTGGTTCTGTTGGTCTCCTTGTGGAGCTCCTGTCCCCTCCAGGTCTTTATATCTTTTCCTTCTTTCATAATATTCCCTGCACTCTGCCCACAGGACAAAATTTTATGTCAAGAAATAGGGACATTGATTTTTGGTATTTTAGTCAAGGGGCAATTAAAAAGTAGGGAAATGTTGGCAAGGCTGGAAAGACCTGAGCTAAGTCCGTGTTTACTTTTTTTGATGTGCAGTAGTGTGCAAAATATTTAATTTTTTATCTTCTCATTTATTGAACAATATTTACTGGACATCCACTGCTGTAAGCAAGCACTATCCCAAGTGCTTACGATATAGCCATACAAATACAATTTCCCTGGACTAAAATAAGACAGAAGTGTTCCTACATGCTAGTAGTGCTTATATTATTTGGCAGAGCCCATGATAAGTGATAAAATTCTGTCTCTAAACTATGGAAGGTGATCATTATGACCAAGAAAACAGATCCATGGGTTTGTCTGTGCAGGTAGAAGGGGACAGATGGTCAGTTGGTCAGGGTGGAACAGATCTGAGTACTGACATTTTTCCTGGTAATCATGAAAAAAAAAAGCATGGCATCATATTTGACTTCATTTCTCATGTTTCATGTGAAATTTATTAGGAAATCGTTTTGCTCTATTTATCTTTTCAGACAGGATCTCACTATAGCCAAGGATAACCTCAAAGAAAAACCTAACCCTCTGCCCCAGCTTCTCGTTTGCTGAGATTATAGGCACAAGCCAACACACTCTGCTGGCTTCTACCTTTGAGATATTTCCACAAAATGACAGTTGTTACCATTCTTCCTCTTGTAATTTAGTTCAGTCACCAGGGTAATTGTTCCATCCTTTTAGCTAATCTTCTACCTTCTACCCTCTACCCAGCAACACATCAGCCAGTGAGTTTCTACGAAAGCAAAGTGAAAGTGCCCGTGTCTGTGAGGGAGAAATATTCTTCAAGTCCTGTAGAGTGCTGTGTGATTGGTTTGCTGCCCTGCTGCCCTTAACCACTGAGCTCCGGCCCTTGCTCAGTTCATTTCAGCTATCATGGCCCCTTGCCTTTCTTGCTCCAAGATCTTTCCCCAGACCTGTTGTTGTATTTACAGCCGTCTTCTGTGTCCACTAATGGCTTCTTCCCTGTGTAGTGTAGGCTTTCCATAGAAACAGAATCTGCAGAAACTCAGGTAGATGGGGAGAAAGAAATGAAATTTCCTACCCATGTCTGTCCATATACCCGTATGGCAGGTTGGAGATTCGGTGAAGAGGTAATAGAGTTCTGAGTTTGCACCGCCAGTGCAGGCCTGTAGGACGGAGATTCAAGCAAGGCTTCTAGGTTGCAGTCTTGAGGCAGAATCACTGCTCTCTGGCACAACTTCGCCTCTGTTCTTAGGGTCTTTCAAAGGTAGTGGAAATAAATTTTACAGTGAGGGCAGTGGGAAGCTGGTGAGAAGGCTTAGCTGTTAAGAACACTGTCTGCTCATCCAGAGGTCCTAAGTTTGAGTCCCAGCAACCACATGGTGGCTCACGACCATCTATAAAAGGATCTGATGCCCTCTTCTGGCCTGCAGGTGTATATGCAGACAGAGTACTCACACATTAATACACACACACACATTTTTAAAAAGATGTCTGAATAAGACCTACCTTCATATAATTGTTACATAAGTTTCACTGGAAAGGTGTGAACAGACATTTATTCACCCCACATAGGGCATTGGTCAAGTCCAGCTTAGTGAACCAATGAGTGTTATGTTAGTTAGTCAGTTTGTTTTGTTTTCCTCATAGAGGCATGGTAAGAGATTACTTAAAGGAATATGATTGGCCCCCAAAGAGCTGCATTACCAAAAATTCCACCCTGGCATCAGTGACAATCTCCTGAAAGCTGGAAAGAGAAAAGCCTTCAGTTTACTTTCCACCTCCTTTGCACTCTGTCTAGAACTTGCTGGACTTACAGGCTGCTGGGAAATGTTGCATGCCACTGTAGTGGAGGGCTTGGAGGATGGAAAAATGGCTCACATCGCAGAAAAGGGTCCCCTGAGTTCAGGTCATCAAAATTGCTCTGAGTTTTTTAGGTGTAATTGGCCACCTCATACCCAGAGGGCATGCTCCAAAGCAGACCATCTGATTTACACAGAGTTGGCTGATTATAATTGTTAATAACGTCAAAGTATATCCGTAGTGGCATCTACATTGGCACCTGACAAAGTAGCTGGTTACCATGCGGTAGCTAACTTGACACACAAAGTTCATTCCCTTATTCGTATCTACTTTTATGTTGTAAAGTTTTGTCCTCGATGAAAACAGCCCTGACAGTCCTATTCACTGTGATCCATTCCTGCCTTTTCCTCCATAATACTGAATGTTTTCTGCAATAAGAAGTTATTTTAAATTAACACTTACTAAGGCTTGTGTTTATGACAAGAGAGGATATTTGCCCATTATCTTCTTGTTGCTATACCAATGAGCAGGAGCGGAAGACACGCCAGACACTAAGTGAACATTTTTTATGTGTTTTCCCTACGTGTATGTATGTATGCTTGCATGCATGCATGCCTAGTGTCATTGGAGGTCAGAAGAGGGCACTGAATCCCTAAGAACTGAGTTAAGGACAATTGTAAGATGACATATGGGTGCAGGGAATCAAACCTCTGTCCTCTGCGAGAGCAACAGCGACTGTTAATCTCTGAACCATCTCTACAGCCCCCCCTGGATGTCTTTTGAATGACTGAATATTTACATACTACACATTATCAGCAGAAAGCCATGGCAGAATAAATTCCTAACATATTTATAGGACTCTTGCCTTCTCCCACATTTAAATGGAAAGGGAGAGGCACTGTCAATATGATAGAGATAATTAAACTTGCCCAATTTGCAAATACATACATGTTTGTACTTTCATTGCCTTTGGGACTAAGTAGTTCAAATAATACTAGAATTCTAAAATTAATACAGGTTGGTTATCCCTTGTCCAAAGTGATTGGGACCAGAAGTATTTCAGATTTGGAATTCTTCAGATTTTAACATATTTGTGTATGTATAAGCAGTCTCAGCAATAGGACCTTAGTCTAAACACAAAGTCTATTACATTTATGTTTCATACCTTAATTGCACAGACTGAAGGTGAGTTTGTGCAGGTATTGACTGTAGACTCATCCCATGTTAGACGTGTGGCATCAGAGTGCTCAAAATATTTTGGATTTGGGCACATTTCATATTTTTGGATTAAAGATACCCAATCGGAGTAATTATGAAAGACAAAGCAAAGACTTGACAGCTTGGAGAGATTCACCAGTGGCATGAGTGTGGCTAAGGATGGTGGAGTAAAGTCAAGGGCACCTGAAACAGTGAGTAACAATAATCAAGACCTTTGTGGGAAGCACGCATTTATGATACAACACGTGTTGTCATGTCAGAGGCAGTAGTATGCCATGGAAGACATGGGGCCAACCTAAAATTTCATTTGTGAGAAAAATTCACAGTTAAACAACGTGAAAATAATTCTAACCCTATTCACATAAATGATCAGATTTAACATGTGTGCTGATCTGATTTATGATTGACTCTGTTATTTCCAAAAGGCCACAAAAGCAGGTTAAATGAAGTTGATTGAATATTACCCATAAATGCCAAAGCATTGAAAGGAGACTTATGAGAGCTTTTTCATAAAATAAATAGGAATCTAATATACTTAGTTTCCCACAAAACTGAAAATAATAAGTTTATTTTCAACTGAAAATAATATATTTAGCTTTGAGATGCCTATAAGTTTCTTCTTTGACAGATGATGATGAATAGCTAAACAGATAGAGGTTTTTTTTCATGTGTTAATGCTAGTTTTCCATAAAGCAACATCTTGGAAATTTTAAAAAGAAATGGATACTTCTGAGCACTTTCCTTTTTTTTCCCTTCTCTGTGAAGACAGAATTTTAAAAGGCGAAATTATAAATTCCACACAAATTTTTTAAAAAAGGAAAATACAGTATGTTATTCACTGCATTAAAAGTTGAATAGTAAAAATATCCCAGAGAGAATTTGAGAAGCAAGGTGTCTGGATATTCTTTAACTTTCTTGGAATAGTTACAGAAGTGGTTAATTTTAAAACTACATTTGAATTGTAGCCATTGGGCTACTTTAGCTTGAAGAGAAATATTTGCATCTTTTCCAGACAAAATTGTGCAAGGTAGCTTATAACTTCTCTGTCAGGAATGTTTAATTCCTAGTAAACAGAAAGTACAACTAAGTACCAGGCTCCTGGTGATTATAGATGGGCATTTCCCCTTCTAACTTTGAACAGATCTGTCTCCTCATCCTGCTTCTTCTGTTCTGGCCTCTTTTTTCTCCTAGAAAGCTTTTAAAGATTGTCCAGAAATAAAGATCTGGGACTCGAGAGATGGCTCAGTGGTCAAGAGCACTTGCTACTCTTGAAGACATGGGTTCAGTTTCTCTCACCCACATAAGACAGTTTATAAAACTATCCCCCTTTCAGTTCTCAGAGAACCTAGCTATAAGGTTATAGCTCTGAGAGGAAAAGTTTCCCCAGTGGCAGTATGGCAGCTCTAAAGGGAAAGGCATCCTGGCAGTCGCGGAGCCAAGCAAGACCACAATGTCACGCTGCACAACAAACCTCACACTAGAGATTTATTGGGAGAGACAAAACATATACAATTAATTAAATCATAAAAAGATACACAATTGTAGTTTCATGAATACTTTTTCCTTTCTACCTTTTTTGGAAAAAAAAATTGTAAGTCACCTTTGTTTCCCCCCGCCCCCCTGAGGAAACTAAGAATTTGCCCTGCTGTGTATGCAAACTTACAATTTGGTGATGTGACTTCCAATGTAAGGGTCTTGGGGAAATTTAATTATTAATGTGGACTTAATGTCTGTGAAAATACATTATTTAATATTGATTATATGCAAATGATTTTAAGAATATGTGAAGGTTAAACTGTAAGAGAGCAAACGGCGGGCAAACTCTACAGCTGTGCCAGATCAGGAATCTGCTGTGCAGTGAATGATCTGGTGGAAGTTAGTCAGAGGCAAGGTGCTTTGCTTTTCAGAAGCATGCTGGGTGTGTTCCACTGTTGTTAAAGACGTGCTTGTGAAAGGTGAATGAATGATTTGAATGATCCTGGGAAAGTTCAGAAATCATCTGAGACATGACCATGCTCAAGCCTCTAGGACAGACATCATTTTAGACCTCATGGAAAAAAGACTCCCCTCCACACTGAAGGAGAGAGCCAAATGCCAGGTTAGCAAACATTAAGGAGGAGGATAAGAACATTCTCTTTCACAGATTTGTGAACCTTCTCAAAGGACAATTTGGCTCTAAAGAGTAAAATTTGGATGTTGTGTTTCACATTTTTCATTTTATTTTATGGGTGTGGATGCTTTGCTTGCATGTATGTTTGTGTACCACATACATGCCTACTGACTGTGGAGGTCAGTGGTGGGCAGCTGGATTCCCTGGAGCTGAAGTTACAGATGGTTGTGAGGCACCATGTGGGTGTCAGGAACCAAACCCAGGTCCTCTGAAAGCACAAGTGCTCAGAACTACTGAGCCACCCATCCAGTCCCTGGGACTTGGTTTTTCAGTTGAATATATGAAATGAATGGATGATTGCCAAAAAAAAAATACTCCTGCAATAAAATAGAATATTCCCGATTAATACTGTTATCTCTTTGTTACTTGGCAGATCTCAGTCATAAATTTGCCTTTGACTTCAAATTAAATCTTTTCTAAACCTTTAGTGAAAGCGTAAATTATAGCCATAAGGGTTGTTTTCATGTTTGTGCAGTATGATTGTACAATTCTAGAAATATGTCCTTTTAGTAAAAAGGGGTAAAAAGGGGTAAAAAGGGGTTTTGATGTGAATACTTAGTGCAAAGATCATAACTTCCCAATAGTGTATGTGTATGGTAAAAGTGGTGCTGATGAAATTATTTCTTCTGATTAGCAGAGTAGTGTGTTGTTCTATAAAGATGAAATTGCCAACCTTCTATTTTAACAGTAAAGACTCAAGAGCCAGATGCTAGGGTGAAAACCTGCTAGCTCAGAGAGTCAGAGAAAGCGACCAGCTGACCTTCTTTCTCAGCTCAGGTCCCAATGGGAAAAAACCAAAAGGCTCAGTAGTACAACTGACAGTCCAGGAGGAAACGGCCAAAGGCTTGCTAGCTTAAAGCCGAAAAAGCCAGGGAGCTGAGGGGCAGACGCCTAAGCTATAGCCACTGTCCTAAACACCCCTCAACTCAAAGTCCCTCCTACTCTTTTAATCCCTGTCAGCTGGTTTCTTGCTCTGCCACTGTATTAAACCTTGTGTACAGGAAGCTTTTGGATTAAAGGTGTGTGCCAAGGCTGGTTGAACCACACCAAAATCACCTGTTTATAATAAAAAAAAGTTCTTGGATTAAAGGTGTGTGATAAGGGCCAATCACACCAAACAAGAAAAGGGATTTTTTCAGTTCACAATTTGGGGGTTCACAGTGGGATCAAATATCGTGCAATGATGTGGCCTGAATATTTTCCTGCAGACCACTTACTCCACCTCCTTCAAAGATGATGGCTAATTAAGATTCATCTGCATGCTAAAGCATTTGGCCACACCTGTTTTCAGCTATACACATCTTATAAAATGACTAATATGAAAGAATATATACAGTGCTGTTTATTTCATACCACCACTGTTCTCCATAGAGAATAGAAAAGGTGCCTTTAGATATAGTCAGGACTGCCAGAACCTGGGGCTTTTAAAGCCCACAGGCTGACGTTGGGAACTGCAGTATAAAACAGGTGTCACAAAATAGATCAGGGGACAGGGGTCTTCTATGCGACTGTTTCTCCAACCAAGGAGCATGTATGGACACAAACTATAACCCCTGCTCAGATGTGGCCCAGGGTAGCTCAGTACCCAACTGCGTACCCTAGTAAGGGGAACAGGGGCTATTTCTGTTATGAACTCAATGGCTGGCTTGCTGACTGCCCTCAGCCCCACCC
>CM053763.1:26692943-26708668 GCA_028658305.1 Pachyuromys duprasi
CAAGGAGCATGTATGGACACAAACTATAACCCCTGCTCAGATGTGGCCCAGGGTAGCTCAGTACCCAACTGCGTACCCTAGTAAGGGGAACAGGGGCTATTTCTGTTATGAACTCAATGGCTGGCTTGCTGACTGCCCTCAGCCCCACCCCCACCCCCGAGAGAGGAGCAGCCTAACTAGATCCCAGAAGAGGACATTGCAGCCAGCCCTGAAGAGACATGATAAGCTAGGGTCAGGTGGAAGGGGGGGGGGCGGTCCTCCCACATCAGTGGACTTGGAGAAGGGCAGGGAGAAGATGAGGGAGGGATGGGGAGAGTGGGAGGGAATGAGGGAAGGGGCTACGGCTGGGATACAAAGTATATAACCTGTGATTAATATAAAAATAAATAAATTACTTAAAAATAAAAAAAAACAGGTGTCACAGTACTGTACAGGTGAGTCATTGGATCATGTAATCTCTTCTGGTGTAGTGTAATGGAACTGGCATAATATTATTTTTTAAATTATTTTTAAGGAAAGAAGATTCCCCAGATTTATCTCGAAAGACATGGAGAATATGTACATAGAAGAGATGCGGGCCTCTGTGAATTTGCTAATGGCCAATTTAGAAAGTCTTCCTGTTTCCAAAGGTGGTCCAGAATTTAAATTACAAAAATTAAAGCGGTCACAGAACTCTGCCTTTTTGGACCTAGGAGATGAGAATGAGATCCAGCTGTCCAAGTCTGATGTGGTGTTGTCATTCACATTAGAGGTGAGTGGTTTCCCTCCCCTTCCCTGCAGAAATGAGGCTGTGCTAGGAGAGCCATTGACCTTTGTGATAAGGGTTAGACTTTAAAGCCAGTTAATGTGTTTAGAAAATGCTAAAGCAGTCCTCGTTTTCTGAACCACTAAATTCTATATACAAGTGAATACAAGTTGTGTTTTAAATGTAACATTCATATTAGAATTAATAACAGTTTTGAGGCATATGCCCTTTAAACTAGTATAAGTACATTTATAAAATAAATCTCAAATACACTGGGGTAGAAATAGGATTTCAACATATAACTGGCTTCTATGTAATCTGGCTTTTGATCAACTTTGATTTTAGTTTCCTTCACCTCTGGGGTTATCAATCTAGAACTTAATCAAGCAAACACTTGTAAAGCACAGTATTAGGTACTGTAAATTATGAGAGGCAGAGAATTCTTTTTCAGGAATCCTGCTTTCATTGTAGAGATGGAAAACATGGCCCAGAACCAGAAGAAATAATGCAGGTATAGAAGTGTTTCTTCAAAACTGCTGAGTTGTATCTACTTTAGACAGATCTAGAGAACCAGAAATGCCAATATTGCTCATTTGTGTCCTGTAAAATTGTGTGTTAATCTGTGTCAGTGTCTAATTTAGTCATGCTGAATGTGTCTCTGAGTTTATGCACTCATTCCTACAAAAGTCCTTGAAGACAAGACCTTATGTAAAGTAAATTATGATAAAAGACTATTATCATAAAGAGTCAGGTTATCATTTGCTCCAGTGTTTTCTCCTCATGATATCTGTTCTGTCTGCAAATGTTAGCAGCTTCAAGTATAAATGTATATATTTTCTGAAATAGGGTGTGTATGTGCGTGCATGCATGCATGTTTGTTTGTGTGTGTGTACTTACTTTTGTGAGCACATGTAAAACCCAGAGGTTAGCATCAGGTGTCTTCCTCAAACATTCCACATCTTTCTTTTTGGGATTGGGTCTCTCTGGAAACCTGGAATTCATTGTTTCAACCAGGCTGGCTGGCATCCAGTAGTCCCTTAGCATCAGCTTGTCTCCACCCTACCCCCAACTCAACACACAGTGAGTGCTAGGGCTACAGGCATTGCTGCTTCCTATGTGTGCTGGGGCTCTGGACTCAGGTCCTTATGATTGCAGGCAGGCTTTCACTGGTGTTAGAGCGCCTTCCTTCGATTGGAATTCTCACTTTGTGCCATTCCCAATGGCACTGTCTGTATTTGCTGTCTGGCAATGGCAAAGACATCCAATTTTGGGAGGTAGATTTTAACTTTTGTTGATGATGCTCTGCTTGCTAAGTGGTAGCAGAAAAAGCAAGTGTCTACTTCGGCCCTCTCCCCCTCCACTTAATAGGCTTGAGGATAAGGCAGCTGCCTCTCCTTCTTTACTTCCAGGATTGCTTTGTAGGTAAATGTATTAAACCTAGTGTCAGAGGAAAAATATGTGGCTGTCTTCTAACTCAGTTCATCGTGGGTTTACCTAATGGCCTTGCCTAATCGCTTTGCCTCCGGGTTTCTTCTCAGTCTCCCAGCTTCAGAACAGAAGAGTGCTTAATCTGGAACCACACAGTGGATTACACTTTAAATTTTCTCATCTCCTGCCATAGATATTTGGCTGACAGAAAAAAAGACATGTTAATACCTCTCTTTTTTTCCCCTCCTAGATCATTTAATTGCAGTGTAACTTTATCTGTATGTACAAGAGTTTAGCATTTTAAATTTGTCAGTAGAAAATATGAGAAATAATTTTAATAATATATAAATTTACATTTTAAATAAGTATTCAGAAGTGAAATACAGTTTCAGACATTGTTTTTATTATTTAAAAAAGTCTTTGCAAATTTTAAGTAACTTAGAATAACTTTTTCTTCTCAAAGTCAAAATTAGGCTATTCTGTGCTGTGTTGCCAATATGTTGGATTGAACTGTCAGGCTAGCAGTGTAACCTAAGAAGAGAATGCAAGCTGAAACTTCCTTTTTTTGTGGTCTGAGAAGCGTGCACATTTGTGAAATTGTTTTGACAGTCTTTATTGCCATGTCTTTCTAAGGCAGATATTTTCTGCCCATAGCTTAATACAAGTCTGCTTTCTGTGCCCACAATGTCTCACAAATGAGTGACACCTCCAACAGCTGGTCCAGAACATCCCAGGGATGGGTGGCTAACTCTCCAGCCTTAGGCTGTACCACCAGCCAAGCCCATAAAGCAAGGCTGCCTCCTTGGATTCTCATTTCAACTATGGAAACTCTTAAAAGCCAGTAAATGCAGCATCTGGTTCTCACACCTCTAGGCTTAGCGGACTGGTCCATTATAAGATGTGTCTTAACCAAGACGTGAGTCTAGGATTCAAGAAGTAAAATACAGATTTGAAAAGCTTTGCTCAAGCTGTTTCCTCTCTTGAGTGCATGGCTTTCACTCCCCTTTCCTCACTGTTCCTTCGCTTACAAAGCTCCCTCTCAGCACCGCCTTACTGCTGAGCTATGGCTCAGTGGCTTATTATGCCATTAGTGTCTGACTTTTGCTACTGACATGTTAGCGGCAGAAAAGACACCTTTTCTTTCCCCTCTCATTTTCTGTTTACTGATGTGTGGAAAGCATCCAACCAGTCTGCTCTCAGTTCATTCAGTGTATATTGAACGAATTAAGGAAGTTTATGGTATCAAAGGAAGTTAGAGATACAGAATTTCATTTACATATGCTCTGTGCACAAAGCCCTTAGAAGGAATGATAAATGAGATCATAAGCTAACACACAGAACAAGCCATGTAAAGGTTAAAATCAAGCTAAACAGGAAAAGCAAATGTTTGTCAACACAGGGTCTGTCAGCTGCCTGGTGGACCTGTGGCTTGAATCTGGTTATGTTTCTGGTTGAACTTTCACACTGACATTAGGCTAGCAGATCTTGCACCTGCCTGTGGGTCTGTGGATAGATGGCCATGTCCCACCATACCTGCCCAGTTGTGTGTTTAAACATCATGTAACCTGTGTGTTTAAGTGTCATGAAACCTTGTGGCTATGTATTGCTCAGACACATGCTGTCTCTTGCCTCCCTTCCTTTAGCCTGTAGGACAGCTTTGTCTGTTTTCTTCTTGTTGCCTTGTCATTCTGTGCTTTGTTGCCAGTGTGCTAGTTTCAGCTACCAAGTTAGCAATATAATGTCTAAAGAAGAGAATGTAAGCAGTGAAGAGAGACTGAGGAAAGGTGATACAGCGTTCAGCACAGTCAGTTTTATCTGCTGTAGTTCAGCGATCATGTTTTGTTGAGAATCAGTTGAAATAGCTACAGTTCTGTTAGCTGCTGACCTGTGGTTGTTGGCTCTCTCTCACTAATGTTTGAGGCAGTTTTTGTCCCTCTCCTTGGAAATTAGACCTGTAGGGATGTATTGTTTTATTTAGATGTAACAAATATCCTAGTGCTGGCACTAGATTAATTCATCAGCTGTTCTTCCTCTTCCTGAATAATTCTTTTAAAATTTATTATTTATCCTTTGAGAATTTCATACATGTGGATAATGTATTTTGATTATATAGGCCCTTCAACGGCCCTCCTCCAACTCATTCCATATACCTTTTCCTGCAGCCTCCCAATTTCCAACTCTCCCAATAGGTTAGGATATGTACATGTGTGTGTGTGTGTGTGTACGTGTGTGTACTCTTCCACTGAGTCCAAAATCAGTATGACCCAAAAAGATGTGGATATGAAGCCATCCACTGGAGCACAGCCAACAGGGCAGGAGTCACACCACTGAAGAAGGCTAGCTCTCCCTTTCCCAGAAGCCATCGACTGCCAATAGAGTTTTAGCTAGGAGTGGCATAGCACCCCTACCTAACTATTCATGTGGTTATTTCTCTGTAGTAATGAACACTAACAACTTTACATATTAATATCAAATTGTTTTATCTTTAGATTGTCATAATGGAAGTGCAAGGTTTGAAGTCAGTGGCTCCCAATCGAATTGTCTACTGTACAATGGAGGTGGAAGGCGGAGAGAAACTCCAGACGGACCAGGCTGAAGCTTCAAGGCCACAGTAAGCTACTTGGGAATAAAAATAAATTTTATTTCAGCCAAAGAAATATATCATGTTATATGCACAGTATATACAGGAACTGTAACCATTTAGCTAGCTTTGTCTCACTGTGTTAGGATCACTATGTGCGTGTCTTTTCTTATGCTATATATTTGTAGCTAACATGTAAGTACAGCATTCCCTCCTTCCCTTTCAGCCCCTCCCATGTCTCCTCTCCCAGCTCCACCACATGTCGGGGTAATACAGATGTGAGCTGACCGCTAGGCAGAACGTGTTTGTTTCTGAGTCGTAATACGGACGGAATGAGTGAGTTGCGGGAACCTGTGTAGATTACTGCAGTTGTTCTGTAGCAGCTTCCACTTTCCTGTGGTTCTGCCGGATACAAAGGTAGAAAATGTTCTACACAGAAGCTTGGAATGTTCCAGTGAGTAAACAGTTAAAATGTAATACCACACAAGATCAGAAATGATGAAGCTTACCTTGTTCCACCCTTTGAAAATGACTTTAATGAAACTGAGAAGATATTCGACTTGCGTGATTTAACTTTGGAAAGCTTCACCATCTCTGATAATAATTGCCTCTGGCCAGAAGAAGTCAGATGGTCATTTGAACCCTCCATGAAGAACACATCTTGTTTTTCTTTCTTGCATTGAGTCATTGTATATCTTGATCACTCAGGAAACTTCTCCTGAGATCCTGGCTAGCACTGGTTAGGTCCTAAAGGTGAAATGAACAAGAATCACATTGCTTTGAAGCAGGCACCCTGGCAAGATATGGAGGATTAAGTGTTAAGAGCAGAGATTCAAAACAGTAGCGTGGAGTCCAGAAGCTGCTCTGTAAACTCTTTATGCTCCCAAGCCCTGGCCTGCCACGATCCAGCCTTTCCTTCTCTCCGGACCACATCCCCCTCTGTTACCTGGTCTCCATCTTGTTCCTCTGCCTTGCATTTCATGAGCTCCCCAAGCCACATCAAGCCCCTCTGCACTCTTCCTTCTTTCCTTCTATAGCTAGATTCTGGTCCCTGGGAATCTCAGCTATCACTGATTCAGATAATTACTGCTTCAGATAATTAACTCAGGGAGAAATAGGTATTTTCTGGATCATCTTTTTAATTTTTTAGACTCATCTTCCTCATCTGTATTTTTTGTATTGTGTCTGTCCTTTAAAAAATAGGGTAAAAATCATAACCAATTTAGTATTGTATCTTAGTACTCACTAAGGATTTATTTAAGTTGATGGAACTTGCTTATGACTTAGCTGCAGTAAATATTTGAAGGTAATAAAATCATACGTTCACCAGCTATGTAGTCCTCACTACTGTCGATTATGGGGTGCATCTATCACCTCACAAAGGAGCTCTGTATTATTAGCTACCAGGATCCAGTAATCCCAGATCTAAGCAATGTCTAATGTACTGTCCACACTTTCTCTGTTCTGGACATTTCATATGAATAAAATAGTGTAATATGTGTTCTTTGGAAGACTCTTCTTTTTAGTTTATCAAGATAGGGTTTGTCTGTGTAGTCTTGGCTGTCCTGGAATCACTTTGTAGATGAAGCTGGCCTCAAATTCACAGAGATCCACCTGCCTCTGCCATCCCAAGTGCTGGAAATATTAGCATGTGACACCACGCCTGGATGGCAGAGCATCTTCTATAGAACATAGTGTTTGCATCTTATGGCAGGTATCTGATAATGTGTATTCTCTTATATATGTAGAGAGAGAGAGATGTGAGTTGATATATATATATATCAAGACACATACCTTGCCCATCTGTTCATTTTTTGCTAATCAATGCTGGAACTGTTGACAACTTCTGTGTGTTGTGTAAAATGCTGGATACAAGTATCTGTTCAAATCCCCATCCTTAATTATTTGAGTTAAATGCTTAGGTATACATTGCCAGGCGTGTGATAATTTTGTATTTTGCCCTTTGAAGAGTAGCAAAACTTTGTCATTTACTATCTGCACCATTTTGTTTTCACTAGCAGTGTCTAAGAGTTTCAGATTCTCCGGATTTTCACTGTGCACACATGCGAAAATAGTGTTTGTTTGTGTGTGTGTATGTGTGTGCATGTGCAATCCCACAATCCAATCATCTGTTAATTCTCTTTGTTTCTGTTTAAATTGAGCTTTCTGTCTTGTAGGGGTCAAGTTTAAATAGTTCTTTAAATTTTTAAATATCGGTTTGTTATTTGAGAATTCCATATATTTATACAATTAAATATGGTCTTGGGTCCTATCATGTTCCCTTCCAAATGCATATTATTGTTGTTTTGTTTTGTTTTTTGTCTTTGTTTACCAGCTAGTTATTATGGCCTGACTGCTTGTGTAAGTTTGAAGCCATCCACTGTTGGAATATGGGCAACCTACAGAAAGTGGCTGGTAAAATGTATGCCACTGTTATACCAGTGGGCACACATTGCCAGTCTAGTTATTGTAGCACTCAAGGTTCACAGCAAGGTCATGGCTCTTCTCCCACAGCATCCTACAGAGCACCTCTTGACCTCCTGTAGGAAGGAAGTTTCCCGGTGTCAACTTCATTGTTCTATGCCAGTGCTTCTCAACCTTCCTAATGCTGAGACCCATTAATACAGTTCTTCATGTTACAATGATCCCCCAGTCATAAAATTAGTTTGTTGCTACTTCGTAACTGTAAGTTTGCTGCTATTATGAATTTACTCTTCACAAAGAAAATTGACCAAAATAGCCCTTGTGGTTTTCTGTGAACACTGAGTAAATTTTAAAATGGACTAAAAGGTTTGAATGGATAGCTATTTCCCAGGGGCCAGTAACCTAAGCACACATTGTCTGCACTCTGACCAACTGCAGCTTTCCAGTGCACACACTTTTACCCAAACACATCTTGCACAGCAGGAGAGAGACTTGACTCTTCCGTCATCTTTCTAAATTATGCCTCAGACACGTCCTCGAAATTTGTGTTGCCTCAACAGTTTGTGCTTTGTTGGAGATCAATTCATCCTTCTGTCTGATACTAATTAAAGTGTTTTATTTAGTCCATATTTCCAATAAACTCAATCAAGAGTTTTAGCCATTGCCTATTTCATTCCTGTAGTTCAGAATTCTTGCTGTTAATTAGGTAGAAATAGCAAGGAAGATTGGTGTATTACTCAGAGTATAGAACAATAGAACTTGAGGTCCAATGAAAAAATGTTAACAGACAAGTTTGAGTTAAAGGACTAGTGAAGATAAAATCTAATTTGGTAAAATTTTGCCTTTAATGTTAATCTTTAAATATACAGAAGAGAGGAAGAGAATGGGGAGAATTTATACATTTGCCAAGGTAAGTTTTACCTCCTAGGGATAAAGAATGAAAGTATTTTTGCTTTAGCTTTATAGCATTTTATCATTTCCTCTTATCTCTTTCATCTGAGTTTTAGCCCATACCATTAAGGAAAGCACTGAAAGGAAATTGAGACGTAGCAGGTAATGACAGATGGGGACAGGGGATTTGTTATGATCATGTAATGGACAGAGATGTCCTGCTGTGTCTTTAAAAGAGCTTTAAAGACCTATTTCTACCAGTGATTGTCCTTCACTGAGTGCCCACCCACGCCCAGGAGCTTATGACCTCATAAGCAGGGTCGAGATAGGCCTTTATACTTTGGAAATAAATGCAATGAAATTGTTTCAAATGAACAGAAAAGAGCTTATAGAATGAGATCTAACCTCATAAATTCTAAATTTGTAATTTTGTATGATAATAACAATAATCAAAAAATGAATTAAATGTTTACTTTTATCTGTTATGACAAAACAATCTGACAGACAGAGGTGGCATTACCGACCTGGAACTTTAGTTCCAGGAAAGCTGAGGCAGAGGGTAGCAGTTTCCAAGCCAGGCTGGACTGTGTCTCAAGCACAATAATACCACATGCCTTGTGTTGTCGAGCTGTTTGATTAAGTTGCTGAATCTCCACCTCTTATCTCCTTGAGAAGAGTAAGATAAAAGAGCGAGACGAAACAGGAAAAATCAATTAAGTCACATCATTAGAGATGTATGTTTATGGGTGCTAGACAGAATGACAGGAAATACAGTTTATTTCTGATATACATTCATGTAAATTTTATATTTCTAACTTGAATAGTTATAACAAGCTGTGCAACAATCAGATTATTTTTTTGACTTAATTTTTTTTTATTAATTTATTTATTTTTATATCAATCACAGGTTAGGTACTTTGCATCCCAGGCATAGCCTCCTCCCTCATTCCCTCCCACCCTCCCACTCCCTCCCTCATCTCCCTCCTCCCCGCCCCTTCCAAGTCCACCAACAGGGGAGGACCTCCTTCCCTTCCATCCAACCCCAGCTCATCCTGTATCCTCAGGGCTGGCTGCAATGTCCTCCCCTGGGATCTAGCCAGTCTGTCACTCCCCAGCTTGTATGGGGGAGGGTTAAAGAGTCAGCCATCAAGTTCATGACTGAAACAGTCCCTGTTTCCCTGAATAGGGTCTTCAGTCCGACAAGGAGCTATCATGGGCCCCATCTGTGCAGGGGTTCCAGGCCATATCCACACATGGTCCTTGAACAATCAGATTATTAAAGCAATAAGAATATTGCAGCTACAAATACAGAGATTCTCTGGATGATGCAAGGATGAGGGCCAGTGTGTGAAAGAATAAATCTACAAGCCACGTGCAAACTAAAAGAGAGTATGTTTCTTAAAATTTCTTATTCATTTCCAGTTTCATACATTAATATCAGAATTTTGAAGGATAGTTTATTGGTCAGATATTTTTATAAATTAGAAACAAGCTATGATACATTTTATATGAGATTTCAGCAAGTATACCAAATTTAAACAAATCAAAAGGAAAACATTTGAACCTAATGCAGGGTTTCTTTTTTCCCTCTCATTTCCATTTTAAAAATCATGAAAGATCATTTCCTCTTATTAAGGACATGGAAAGTGACACTTTTTCTTAGAATGATGCTGATGATATAGAGCAAAACGGAGCCTAAAGAGATAAGCAGCCAAAACCAGGCATTAAGTGCATTAAGAATATATTTGTAAGTTAAGAAAGTTAATATAGCATCTTCATAATTGAAGATATGACAAAATGAGAATTTAGAGTAAAGTTTCAGACGATAGCTGGAGAGTACACCTAAGTTCCACTAGAAAACAATAGTGACATTTGGTTACATGGTCTTTTTAGGGTTACTTATACTTTTGTGTTAGGTTTATAGCTTGCAAGATAGCTTTCCTACCACATTTTCTGTTTTACAGTCATCTTTTGTAGTTGTTACTGTTCCATAGTAATTGGGCAACCCTTTATTGTATTGGCTACTGAGTTTTGCAAGGCATGTGTAGGCCATGGCTTCTCAACAGTAATCCAATACTGTCCTCTGAGATTAGGATTCTCCTTCAAATGCTATCTCAATAAATACCATGTCTTTCCTGGCCTCTTTCAAAGGTGTCTCATGATTATGTGTTTTATCATTTCCATGCCATGCCATTTGAAGTAAAAACAAACAAATCAAAACTAAACAAACAAACAAAAAACAGCTATATAATTTCAGGGTCTTTTTATTCTTGTCCTTTCAATCTACCCAGAAAGCTTGCAACAGGGAAAAGATATTATAATTTTTTTTTCTTTGAGAAGAAATAGAGAGAGGAGAGTAAAGAGAACTTAACATGCTTGCTTTCTTGACTGACCAACCGACCAACTGACTGGCTGGCTGATGGATTGATTGATTCATATATTCTGATCTGTTCTAGAACTCACTGTGTAGCTAAAGATGCATTTAAACTTTTTGTTATCCTTCCTCCAACTTCCAAGTGCTGAAATTTCAGGCATGCTGAGTACCACACTCTGCTTATGTACTGTTGAGGTTTGAACCAAGGGCATTCTGCACTGTAGGCCAGCTTTGCATCAACCAAGTCACATTGCCATTCCCGTTCTTCTTCTTTGCCTGCTCATCCACTCATTCTACAAGGTTTCATTTGGTTTGGGGTTGGAAAGGAAAGAAATGGGGAAATGACTTTCTCTGTATTTGCTCTTTGTATTTATCTCTGGTTGGTAGGAGCCTCTTTCTTGGCAAATGTCCATATACTCTTTAGTGTGAGTCTTTGAAGAAACCTGTCTCCCCCTGTCACCAATTTTTTCATCTGCTGTTATCACATTTTTCATAGAATGATGCATTCCGGGACTGCCCTTACTGTTTTCCCATGGGGCTACTGGATTAATGGTATAAAGTATGTATTCTCTTTATGTTTGAACTTCATTTACCTAGCAGAAAATCAAATAATGGGAAGCTCCTTGAAGGCGAGGTCTGTTTAGTATACCACCTGGTTCTGCATTGGCACCAACACAGCAAGAGATCTCAGCAGGTGCTCACTCCATAATATACATAAAACCATTTCTGTAGCCAGAACAGGAAGCTTCTTATGAGACAGTGCCTTCTAGAAATGTCAGGAGATACACCCATCAAGTCTTACCCACAGGACTGCCTTAACACAAGCTAAATTGGTACAATACCAACAGTCATGAGAAAGTGGACAGGAGAATGTGCAATTCGTAACTCCTACCCAACATACACAAAGGACTATAGCAAACTAAGGAATGCTGTGAGAGAAATACTCTTCCCCAGAGAAGAGGAGGCAGTTATCCAATACTCAAGGGTCAGCCCTGAAATCATACATACAAGTATACTAATTGGTCTCTGTCTTCTTTTTCTCCCTACCTCAAACTCCTCTATTTCTTGACTTCGTGGAAAGCCTTCTCTTCAAGAGACCAGTTCTTTTCTTGTGTTTGTTCTCCTGGGCTGACATTACATAATCACGTTTGGATGCTTGCCATTCTGCCTAAAACAGTTTTTTCTAAACTGAGATGTGAGGCCTTCTAGATAAACAAGATAGTTTGTTTCCCCGGGAATAATTCAGTCCAGCGCTAGTGTTAGTAGAATTAATATATGACTCCTCCGCCTCCATCCTTCCTAAAACTCTTCAGTTTAGGAGAAGGCCCATTACCTGTGAAACCTCTTTCAGCCTCCTTTTCAACATTGTTCTTTTTCTGCTTTCCAAAAGAAAACTATCTATCTCAGCCAGCTTCTTCTTTCTATATTGTTCTTCCCTAGAATGGAAAATCCTCTAGGGCAATACCCAAAAGAAAAAAAAATTACTATTGATTTTGAGAAAGTGATTGACTTATGATACAATAAATCCTTTTGCAAATTAGAAGTCTTCCAGTACTTTGCTTTCAGAGTGATGGATTTATTCAAGACTTTACCTGCTAAATAATTGAAAGCTAGTCATTGCCTGTTAATCGCTGTATGCCTGGGAGACATTTAAATGGAAAGTAAACAAATTGATGGCCATCACTGTCATAATACTCCCTTGTACTCATTTTCTTTGTTCTTTAAACAGAAAAGCTAAAACCTGGATTAAAATCTGTGCTGAACTCTGCCTCAGTCTAGCATTAAACACTTGGCAGCTATGGGTGTGGCTCTTCAGGAAACAATGCATGAGCAGTTTCTTTAAAATGTGTGTTTAAGAAATGCGTTTACACTTTATCATTTATGCCGAACCCCTGAGCACTGGTAATCCTCACAACTAAATTCAGGAGTTTTAGCATAAGAACATTATGGTTAGAGCATAAAATCATTTTCTATATAAGTTTGACATAGATAAGATTCTCATCAAAGCATGTTCACCCATTAATATGCATTATGATCAAGTTCTCAGTATCTTGAGAAATAAAATCAAAGTAGCAGTTCCAGGGAAAAGAGAGTAGTGTGGCTTTGTTAACATGGTACTGTTTCACTGTAAATGGAAGGTGCTGTAAATGTCACGCTGCTGTAAGCATTAGGTATAATGGACGCTAAGAGGACCACTGTGAGCCTGAGAAATCATGGATTCTATTTAAGAAGAACATTGTGGTTTTTATGTTAAATGTCAGTGTTCAAAATACACCAGAAATCTCCCCCTTTGCAACTTTTTAGCTTTACATCAAAATTTCTAAATGTCTACCTACCAATGTGTGAAGATTATGTAGCTCTGCAGAAGGTTTGGAGGCTGCTTGCCTAAGACCTATTGTACACTGGAGTTAGCACTGAGAAGTTTTGAGGTCTGGATTATTTTTTACCACAATTTGCAGGGATTTCCATGCAGTCAAGGATGCCCTCAACAGACCTACAGCCCAGGAGAAATGCCTTGGTCCCTCCAGTGCTATGGTACTGATCTTTTCTAGATCAGAGCCAAGTATGGGGCAGTGAAAAACACATCTAGTGGGACACAAAAAATCAATACTTAGAGCACTACAGGCAGAGAATTAACAAATGTTAGTACATTTGGCCAGGATAGTCAGAAAACTCTAGGAATGAAGAAAATGATGTGGAAGCGTGAAGCCATTTGAAGAAATCTTGTTGAACACCATTTCATGCTTTGTTAAATAAGTTTATAATTTGAAAAGTGGCCAGATTTTTAAAATATAGATATAAACTTTTAAAAGATAAATACAGAGGGTAACAGTTAAATACTCTTTAAAACAGTTTAGTGTCCATGGTGGTAAATATTTACAGAGTGTGATTCCACCATGTTCTTAGTGGTACACACACAATTATGTAACGAATCACATAGTTGGTTTAGTTTTATCTGTTATTACCAACACTTGTGCACATTAGCTCTCCATAACTTGCCCATTTTACATTTTGTCCCTCAAAATATCCCCCAGTTAGCCCTGCCCCCTGTCCTTTATGTTCCTCACCCCACACCCCAGCAACCACTGCTGACACTCGGGTTCTTTCACTGTTTTAGTTTTCCATGTACATGAGAACATACAGCAAGAGACTTGTTTAATATTTCAAAATCTCATAATCTGAAAATGTTGATTTCCGTGTTATTGAGGCGGGCATTTATCAGGATAACATGGGCTCCTGATGAATAATGAAATATACCAAAAGTATAAATCCTAGTATTGGCACTGATTAGCTGTGCTATCATGGAGAGATGCTTAAATCTCTGAATCTGTTTCCTCATTGGTAAAAGGGAGACAGCAATAACCATTGGAAGAAATGTTTTGTGAATCGAAGTATATCTGTAGAAGTTGTCTGCTCTCCTCCTCTTCCTTTATCTCTTTATATATCTGCTATCCTTTGCTTGATTGGTTTCCTTGTGTTTTCTCTGCTCAAGCTTTCAGGTTTCTCTTATCTTTAAACTTTTTCCCTTTGCATTTTGTTTTTAAATCAGGAATGTTTAAATTCTTGTGTGTGTGTGTGTGTGTGTGTGTGTGCTAATCTTAATGAAATACTCAGTGATTTTGACAGCATCAAACAACATTATTTTTTGAAGTAAAATATGTTGTTGTCCTTTGAGTCCTTCGTGGGATTTTTGGCTTGGATATTTTTATTGTTGTCTGATATTCATTCAGTAAGCACTTTTCTTTTTTAAAGATTGGAGAGTTTATTTTCATCAAATGAATGTGGTTTTCAGTATGAATAATGCCCCTATGGCAGTTATGATGGGAAAACATCCTTTGGTTGTCATGTATTGACTATCAACATTGGTTTTGTTTCTCAGTTGATGTCATAGAAGATTTATATCTGTTCTGGTAAAACTCAGCTGTCAAAAGATCTCTAGTGCTCTGTTGTAAATTTTGGCAGAAACCTTGGAACCGTATCTCCCATATTGGCATTGTGTTAATATATTATGTCCAGGGCACTCAACTGTTACATATTTTGGAGCTGTAGAGTTGAAATGCAGCTGGGAACCCCCACAGGGAACATGGATCAGCAGAAGAAAGGCTGGTCTGATAACAAAGGCAACTTTATATTATCAGGATCCTTTGAGATACAAGAAAATCTGAACCGTTTTGTACAGACACCTTGGAATCTTATTATTTTCCTATTGCAATGATGTGCCCAAGATGGGGAATATTTGAAGAAGAGACTTACTGGAGCTCAGTTTCTGGAGGCTCAACATTCACACAGCATGATTCTAGTTCTGGTGAGTCCTTCTCCCATCACTGCATCCTGTCTTGGTTGATAGCATCACTGCAGGCTTCCCTGTGAGATGGAGGGGTCACGTGGTAAAGCAGGAAATTAGGGAAGGCCTGGAGAAGGACCAAGCTTGCTTCTTTATAACAAGCTGCTAAGTGCAGTTTAACCAGATTGCCCTGGGAGCTGCACCATTGTCTCACTCTCCCCTAGGCTTCGCTTCATAGGGCTGCCACACAAAGGAACTGCTCTTTTTTTTTCCAGGTTGAATATTTTATTTTAACATTATTATTTTATATTAATAACAGGTTATGTACTTTGTATCCCAGCTGTAGCCCCCTCTTGCATTCCCTCCCTGTCTCCCCCTTCCCTCCCTCATCTCCTCCCTGCCCCTTCCAAGTCCACTGATAGGGGAGGACCTCCTCCCCTTCCATCTAACTCTAGCTTATCAGGTCTCTTCAGGAATGGCTGCAATGTCCTCTTCTGTGGCCTAGCAAGGCAGCTCCTCCCTCGGGGGATGGGGAGGTTGAAGAGCCAGCCATTGAGTTCATGGAGGACCTGCTCTTAACAGTCTCTCTCCCAGAAGTAGCGGGAGACAGGGAACAGGTCATACCCACACCATTGCAAACTCCTTACACTCTGTTCATGGGGAGAAGGAGGTACAGAAAGTTGTTCAAATAAATTATTGTATTCAAAAAGTACTGGTTAGCTGAAGGAGACTGGGGCCTCAAATGCCACGCTTCCATAATCCTTCGCACTTGAGTGCACAGCCCTTCCCTGACCTCCCTCTGGCCCAAACTCTGATCAGTGCTTTAAGACCAGTTTAAATTCAAAGCAGTTAATCTAAGAGCACACTCTTGTATTTTGAATTTTTATTTTTTATGCTTTTGGTGTATATGTGCATTCATGTGTATGCAAATGGAGACACACATATGGACGAGCATGTTGGTGTGTGTGTGGAAGCCATATTCCACTCCCGAAGTGCC
>CM053763.1:26709168-26726557 GCA_028658305.1 Pachyuromys duprasi
GCACCTCCTTCTGTGTCAGGGGCTGTGCACCACGGTCTGAGATGATATTTGGGGCACACACAGTGGGTTTGGGTTGGTGTGCATCCCCTGTATGCAGGGCTGTCTGAAATGGTGCCCGAGGCCTTCTCTGTCTGGCCCGTGGACAGACACCCGAACTGGGGTTTTTGCTGGCGGATGCTTGCAGCTTTTGCCCTCAGTGTGCGGTCTGGTCAAGATGGTCCCAGGATCCTCTCAGCCGTGGGTTGAGACAGAACTCAGGCTCCTCCCAGACACGCCGGCAGACTCACACACTGACTGAGTTTTTGCTGGCGGAAGCGTTAGGCTTGCGCCCCTGCAGTGTGCGGACTGGTCAAAAAGGTCCCCCAATCCACTCAGTCTGGGTGGTTCCGATGATCGGTCAGAGCCCGCAGCACACCAGCAGGTCGAAGCAGAGCCCGGGTGCAGTGTGAGCTTGTAGGGTGCAGTTCAGTGAAAACGGTACCCGGTTCCTCCTGAGACTGCCTGCGAGACTGTGTGATCCAGTCTACAATGACGGGTGCGGGCACCCAGCGCGGCTGCTAGTCCAGATTAGAGCTGTGCGCTGCTGGTCACCGGGAAATTTCTCCAGATAATAACTGGGTGTCCCTAGGGTTTTCCCACTTGATTTTCTCACCGTAGGAGTTCCGCTCACCTGGCACTCACAATGCTGGCGTTTTAGGTCCCAGAGTTCAGCTGAACGCAGTTCAGCTGCGTTGTTTCTGTTCTCCTACTCCTCAGACACAGTTTTCTCTTGTGGCAGCCATCTTGGATCTCCCTCTTTTTAATATTTAAGAACCACAGTCAAGAATACAAAACTTTACTTGGAAACAGCCAGGCTCTTTTTTTTTTTTTTTTTTTTTTTTTTTTTTTAGCCAGGCTCTTTTTAAAGTTTAGGATCTTCCCCCTGGTGTTAAGAGAAACACAGTACAGAGTGAAGGAAGACAGGAGTGAACCAGGCTTCTTCAGGGCCCTGAACTGCAGCTGTGAGTGGCTTGGCACATCCCTCGAAGTGAGTGAAGTGCATCTGGCTAATAACCTTTATCATCCTAGACTGTATTTTATTAAGGCTTCTTTATTTTTTATGTTTTTTATTCTTTTTTTATTAATTATACTTTATTCACTTTGTGTCCCCATAAACCCCTCCCTGCTCCCCCCCCATCCCACCTTCCCTCCCCCTTCTCCACACATGCCCCTCCCCAAATCCAATGATAGGGGAGGTCTTCCTCTCCTTCCTTCTGATCCTAGTCTATCAGCTCTCATCAGGAGTGGTTGCATTGTCTTCCTCTGTGGCCTGGTAAGGCTGCTCCCCCATCAGGGTGAGGTGATCAAAGAGCAGGCTGATCAGTTCATGTTAAATACTAATACATGATTGCATATTTTAGTTTTTTATTCAGTCTAGAGACATATGTGGCTTTATAGGAAGTTTGTCACTCAATATTCAATGCCACTATTGTGCATGCTTATACACATTTATAGTATTTTTCAGTTAGGTGATTGTATGAAACATAATTATGGTGCTTATAATAAGATTAAGGTGCTGAAGAGGTGACTTAGGACTTAAGGGAGCCTGGCTAGCTCTCAGCCCGAGGGATCACATACCTCTGGCCTCTGCAGGCACATGAACTCATATGTACATACTTACACAGACACACACGTCCATGTAATTAAAAGCAAAATAAATCTTTGCAAATGGAGTTTTTGTGTTTACTCTACACCACTTATCTCATACATCCAAATGGATATTCAAATTTGAAAAATAAAATGGACTTTTTTCTTCCCTCATTTGATCATAATTATGATCTATGCATTACCTAATTTTATGCAAAAACATTCATCCCCAAATATATATTTTTTTCCCCAAGAGAACAAGACTTTGTTGACATTTGACTTTAGGAGCTGTGGAGATGGCTCAGTGATTAAGAACACTGTCTCTCTTCCATGGAACCTTGGTTGATTGATTCACAGTACCCATGTGGCAGCTCACAATTCCAGGTCCAGGGAATGAGGCTTTCATCTGGATTCCACGGGCAGTTAGGCGGCAGGATAAACCGCCTAGATATCACTATGGCACACAGGTCTGGTGCTTAGAAAAATGGCTACATGCTGATCCACAGAACTTTGACATGACGAATCCTCCCACCAACTGAAGACTATGCACACATGGCCTGCAAACTATTAGGATTACCAAGAGACCAATGACCTATAAACCGGGTGTCCCAAGCCATGACTGCAATTCCCATGGTAGCATGAACTTGCATTACATTTAAGTCCAAATAATATATGCACAGTAAACTCAGGTATAGGCTGAATGGATCTGTGGATCTGAATGGATCTTCATGACACCTTCACCTTACTAAGGCATTTTTGTGAATATGTCCATTACATTAATTTTTCTTCATATTTTCATTAATATTTTTGACACCAGGTCACTTAATAAGATTGAGGGCAAGTTGATTGCTTTTTTTATTTTTTAATTTTTATTTGTATTTTTAAAGAAGTATATGAGTTTTGCATGAAACAGATGTATGCGTGTACTATTTGTACCTATGTGATATGGTTATATTCAACTAACTAACATACATATTATCACATTCTTTTCATGAGAACATGTAACAACTTCTTTTTCAGCAATCTTTCATGCAGCCATACAACGTTGACCAGATCACCATCTGTACCAGAATACTCTTGAAATTCTTTTTCTTATCTGATACTTTGTATCTTTTGATCAGAATCTTTAAAAAGCACACAGAAATCTTAATTTGCTACCCGAAATCCTTAGACCTAACATTTACAGAGTGCATTATAAAGAGTATATCCTTATGAGAACTCATGTCGTATTTTCAGGATTAATTGAAGGATGGCAAATGGAGGCATAGTAAGAGTTACAAATTTTAAAAAAGTTGATAAGATTGAGAGTAGCAATCACAATACACTATATATATATGAACTTGTCAAATAAGAAAATTAATTAAAGTAAGAATTGAAAAATGGAGAGGGGAAGGCAAAGAGGAAGAAAAATCTATTTTGCAGAATTTCTAAACAGATTTCTTATATATGGGAGATTCCTCCTTTGCTAATATACTTAGCATGAGAAAAGTTTGTAGAGTCAGTATAATGGAAAATTTTGACCATCTAATTCAAAGACTTGTTTTCAAGGTTTAACCAGTAGGTCAGGAATAGGAATAAACCCTTATACAAACTTGTAACTTGATTGTTTTTACTTCAATGGATTAGCTACAGCCATAACTTAAAAGCATTCCTGTCTGGGAGTTTTCAGATACATCACCTAAGAAGCAGGTCATTGTATTGGTAATTTCTGTAGGTTCAGATGCATGTAGCTTTCCCTTTTCCGTGAAATTTGACAATAAGTAAATAAATAGAGGAACCCTATCGCCTAGGGGCTAACTTTTTATTGGTTTAAGGAGAGACGATGTTTGTGAACACTTTATGGGATTGTTTTTGTACTAACACATCCTCTTTCCTCTTGTGTGTGTGTTCTAGAGAATGTACAATTTAGAGGCTCTCTGCAAATATCTGAGCATAACATTGTTTAACAGTTTGGGAAGACACACATACCTTTCCACTTATTTTGATTTCTGAAAGAACTTCATTGGGTGAAAACCACCAGAGAAACTGCACTGATATTAAGTGTGGTGAAAGAAATAGGAAGGGAGTGTTAGTCAATTCTTAGAGAACTATCAGTTTCACATTCCTGGCTCAGACTTCCTTGTTACATAAAGTGCAAGATGGATTTGGTTGGCAACGATTTGAAATCATTTGGCTTATAAAATTGCACAATTTTACCTGGAGCAAGTCTGAGCTCCTCACTGTGTTCTGATGTTTAATTTTCCTCCTCTGCCATAATATAGCTTTGCTGGCAGATGGCAACATTTGGATTTTATTGAATTTGGCAAATTCTCATAAGAATCCTCAGAAATTTTAATATTTGCATGCAAAAATATTACAAATTCCCTATCATTCTGCCAAAGTGGCAGAGATGAACTCTTCTACATTTTTCTAATCTCACTCCCCATATTTTAAATGGGATAATGTTTAGGAGAAAGAGAGTAAACAAAATTTACAATCACAAAAGCTTAACCTGTCATTAAGCATTCAAGAAGTATGTTCCAAAAGGGAGCCTCCTTTTGGAACTCATTCACCAAGGGTCTGTCTCACCATCAACATAACACAGCTGTACCTAAGTTCTGAAAACTCAAAATGGTGTGTCCAGCTGGGCAGAGTTATGAGTCATGTGATTCCTAAGTTCTTTGTGTGAAAATAGTTCTAGGAAACCCTATTTCTTAACCAGCTTCTAGACAGTAAATGGAAACTCTGCTAAATAGGACCCAAACAGATAGGCCAGACAGTGTTCCAAATTCAACTTTGAGGAACCTGGTATCATAGGGTTATATTTCACTTAAATATTAATGAGTCATGCTAAGCACCTACCCTACTAACCAAGAGATAGGAATGAATTCATAATCAGGTGGAGAGCTGGGGGTCTCGATTTCTGCTGTTGCAAACTCATTAAAATTGCAGAAACAACATTATTTTTGGAAAGCCTAGGCAAGTGTACAGACCTCATATGATTAGCCAGTTTTGTGATGAAACTTACTAACAGATGGACTTGTTTCCCCCCTCATCAGACAGATTGGTGATTACATTAAAATTTCATCACTGGTGTTTTCTTGGGCATCTTTGTGAATGCTCCATAGCTCCCTTTTTTAGAGAAGGTCTCCAACCTAGCTAGTGACCTTTGCTGTGTTCCTGCAGGTGGTGGGATCTTTAGAGAGAAAAAGCTTGCTTACACCAAGCTGAGCTTGGCTCTGCTGCTTTGACTGCATGGGGCTGCATTTTCTGTTCACAAAGAGGCTAATTCCTTTACTTAGCTACCGCATGTGTTGTTTTGATTTGGTGACCCCCTGCTCTATCATGTAGCTTTCTGATAGTATAAAAAGCATCTGTATATTTTCCAGTGATCGTTTTCTTAAAATCAACCAAAATCATAAACATCTTTAAATAGCATATTTTTACCATGATCAAACAGCCCACAGTTTTATAAAATCACTTATGTAAATTAAGATGTATTACAAGGAAGATAATTAGCATCATCTAGCAATATTTATCCATATGGCATAGATGAGAAATAACTTTATAATGAAATGTAATTATTCTCTTCTATTTAATGGGAGATGGATATAGCTTGTTCTGTATTACATTAATATGTAATTTGTATTGTATGAAGCATGTCTATTTTGAAAGGAATTTTAACAAAGAACCAATACATATATACAATACAATACCAAAGGATATAAAGAAGTGGCCTTCGAATGTACAAAATGAAAAAACTTCTGAATAACAAAAGCCAGTTTTTGGATATCTAGACTAGCAATAGAGAGCAGGCCTTCTTCTGTCTTGACACCTTCAAACCCTTTAAATTTATCGCAAAGTAGTTACTCTTAAAAAACAGTCTTCAAATACAGTCTTCCTTATTTCTCTACCATATGACTATGTGGTATTTCTACTTGTACAAGTGTCCTAGCTAGAAACTTGGCTGATCCTGGTTTCTTCTTTCTGATCCAAACATCTGAAGCCTGCTGATTCCAACATGTTGCTGTCAAGCAAATCTGTTTCTAGCTGTGTTTATCATTGTGGACACCTTGCTTTGGGCCTCACTGGCTTTATTTTATGAAGCGCTGTTTGACATCAGCCCGTATTCTTGTTTGCATTTCAGTCCGGTTTCTGAAACACACCTGCTTATGTAACAGCATTGCCTCCTCAGGAATAACTTTGTTTCCTGGGTGAAATCGCACAGAAAGGCTCACCCCAACCTGACCACTGACTCCCTCCAACCTGCTTGTTCTTTTCCAACTTAGATTCTCACCCTGCTACTTGTCAGGAGGAGTATGTTTTCCTTTGGATAGGAATATTTCTCCACAGTTGCAGAGGACCCATGCATAGCAGCCTGGTTAGCTTCCTTGGCCGCTGGTCTACCCATGCTTTTCAGGGCCCACAGTTGAAGGAGTTGCCGTTCCTGGAGGGAAGACACCTTGTCCTCACACAGGGCCTCTCTGTGCATCCTGTTGTATCAGTTTAGGGTGCTCTTTGCTGTGAAGCTTTTCTTAAATCCCTTCACTCAGTAACTCTTTGTATCCTCTTAGTCCCTGGAATTCTCACTATTGTGATAGTTGTCTTCCTTTACTTTTCCTCAAAGCCTGTGAGCTCTGGGTCACTGAGCAGTCTCCTTTTACTGCATCGCTTGACTTTCCCAGTAGCAAAGACTAGTACTATCTTAAATCTATTATTGAAATATCCATTAGAATATTCAACTATAAGGATAATAGTGATTAATAAAAAATAGATGTGCACACAAAACCATCACTATGAACTCACTCCCTTCAATCATCCATGCGAAAGGTCAACTGGATTTCTCTAAATGTGCTTAATGGCAGCAAGTAGCTGCACAACAACCTACTACACAGTTATACACAGTCAGCTAAGCAGCGGCATGCAAACCCTTTTCCATGGCACACATCCTAAATAATACCACGTTATAATCCTATCTTACCCACATAGAACATTATTGCAACAGCAAAAGCAATTAGATTATAAAAATTCTGTAATTCACCTGGGGGGAGGGAACACTTCCTAAATGTGAGTTGGGAGCCTACAAAAGCTAAAGCGATTACATATCATTTTAATAGTGTTTGTTGTCCAAAACCAACATCTTGTAATCATAGGTAGAATATTGTATTTAAGCAAACATAAAACTGTGTTTGTCTGCACTTAAAAGTTTTCTACCTACATCGCTTACTGTTCAATTTAGCTTAAATAAGTACCAACAAAGCAATAGCTAAAACTCCCCTATAGTCAATCTAGGAAGGACATTGTAGTTCCAGAATAGATGAACTTCTACTAAATTTCAGCTCTGTAAACACATACAATTTTTGCCGTCAAAGGGCACAAGTGGAGTTTTGTTAGGAAAATGTATCATTTACACATTACACCTATTCTAGCTAGAGGTGTTATTGTTGTCGGTTGTTTTTTAGTTTTGTTTTGTTTTGCTTTGTTTTGTTTTTCGTAAACTTGACACAAGCTAGGGTCATTTAAGAAGAAGGAAACTCAGTTGAGAAATTCAATCTGGGGACAACCAGATTGGCCTGTAGGCAAGCTTGTGGGGTATTTTCTTAATTAGTGATTGATGTCGTGATTTCCATTTTAAGTGATTTCCACCCTTGGCTGGTGATCCTGAATGGAAGAAGAAAGTAAACCAAGCTGAGTAAACCATAGGTTAAGCCAGTATGCTGAGCTCCTCTGTGACATCCTCTGTGACCAGTTCTTCCAGGTTCCTGTCTTAAAGTTCTTCCCTGGGTTCCCTGGATGATCACAAGCTAGATGGCTCAGCTGTTAAGAGCACTGTCTGTTCTTCCAGAGGTCCTGAGTTCAATTCCCAGCAACCATGTGGTTGCTCACAACCATCTGTATTGGGATCTGATGCTCCTCTTCTAGCATGCAGGTGTACATGCAGATAGAGCATTCATATACATAAAATAAATAAATAAATCTTTAAAGAAAGTAAATGGTTTAAAAAATGTTAAATCAACCGTTTCTTCACTAAATTGCTTTCAATGCTGGTATTTACCACAGCAGTAGAAACCCTAAAAAGGGCTTTCTCAAAAAGATGTTAAAAGTCGTTAAATCTGCCTGAAAAGATACAACAATATATTTAACCCTAACTAAATCAGATCACCAACCCAGGTACAGTTTTTGACTCATCCAAAGTTATAAACATGTGAAACACATTTGATTGATTAATGTTTTAATTCATAATATTAAAAAGGAAATTGAGGGTAAACTGTGTTTTAATCTTCTCAGTAGCATTTCAACTGGAACTGGTAGTTGATGCCTCTACTCCTAGTATGTGGGAGGTAGAAACAGGAGGATCGAGAGTTCAAGCTACACACCTCAGCTTCCTAGTGAGTTGGAGGCCAGTTTGGGCTGCAGGAAACCTGTCTCATATACCTAGAAGTATTATTTGGTTTTGCGATGTGTACTCGTGACTTCACCTCAATTTGTGTATTTTTATTTGCTAGTTTGTTTTTAACTTTGGTAAGGCTTTTTAGTGAATAAAAATAAATAAACCAGAAGAGATTCATGTCTAGAGAAAGTCATGGCTGCTGCTTAAGCTGACAGGGACCATTTAATTCAGGTGATAGGTTCTATAATAAACCCTGAAGCAGGAAACAGGTACTATGACAGAACCTTAAAAAGAGGACCCAAGAAGACAAGTGGAAAACATCATATAGATTTCTAAATCACCAAAAGACTTAAATAAGTTTAAGCTTCCATACATTAAACATTTTTTGATAGTTTATATTTAAAAACATAGTACTCATTGAAAAGAATATGCTTAAAGAAAATTCACCTTCTTCATAGTTGTCCTGAGACAGAGAAGTTGGGTCAGAAGTGAAGAAGTGAACAGGTTTTGATAAATGCTTTTTAAATATTGGAAATCTTTGTTATTGATCAACTGTGACAGTTGTGATGTGCATATTCACTTAAATCATGACATCTTCATAAACCACTGTAAGTAGGCTAACACCATATTGGATTTTAGTTAGATGTTTTAAAGGGTACACTGGTTCAGAGCAACCTGTTATCTCTGATGACTAACCTTCCCTTCCTTGAGCTGTTTGCATCATCCATGGATATATGTGTCTGAAAACATGAAGCACTTTGCATGCTTTCATGTTTATTAGTGACAGTCTCTGCCACTGTCCAGTGTGGCAGTTAGTCAGTCAGGCTAGTTCCTAACTTGACACAATTCCTGTCCTGTGTTCAGCACAGTTAAGTGTACTGTCAAGAAAAGTTAAGCTTCTACCTGTAACAGCCTTCTTCATACTGCCTTCTTCTCTCTGTTACACGGTTATTGGGCTTTTCTTTCTACTAATTAAACAATAGTTTTAGTACTTTTTGCCACTGACTGCTGATGTTTCCACTTGTGTACAGCTCCTACAGGCACTGGGCCTAGTGATAAACCAGCCTGACTCCATCTTAAGATCAGTAGCCATCTTGTTACACGGTCAAAATAAGTTTGTTTCTCTTCATTGTAAAACTTAAGTTTCTGAAATTTGACGTTTTATACCCATGTATCCTGATTGTAACCTGACCTTCTCAGGCATAAGATATGATGTTCTCCAAATAATTTTTAAATGTTTGGCCAAGTTCCTATATAACCAAAGTTTCTCTGGAGACCCCAATCCTTGGATGCCTATTAGCCTTGCTGTTGAGCTATAAGAACCCACATCTTTTATGTTTGGGGCTGTTTTCTCAAAATCGCTGGACAGGCTATATTGCGCACAATAAGAAAGCTTGCTTTAAATTTGGCTACTTGGGGAGGGAGTGGCCTTAACTCTCATTGAGTGGGATTAACCCTAGGGTATTCCCTTCCATTTTGCCATATATTGATTCATAGCCCTTCTATGAATTGATTAGAATAAAGTGTATATTTTCATTCATTAGTTGTTCATCTAACAAATTTTGAGATCTACTGTGTCATGCCTCCCACCAGTTCTGGGTTTAAAATGATCACTAAGGTTAGATGGTAAAAAATGGTGCTTCCTACCTGTAATGCAGACATCCACTAAAACTAATACCAGGAACATATGATTACAAACTGGGTAACTACTTTGAGAAGATTATAATCCTATGCCAGTGTCTAACATAGTAATGACCCAGAGCTCAGCCAGTGGTGTAGGTGTGGATGCTTAAAATCTTGATGAAAGAGAAGGTAACCTGGGAGCCCTGGGCAGCAGGACCAGTGAAGAAGAAGCAAGAGTAGATGCTCTGTGGCAGAACCTCATGGATGAGGTATTTGTGGATGGATGAGCATTGAAATACATCCTGCCTAGAAAGACATTTGCATCTGATTGTCTTGCTGCTCTGTCACCTTTCCTCACAGTCCTCATTTAGTATGTACAAGAGGGTTTGGTGGTGGTGGTGGTGGTTAGTTGGCTTTTAATAAATACAGATTTCCTTAGGATTTAGTTCATGCACAAAACAGCAGCTCCTCTCCTCTCTCACTGCAGGATGGAAGGTGATCGTCTGGAACTTGCTATTCCAGTTTAAAGTTAAATAAAGGCCTTCCTAGAATTTTATAATCTTGCTTCTCTGGTTAACTTGCCTCTGCTTTCTTCTGTAACTTTGGCCTGGTTTGTCTCTGTGGGGAATCAACTCCTTAGAAGCCTTTGTTAGCCCCCCTGCCCCTCTAACTGCTTATTAGCTGCAGTCTGTATTCTGTTCTGGATTAAACCACCACGTTGTACCTGTTCGAATCAGCATTTTGTTCGGCTGCAGTCATGCTGCTTGTCTCGGGCGGCACTCATTCAGCAGATCTTAACATTTTCTCTACCTTACTAAAATAAGGCTTGTTTGTGTGCAGTAGCCCAACCCAAGGAGAGATAAAGAAACAAAAGCTCACCCTCTGAATACCCCAGCCAGAAGAGGAAGAAGGGTTTGAGTTTGGAATGTGAAGCAAGCTAAATGTAACTCTAGACTTCCCATTGGCATGGCCCACATGCACAGACAGAGAAATGACATGTTTTCTGAAGCAGAAAAGGTACCACTCTGTGAAATTTTCAATTTATGAAAATCTTCCATTTATAAAGTACATCCTGCCCAGAAAGATGTTTGCATCTGATTATCTTGCTTCTCTTTCACCTTTCCCCACAGTCTCCATTTACTACATGCCAGAGTGTTTTTTGTTGTTATTATTATTATTTTTTAAATAAATACAGACTTCCTTAAGATTTCTCACAACTCTAAACTTTGGGGGAAAGAAAAAAGAACAGCTGGATTTGGAGCCACCTGTGAAAGTCTTATAGTAGAAGCACATAGACATATTAAAATCATATCAGTAAGTCCAGGACACAGAACTTATCAGATGTACCAGGTGAAGCAAAGCAAGCAACTCCCTCATCTGCAGCCCATAAAGAGGTGGTTACCTAGTACCGTGATGGCAATAACAGCCCTATCTTACCTATCTTGTGACTACCCTGTGTTTGTGTCAGGAGACTCATAGGCAAAGAACTCCCGGTTGTCCTAAAGACTTCTCTAACTCAGATTGGTCACTGATATAGACACAGCCCACTCAAATTGTCATCTCTCTGTCTTCCTTTTTGTCCCTCTGGACCTGTTGTCCATCCATCCACCCGTTCTGTCTAGTTCTGGTCCCGTCCTTTTTCCTCTGCAGGAGCGGCATGTGTAGCATCAGTAGCACCTGAAAGCAGCTGTACATCGACAGAGACCGTAGCCCCGGTCTCCAGCTGGCCATTCAGATGGAGTGTTCTCTCCCGCAGCAGATTCTTCGCCATTTCTGGCTGTCTTTCCACTTTGAGCCCAGGATGTTTGGGAAACTCAGGGACTTCTGTGACTTTCATGCTGCCACTGTACAGTTGGAACTTATTACTTCAACCAAAGATACTGTCATTTTAAAGGGGGAGGGGCTTAAACGTTTGCTAGCGGAAGAGAATTGGCGGGGAAATGTGATATGCCTATGTAGACAATTCGCCCAGGTGTCCCCACTTTAAACCTTCCATGTGACGGCCCAGGCAGGGCCAGCCCATTATCTTTGGAGCAACTAGAACTGCTCAGGAGTGTTTGGCTTTACTCTTCGCCTCAGACAACAGGATATAACTTTAAGTCTTTAAAGGTAAGGAAACATCAAGCAATCTATTTTCACACTTGCCCGTGATTGGCCCCAAAGACTCTTACCCCACTTTAGCCCTGTGGGCCCTAGTGTGAGTTGGTGCAGGCAGGTGATAAAAGGAACTACTAGCTTATGGACATCCCAACTTGTTAGTGTCGAGTGCTGAGTGGTTCCTTATAGTTACAACCTAATATTTAGGTTCTACTTTGTTTTTAGAATTTTATATCTTTAAAATGTATTTAGTAATATATATGAATATACATATATGCATTCAATAACAATTAGTAAAAACAGAGGCCGAAAATTTTAAGGAGAGCGCGTAAGGGTATTTGGGAGGGTTTGGAGAGAGGGAATAGAAGGAAAAAACAATGATATTATAATATCAAAAATAAAATAAATTTTAAGGAGGAAAAGATATTGTATGCATTATATTGCATTTGTAGGGATTTTTTTTCATCCAGTTTATATATTATAGCTAGTGCTCACATACACTCAAAATTAGAAGTAACCAAGATGATTCTCAGATAAACTTACAGTTTGAAGGTGCAGGAAGAGTATGAACATACTGCTGAGGTTCAGTAGGCAGTTCACTATCACTGTACATGGTATTCTGTTTGCTTCTGTGCTGTTGTCTTTTTCGTTTCTTTTTTGTATAAGTTTCATTCTGGATTATATATATATAGTGGGTATAAACAAATATGCATACCTACTTTATGTTTTTATTTATTTATCTTATATAACAATTCTTTAAATATCTAAACTCTAAAAGCCTTAGTTTTCATTTTATAAAAAGTTATACTTTCTCTGGTATTGTGTTGACCAAAACTGTAAAAGAGTGTAATATAGGATGTGATAAATTGTCTCTTTAAAATTAGATGCTTCGAGCTAATGTTTTGAACTACCCTGCTACGAGGAAGAGAAAGGAAAACACTTGTAAGAAATTATGTCTTCTATCTTTCCCAGTGTTATGCTAACGTACTTGCTAGACTCTCCCAGAAGAAAATGATACAAGTGTAAATGATTTCTCCTTGCTGGATATGGGGGTTTAATGGCATGAATACTTTATAAGAGAAATACAGACATTAGAGGACAATTTTATCCTATTATTCTGGGGCTTTAGCAATCTTGAGAACAGCAGAATAGGAGCCATTTCTCTTAAGGGGAATGAGAATATCTAAAAGACAGTCAGGAGAGAATGAAGCCCCTAGGACTTTCCTTTTCTTTGGAAAGTAATCATTACCTACCCCAGCCCATCCCCCAACCATTTTCTGCCTTCCAAATATGAGATATAATCCAGATTTCTTTTCATTCTTTGTCCTGTTTGAAGAAACAACTTTATATTGTCTTTCCACCATTATAAAAGTTTTAGTCTGTTTTTAAAGACACCTCAGGAGCCTAGAATGATAATACATTATCACCTAAACAATACTTTCTACGTCTATTAAATTTTTGTCATATCAACATTTTATACTGATAATTGTTTTAATAGGTTTTCAAATTTCATCTAAATAAATATATATTAAAATTAAAAAAAAATAACCCTCATCTTGTCATTCAGTTTACTTGTTCCAGATTTTTCTATTAGTGTTCTCTTTTCTCTTCTTCTTTCTGTTCCTCCTTCCAAGTCTCTTCTCATTCTTCATCTTTTTCTTCTTCTTCGTGTCTTTGTGGCATACTTTGTTGTTAGCCCATATCTCCCACTGTAGTATTTCATTTTTGTCTAGAGTTTAAGGATAATATTTAATGAAACTGAATAAAATGTAATGTTCCAAACTACCTTTTTCCAGTAGCCATCATCTGTATAAGCAGTAAAGATAAATTCATAGTACTACCACCTTCTCTATGTGTTGTCTCTGTGAAAAGTGCTGTGCACTTGTTAAATAAGTGTTAAAATGTTAAATGGTGGTTAAAGTGGATTAGTTTCATTACCATCTCCGTGATATTCCATGAAATGAATTATTGAATTAGGGTAGAGCAGTTGCCCTTAAAACTTCGAGTTTGCATCCAAGCCTGGAATCTATTTCTGAATTCTGCTCTGTATAGCCCTGCCTCAAACTACTTTGCTCTTGTGTGGGTACAGGTTAGTATACTAGCTATTGTTTTGTTTTGTTTTAATCAATTTAATGTTTCCCACACACATGCTTATGTAGAACTGACCAGAACAACACTGTGATGTTTGTGTCACTAATTTCATAGAGGTTGTTATTTTGCTGTATGTGCGTCTATAATACTATCCTTTATTATATTGAAAAGAGAAGAGTGTATAGTTGAGTGACTCGCCTGACAATGTTGGGTGAAGGATAAATGTCTTATAGCCTACACAGTTTTGCCATGATCTCATTCATTGCCAAGGCTGTTTGCTTTATGTGTTTATGGACCTTCATATTGCTAATAGGAATTTTCAAATTTGATTACAGCACGAAACAACAGAAATTTTGATGACATTTTTTATAAACTCTGTCAATCACTGTGTCGAATTTTTATCACTCTAACAAAATTCGTGATAAGACAGATCAAAGGAAAAACAGTTTCATCTGAACTCATGGTTTCAGAGTGTTTAGTCTAGTAGTTGCAGGCCTGTTGCAAGGGAGAATACCATGGAAAAGAGCTCTCTGCTTATACCAGGAAGCAGAGAGTGCAAAAAACAGTGTATACCTTTGCAGGTATGGCTCCTATGAACTGTTTCCTCTAATTGTCCTCACATCCCAACAATGTTGTATTATTATTTCCTCCAGGGATTACTCTTCTGATTATGTTAGGCTCCTCAGAGTCCAGTGGCCTTTCAACAGAGCCACCACTCAGGCACAAAGACTTTTCAACATGTGAACCTTGTGGGAGGATGCCACTCCATTTCCAAACTACAAAACTAAACTAACTTGAATAAATTTAATCATATATAAACACTTTTGTTTGAAAAATATATTATTTAATAACCAAAAAACACAGTTGGTATATGTTTTAAAGTTTAAAATGGATTTTATAGATGAACTATTAAATTTTAAATGGAAAATGTTTATAATAAAAATAGTGAAATTGTATCAATTTTGTTATCATTAGTTTAAAAATGTGATTAACTCATCCTTGGCATTGTTGTCAGGGCCAAGAACTTATGACTAAATAATCACAGGCCCTAGGGGAGAACCTGGTCCTGTTTCTCTAAGTGTACGTAGTATTAAATCAGCTCCTAATGACTTGTTATACCCATGGGTCAGTGTTCTGCTCATTCCCCATCAAAGAAGCTTCTATTTTAGGTAGATGGTGCTCAACACAAAGACTCATATTTGAAAAAAGGTTCAAAAAAATTAGAAATTGAAGAATGCTCCGCCCTAAATTGTACATCTGTATCTCACCTTGTCCTCCCAATGCTCATTGAGGAAAAAAGGGCAGAAATATTAAAAGAATCATTGTTGGTATAGTGTTCTTGTGGGATGTATACAATTTACCCTGGTTCATTCAAATGCTGATTTCTCTACCCTACTATCTGGTTTCAATCCAGACATTGCATTGTGATGCTTAGAATAACTTGAGACTCCTGTCTCAAGTTTGTATAAACACGCCACCATTTGTTTTCTGTATTGTCAATAAAACCAACCAGCCAGTGAGAGAATAGGGTGGGACATCCTGGTCTGGAGGAGAGGAGAGAGAAGCGAATGGGAGGAGTGGGAGGGCAGAGATCGTCAGGAGAGGACTTGGAACCAGTAGAGATGAACTGGACCTAAGACATGACTAAAAGCAAGTGTAATGTGGGAAATCTAAATGGGAGGAAGCTATGAGGCTTGGAGGTTTAGGATGGAGTAACTATTGCCCAGCATTGTGTTCTAGATTAATTAAATAAATCCTAGTCTGTATGTGGTGATTTAGGTATATGGCTGGTTTAGGAATAACTGCCAAATAACTAAAGATAAGTCAATAGTAAATATTAATAACCTACAACAAGCCATGGACAGTACATACTAAGGAAACAGTGTTTTATGGATACAGCAAGGCATTTGTATGAATGAATTCACAGAAGGCACAAAACCTCTGAAGCTTTAGGCCACACAAAATACCAGTGTTGACACAGGAGGTAGGTGCGAAACCCCACCCCTAACTAAAAAGTTCTTGGAAACTGATAGCTCCTGGGAGAGTGAGAATCTGTTTTTTTTAAGGGTGTAGATGCTAGTGGGTTGACTACTCTCCAGCAAAGGCTACACCTCCATGAATATCATAAGCTGAACTTGATGAATTTTTTTAAAGGCACAAAATTGGGTGGGTAGGTGTCTCAGTTACAGTTTCCATTACTGTAATAAACCTGACCCTGTCCAAGCCCTGGGGAGGGAGTTATGGTGCCATTTGAACTTCGGGTTGAAAAAGCCTTGGGTGCTAGGAGCCAGTGGACTATGCAGTGAGCAGCACACCAGTAAGCTACAGCCCTCTGTGGCTGCTGCTTCTGTTCCTGCCTCCAGGTTTTTGCTTCTAGTTCGTTCCCTGACCTCCCTCAGTGATGGAATGTGACCTGAGGGTTGTAAAGTCAAATGGGCCCATCTCTCTCCAAGTTGCTTTTCATCATTTATACCAGCGGTAGAAACCCTAACTAGGATCGTAGGGAAGGGGAAATAGATATGGAAAGAATGGGAGGTGTCAAAACTGCCTTGTATTAATATTCGCAGAAAACTAATACAATGAGGAAAATACATAATTAAACATAATAGCCTCTGGTGAAAATTTATGTAGGAATATCTTGATTTAAAAATTAGTAGAATATAAAAATTTCAGTTCCATCATAGCAATTTTAAAGCAAAGTCTGTTTTAATTAATTGTTTCAAGTATTAGGAATTCTTTTGTAATGTCAACCAATTTTCTTAGGATAACTTTTTTTACTTGCAGGTACCTTGAAATTTGGTCTCCCTAGGGATGCCATTATTATATTTTCTGTTTTCTAATATTTGTGCAAAAATAGTTGATAAATTATGTAAGGCATTTGCAAAAAACTTGCTTATAGTATTAGAACTAGGAACAACCATAAGATTCATCATCAGAAAATTTTTGAATAAATTATGATAAAGCTTAATGAATGGAATTTGTTAAAACCTTAGTAAGAATTGTATGACTCTATTTACTGGATAAATATGTTAAAGATAATAGTGTTACACTAAATAACAAGATACAGAGAAGCTATCCATGTCTCAGAGAAACTTAATTATTCTACCACTTTTCTTTAATCTTTGGCTTAAATATATCAGTGCTATAGAGAATTTTGATATGTTTTGGATTTCTGAAACAACTTCAGAATGTTCAATTTTTTACATATTAATGCCTTCCCCTTTGTAAGTGCCCTTTTTCTCACACATTTCCGTAAAACTGTCGTAATTACTTGTGTAAACCAAAGATCCCATGCTAGACAGTTTCCATGGCTTTGAAAAAAAAGTACCTGAGATAATTTTTTTTTTTTACTATGAGAGATTAAATTTGGTTTATGATTTCGGAAGTTGCAGTCTGTGGCCAGCTGGCCCCATTGCTGTGTGGCTATGCTAGCGAGGGAGCGTTTCGTGGTGGCAAGATCACAGTGGAGCAAAGCTGCCCTGCTCCTGGCAGCGGAGAAGCAGAGAGGAATCTGAGCTACTGGCAATATCCCCACTGACCTACCTCTTCCAGCTGGGTCCTAAGTCTAGACAGGCTATTCAG
>CM053763.1:26727057-26754603 GCA_028658305.1 Pachyuromys duprasi
TTTTGTTAGTCTGTGTCTTTTTATTGGAGAGTTGAGTCCATTGATGTTGATAGATAATAGTGACCAATGACTGTTTTTTTTTTTTTTTTTATTGTAGGGTTGGTGGTCTTACTGCTTTTTTGTTGTTGTTGTCCTTGGGAAATTATCTGTATACTATATTTTCTTTGGTGTAGCTGTTTTTGTTGTACTGAAGTTTTCCTTCTAGTACGTTCTGTAGGGCTGCGTTGCTGTGTAGATATTGCTTAAATTTTGTTTTATCATGGAGTATTTTTTACTCCATCTATGTTGATTGAAGGCTTTGCTGGGTATAGTAGTCTTGGTTGGCATCTGTGTTCCCTTAAAGACTGCATGACTTATGCCCAGGCCATTCTGGCTTTCATAGTTTCTGATGGGAAGTCTGGTGTGATTCTGATAGGTCTCCCTTAATATGTTACTTGACCCTTTTCCCTTGCTGCCTTTAATATTTTTTCTTTTTTTTTTTCATCTATTCTAATTATTCTTAGGTTTCTTCTTTTCATGGCATCCTTGATTTCTTGAATGTTTTGTGTTTGGGACTTTTGCGATTTCATTTTTTACTTGAGTGAGGAATCCATTTCAGCCAGCGTATCTTCAGCTCCCAAGATTCTCTCTTCCATCTCTTGTATTCTATTGGTGATGCTTACCTTTGTGGTTCCTGATCTTTCCTCTAAGTCCTCCAGTTCCAGGTTCTTCTCCGTTTGTGTCTTCTTTATACATTTTAATTCTGTTTTCATGCTTTGTATCGTTTCCTTCACCTGACTGACTGTAGCTCCTATTTTTTTGTTTGTTTCCTCTTTGTATATCTTTAATTGTTCCCCTATGTAGGTAGTTATATTCTTCTGAATTTCTTTGAGGGCCTTGTTCATTTCATCTTTTTGTTCCTCTAATATTTGAATAATCATAGCTTTAAAATAATTTTCCTGTGTCTCTGCTGAACTAAAATCTCCATTGGTTTTGGGTGTTTCTGGTGGGGCCATGGTGTCCTGATTTCTGTTGGGTGAGTTCTTACCCCTACCTTTGGCCATTTGTTTATATATAATCAAGGAGATGTTTGTGCTTTAAGGCTGAACTTCAGACTTGAACTGTCAATCTCTTGTATCTGGAGTATTCTTCAAGAAGATGAAGGAGTTCCAGTGGTTTGATAGTGTGTGTTGTTGCCTCAGTTGAACTCTGTTGTGGGATCTGTGTGTCAGGCTTTGTGCTCTGTTCTAGAAGCTGTGAACACTGCAGGCTGGTCACCCCTCTGTTCTGGAGGCTTGCCTCCTCACTCTGTTCCAGAGGCTGAGTGTCTCCGTTTGAGATGGCAGCTGGGGACACCGCTCTGGTCTGGAGGCTCTGCACTCTGACCTGGGCTTGCTGCTAAGGGCTCCCCTCTGGATTGGAGACTTGGCGCCTCCTTCTGGGCCAGGGGCTGTGTATCATGGTATGTGATGGTATTTGTGGGTACCTCAGTCTGTACCTGATACTGTGTTTCCTGGTCCGGGGTGGCGGCTGGCACCACCAAGGGAAGTATGCCCTCCCGATGCAGCCCGGTCTGTGGAGTGCAATCTGGGGACTTCTCAGACTGGCCCGTGGACACACACAGGGTCTCGGGTGGTTGCTGGTGGAGCGAGTGGTGTGCGTCTGCAGGATGCAGGAGGGTCTGGAAGGGTACCCGGTGCCTTCTCAGTCTAGGACCCACACATGGACTGGGGTGGTTGCCGGCGGTTCTGCATGGTTAGTGCCTGCTGGATGCAACCCCATCTGGATGGTCTGGGGTAGTTGCGGTGGTGCCCAGAGGAGTGCACCCGCCAGATGCAGCCTGGTCTGAAATGGTACCTGGGGCCCTCTAAGTCTGACCTGTGGACACACACATGGTCTGAGGTGGTTGCAGGTGATACAGAGCAATGTGCGCCCGCCGGATGCAGCCTGGTCTGAAATGGTACCCAGGTCCCTCTCAGTCTGTCCTGTGGACACACACACACACACACACAGTCTGGGGTAGCTGCCTGTGGTGCTGAGCGGAGTGTGCCCGCCAGGTGCAGCCCAGTCTGGAACGGTACCTGGGACCTTCTCAGTCTGGCCCAGAGACTGTGTGACCCAGACTGGAATGGTGGCTGTTGGCACCTAGGGCGGCTGCTCATTCAAATCAGGGCTGTGTGCTGCTGGTAACCTGGAGTTTTTCCGGGGAATAACTGGATGTCCCTAGGCCTTTCCCACTTGATTTTTTCACCATAGGAATTCCGCTCACCTGGCAATCCCAAATGCTGGTGTTTTAGGTCCCAGAGTTCAGTTTCCTGGTCGCTGAGCTGTTACTGCTGTCCCACTCCTCAGACACAGTGTCCTCTCCTGGCAGCCATCTTGGATCTCTTGACTTGAGATCTTATACCAGTTACTGTTTCCTCAGTGAGTGTATTTGTCACATTCTGATGATGTGACCAGGGTCTTCACCAAGGAAGTAGGAGAAAGAATGGCCTTCTTACCACTCACAGGGGCTGAGCAAGCTCCAGATAGGCTTTGTCCATGATGGTTGCCTGGGAGCTGACATTTCTCTTCATCCTCAGAACATTAAAGGCCTTGCCTTTCTGCGAGAGAACAAGTGATGGACTTAGGCAGTGCACCAGTTCTTTGCTATCTATTGATAGCTGTGTTTTGTTGTTGCAGCATAAATACAGTCAGCACTGTCCTCACACACTAATGACTTTGTGTGGTTATTTTACCTCTACACCTCTTTAGCAAAGACCTTGTTTAAACATTTTACCCATCTTTATTGTTATATATGTTATACAAACTACTTGGACATGCATCAAGTGTATGTTGGTTGTATTCACTTTTATCTTGTGTTGTCTCTAATGTCATACTGGTTTCCTTTTTCAAGTAGCCTCTATTCTTTCTTATTTTATTTTTCATTCTTTGAGTTTTATACAGGTATATACTGAATTTCTGTTCTATTCTCCACTGTTTCTGTCTAATCCTCCCCTCCTCTTTCTGAAACACTTCTTTCACACAAGCTCCTCTCCTACTTTCATGACCTCATCGTGTATATGCATGTGTATGAGAGAGAGAGAGAGAGCAAGAGAGAGATCCATCGACCTTCAATCCAGTTGCCTAGATGAGCATGAGAAGTTTTCTGAAGCACGGACAGCATCTCAATCACCACCCACTGTGGGGAGGAGGAGGGAAGTGTCGTGACTTCTCCCAGCAGCCCCTAAATGTTGGCAGTCCCTCAGAGAGGGCTGGGATTCCATGAGCTCTGCCCACCTCCACCTTGCAATCCTGATATGAACTAGGCTTCTATAGGACTTACAGAGGTAACCACGGCTACAGAGAGTTCATGAGAGCATCAGGCAGGTAATTTCTAGAAGACACTTTTGCATAGTACTCTTCCTCAAAATGGCTCATATAGTTTACTGTCCTCTGTTGTATGCGAGCCTTGGGGTGGAGGAGGGGGAAGTTGTAAAATTGTCCTGTTTAGGGGGTGCCTTGTTCTCTGCACTCTGAGCTATTGTAAATCTCTATATTAATTATCATCCTCTGCAAAAGGAAGCTCCTCTGACCAAGGCTAAGAATTGCACTAATCTGTGGTTATGAAGATAAGTACTTAGAAGGCAGTGTGACACTGTATCCATTTATCAAAGCAGTAATAGTAGGTTCTCCCCTATAAGACAAATCTTTTTTTTTAATTTTTTTTAATTTATTTATTTTTATCTCAATCACAGGTTAGGTACTTTGAATCCCAGGCGTAGCCCCCTCCCTCAGTCCCTCCTACCCTCCCATTCCCTCCCTCATCTCCCTCCTCCCTGCCCCCTCCAAGTCCACCAACAGTGGAGGATCTCCTTCCCTTTCATCCAACCCCAGCTTATCCTGACTCCTCAGGGCTGGCTGCAAAGTCCTCCTCTGGGATCTAGCCAGTCTGTCACTCCCCGGCTTGTATGGGGGAGGGTCAAAGAGTCAGCCATCAAGATCATGACTGAAACAGTCCCTGTTTCCCTGAATAGGGTCTTCAGTCCTACACCGAGCTATCATGGGCCCCATCTGTGTGGGGGTTCCAGGCCACATCCACACATGGTCCTTGATTGTAGAAACTGTATAAGACAAATCTTAATTCTTGATATGTACAAAATGTGAGTTCCTTCTTGTGGGGCAGTCCTTAAATCCAATCAGAAGGGAATTGGTCACTCCCATATTTTTCGTCTCTCTATTGTGCCAATAGGTACATCTTGATAGACCTGTCAATATTTTTCTTCAGAGTTCCATAAGTTCCATCTCCATAAGACTGGCTTTTCTCTATCCACGGCTTGCATAACATCTTCTGGCAATAAGAAAGCTCACCAGCAGGAAGGGCGCTTCCGGCTTTATCTCTTCAGACTCTGTGACCAGGGTGTGTGATATCTCCAGAAATTGGCTCTTACTGTTAAGTTATGTTAGGCAACCAAGAGCAGTGACGGTGGCCTGCATTGTTTAGGGTCCTCTTGGACCTTCCTGATTAACAACTTGTACAAGGGATCCCATGCTTGACACTGGAAGTTTTGTTTAATAGCCTATGGTTTGGGGGGAGGAGTATTAATCCTCCCTCTTCCCTCTCCCAGGCTTCATGTAGTGTACCCTGTTCAAACATTTTTTTGTTTTTGTTTCTCGAGATAGAGTTTCTCTGTGTAGCCTTGGCTGTCCTGGACTCACTTTGTAAACCAGGCTGGCCTCAAATGCACAGAGAACTGCCTGTTTCCACCTCTCTGAATGCTCAAATTATAGGTTTTAAATTATTTTAAAATAAACTTTAAAAATATCTCTACGTTTTTTCATACGCTTTTTCATACATCTTCTGTTTTGGTCATTCCCTACCATTTCATCTGCACTGTCTTCCCAACCCTCTTCCATCTTCTCCCTTCCACCTTCATACCACCTGTGTTCTGTTATCTGCTCTGTCTTAGGGCCTTTCTTCCATCCCACACATGTACATACCCAGTGACCCTTATCTAGTTTTCTGGCTTCAATTGGTATTCCAAACCTGTGCTCCTTGTTTATTCATTTTTAAGCTTGAAAAGATTGGTACATTGTTTACATATCCACTATTAAAGTATAGGATACAAATGTTTTCTTCCAGTCTTTACTTGTCCTCTCTTTTCTATGATGTGATAGAAAAACAGAATTTTTATTTTTATTAAAGTCCACTGTATACATTTTCTCATGGCTTATGTTCATAATGTTCTAGCTAACACCTTTTTCGCAAAACTGAGAGTCAAAATTCCTTGATTTCTTCTCAAAGTTTTATTGTTTTCAGTTTTAACTTTTGGGATTTTGGTGCTACTCATAATTAATTTTTAAACTAGAGGTACATAAAGACTAAAGAACCATATTTCTCACATATAAATCACCAACTTTCTACATAAATTTGGAAAAAAATTACTTAATTCCCATGTTAAAAAATCAAATGTCTCCATTTCTGGGGCTCCTTTTCTGGATTCTGCATTCTACTTTACTGTTTCTTTGTATTGATGCCAATACACTGATGTCATACTGACATCAGTTTTGTAGTTAATATAGAAATCAGATAATTAGTATCTCCCAATTCTGAAATATAACCTCTTTTCCTCTCCCCTCCACTCCCGTGTCTCTGCTATAATTTTTTCAGCTAATTTGCTCTGCTTTATGAATTTTAGAATAAGATCATACATTTCTGCCTACGACCCTACTTCAGTTCCAGAGGAATGACTATCTTCACAACACTAATCAGGAACTCAGGTGGACACAGTGTATTCTTCTACTCGCTTGGGGTTTGTGTAATTTTTCAAAGAAGCATTGCATAGATTTGGAGTACATAAATTTTCTGTCTGTTAGTAAATGTATACAATGAGTATTTCATATATTTTTAATATCTGAGTTCAAGACAGTCTGAGGATATTGTAGTTTTAAAATTTTCATTGTTTCTATGAACAAAATCAGGATTGTTTTTAGGAAGAAAAACTATGCTGCATAAATACACAGGAATATATTGTATATATGGATAATACTAAATTTAAATCGTTTGTATCCCTTAGAACCACAACAAACAAACAAAGAAACACTAACCACAGTATCCAGGGGCTTTTGTAAAAACTTGTGGAGATAAGAGTAGAAAATTTGGGGTGTTTTAATTCTTAAAGTTCAAATAGGACCCAGTTAGCTGCAGAAGATACCATTTAAGTAAATGAATCTCAAGTTTTATATTCAACTTTATTTCTCTGAAAATATTTGATTGCTTATTGTACTATTATTATAATTGGTATAAATTAAATCTAGAACTGCTTAAGAAACAAGACAAGTTGCTTTTTCAGATGCTGTCTCTTCTGTGTGTATAATTTGAAGTTAAAAGGATATATAGCTCATTTATTCAAGTCACTTCATTTTCCAGATAAAGATAATACAGATATCATGGTGCAAAGAGACAAAATAAAATTTAAAGACATAGTGTTATCTAGCCCTGAGGGCATCACTCTTAGAATGAGCATTCTAATATCTCTCACTCTGCATTCATTGTCCAGCTGTAGGCCTCAGGTATTAGTTCTTATCCACTGCAAGAGAAAACTTGTCTGATGATGTCTGAACAAGACAGTGATCTTAACTTTCTATAAAAAAACAATTATAGCAGATGTGACATGATTGCTCATTGTGGTTTGAAGTTCCCTGGCTATTAGTGTTTTTTATGTAAAATGGAATGTTATTCAGCCTAAAGGGATGAATCTAGAAAAAAAATAGAGCTAAGTAACATCTGCCAAGCTAGAGAGACAAATAAGCATCCTACCTCTTGCATATGTAAGCTTAAAGTCAGACTGGTGGAACAGAATAGAATGGTGGTTTGATTTTGCATTGAATGGAGAGATGCAAGCCAAATGTCACAAATTTTTGGTTGTACAGGATGGGTAACTTTTGCAATCTTGATAAATAGTAATAATGTATACATGAAAAGCTTCTAACATGATAATTAAATTCTGTCATCACAGGGACACAAAATATCTGTTAATATGAAAATATCCTATCTTATAAAATGGACATATGACCCGTGAAACTTGGGTAAGAACATGCACTTGGCAGCCTTGAGCATTAGTAAAACTGTGCTTTGATTTGCAGCTAGTTCACTTTTCTGTGTAAATGTAGGAGTCGGGAAGAAAGTCTTAAAAAGTACAACATTCAAGTCAGTTGGTTGTTGTTGTTGTTTTCAGCATAAAATGAACCATCTGAAACTTGCTTACACAAGACATCAGTTCTGGATCCGAGTCTTCCACAGTAATTACAAGGGCATGAAGGGAGGCCACCCTATCTTTCTTTGCTTGCTCTTGGAGTCTTCTTTCCTGGCCTTCATCCCTTTCTGCCCTTCATCTTAGTATCTTACCTCGTGCCACTTTGCATTAGTTAGGTTTCCTCAACCTTGCACTCCTTTCTTCCTCATTGTTTTCATGGCCTTCTGACTCTTTTACCCCTACCTTTAAAATGGCAAATTGGTAATTTTAATTAGTCTTCTTTTAGTGTGAGCTGTGACTTTTAGCCCCTGCATAGACTTCAACTGAACAGTAAACATTCTCTGACACCTTTCAGAGTGGCAGTTAGTTTATAATACAAATACTGAAAGGGATATATAGTCCATAAATGAATTAATCACACCCAGAACACTTTCCTCCATTGTATGTCCCACACTCTTGAGTTTAAGGATGTTGCCGCTGGTATCCTTGTTTAGGTGAAAGCTGTTCCTCCATCTAGCATCATTTTACAGATACACAGCAGTCAACTTGACTCTAAGAAATTTTGTCATACTTAATATCCAAATGGTGAGAACAAGGCTAAGATCATTCATGCAACATTTGTGAAATAATTAAGAAGATAATGTGTTACGCTGAGGAAGAGATGTGAAGTTGAAAGTGTGTATTACTGTCTTGAAATAACCTTCTTTAGCTCTTCAATTAACTTCAGTGTCAAGTTATTTACATAACAAGATAATGCCTAGCTTTTTAGGATAATGTGGAAATTAATTTAAATTTCATAAAGCACTCTGTGGCACTCTGAAAGGGTCTTATAAATGACAGGCATTATTATAACCAGGCTAGTTTTTTTTAAGCATAATAAACCCGCTCATGCAGTGTCCATGATGGAAACTGTATCTATAAGTATATGCAAAGGTCATGGCCATTCATAATTTATGGCTGAGGGGAATAGATCAAGAATAATCAGAATGTTTTCCTGTCTAAATTGCTTTTAAGACATAGATGTCTCCACTGATGGGATATATTATTTCTTCCAAAAAGAAGTACGAAATCAATACTTTTTGGCCAATAAAAATGATGTATGCAAAAGAAAAGGGCCAATATTCTTAATTGAGCCATGAAAAACACAGTAACTGACAAGCTTCGTTATGTGTTTCAGAATCTTTAGAAGAGCTTGAACAGAATAAATAGTCCTTGATCATGTGGTGATATGGAACTTGAAATTTGTCAGAAATATGTGTGATAACCCTTGTTACTTCGGCTTCTAATTTGTTAATATTTGCATTTATTACAATGAAAGTCTAAACTTTTACTCTAATTACAAATATAACTAAAATACAAAATAAGACAGTATATCCAAAACATGTAACACAGGCACAGTCCTGTAAGAATGTTGCAGGTGGATATGGAGATATAGCACAGAAGTCAAGAGCAGCACTTGATGCTCTTGCAAAGGACCTGGGTTCAGTTCTCTGCAGCCACACAGTAGCTTGCAACTTCCTATAATTTTTTTTCTGGTCTCGGAAGTCTCCTACACACATGTGGTCCCATGAACTCACCCAGGCACACACACATTGCATGTTTTCTATTTAAATTTTTCTTCAAATAAAATTATATGACAGAAATAAACACACATAACTAAGCAGATAAAACTGGAGATAAAAAAATCTGCATATGACGAAGATAGCTTTGAATCAGTGAGGATTCCTTTTCCCAGTCAAATTTCAGCTTTCATTGTCTGTTACTGTCTTGTTTTCCTGTAACAAGTTATCAAACGCGTAGTGGCTTTAAATGAGATAACATTCTTTACCTTGTGAGCTTGAAGTTTATATTGTTAAGTTTTTATCAACCAAAGTCATCTGGGAAGTTGGAACTTCAAGTGAGGAATTTCCTCCAGCAGGTTGGCCTGTGGATTGTTTTCTTGATTAAAGATGGATGGGGTGGGGCGTAGGACACTGTGGGAATGCCACCATTGAGCAGGTGCTACTGGGCTGAACTCAAGCTGACGGAGCCATGGAGAGAAGGCAGCAAACAGCTTTCTTCTGTGGTTCCTGCCTTGCTCATACTCAAGTTCCTGCCTTGAGCTAGATGATAGGTTGTGAGGATAAGCCCTGTAAATCCTTTTCTTCCCAGAAAAGGTCGTAGTTATTTGTCACAGCAACAAAAAAGCGAGTTGTAACAGAGGTCATAAATTCAAAATGCACTTCTGTGAGCTGGAATCAGGGTATGCAGTCTGCATCCCTTTAGCAGGGAACGTCACCCCCCTCCTCCATCTTCTGGAGGCTGTCAGAATCCTGTGACTTAGGGCCTTCCATTTCCATAGCCACCAGTGAATGGCCAAGGCTCTCCTATGTCACATCTCCAACACTGACCCCTATGGCTTCCCATGTAAAACCCTTTATGAAATACTGAGGACGTGGTTGGGTTGGTATTGAGCCTCCTTTGCAAGCATGAGGACCTGAGTTTTTCCAGCCAGCAGCTCGCGGGTGGGGGTTGTCAGTGAACACATAATTCCAGCATTGCAGTGGCAGGTAAGAAACTCCCTAGACTTGCTGGCCAGCCAGTCCAGTCCAATCTGTGAGATTCAGAACTGACTATTGAAACACACCTTAAGCTGACATTTACATGCAGGTACACAAATGCACAATGCACCTAAACACATATGTGCACACACATGAACATATTACACAAACTAGCATATACACAGTCCCTTTGGTGAATACATTAGTCTCTCCTGGATAAATAACAAATTCCTGATTAACAAAGACCCTTAATATCTGAAACCTTAACACCCTTTCACCATGTAAAATAGCATTTTAGAGGGCAGGGCTCAGGCATCTTTAGCAAAATTAATGTTTTCCTTATTGCCTACCAGGAATGTAAAGATGACAATTTCCTATGTTACCTGTCAGGTCTTTTGTTTTATGTATTTTGATGAAATTATTACTTATAGATTTGCAGTTTTTTTATTTTTCTGACATCTGTGTTTAGACAACCATACTTAAGAAAAACAAAACAACAACAAAAACCACATGCTTACTGTTATGATATAACATGAAAGGACCATAGTTCCATAGTTAAAAATGTTTTTGACATTTAAAATAGTGGTCTAACTCACTGGGTATGATGGTAAACACCTTTAATCCCAGCACTCAGGATCTCTGAAAAGACAGGTAGATTTCAAAGCCACCCAGAGCTACACAGAGAGATCCTGTTTCCAAAAAAAACCAAACAACAACAAAAATGGTCAGAATCACACATTATACATTTTTATTATTTAAAATATAATCATACCATTTCTACTTTCTTCCTCCCTCCAATTTCTTACACACACACATTGCTCAGATATACATACACATTATTTATATATAACATATACATGATATATTAATACTTAATGTACAAGTATACTTAATACAAGTATATTATATATGTTATAATGCATATGTGCCCAAATATATAAACACAACCTGTTTAGTCTTTTTGGTGTTGCTTGTATGTGTACGATTTTTAGGGATGACCACCTGGTATTGAATAATCAACTAGGGGTGGACTACTCCTCACAGTAAGTAATTCCTTTCCTTTTCTCTCTCCCTCTTTCCTCTCCCTTCCTCTTTGTCCCCAAGCTTTGATGAAGCCCTTTCTAGCCTATATCCATGAACTGGACGTAGATTCACATATGAGAGACATCGTCTGATTTTTGACTTTCTCCATGCGGTTCATTTCACGTAGCACACCACCCCGACCCATGCTGTTACAAATGACAGCACTCTCTTTTTAATGATATGTCATATTCCGTTAGGTACTTCACTAATACATACATTTATTACTTTCAAATTTTAAAATCGCAAAAACATTAATGTGAAGAGATGGATAAGCTAATTAGCCTTACCACGGTAAGCAGTTATGTCAGTATGTCAAAATATCACAGTGCATACCTTAAATGTACTTACAGTTAGAATGAGAAAATAAAATGACTTAAAAGCTGCTGTCCTGATCATTTTCGTACTACACACCAGTTGTGCATCTGCCACACAGCAGCCCCTGTGCCGCCCACCTGCTTAGTGCCCGTTCCCATGGGAGACCATTATTCAGTACCCATATATCAGGAAAAAAAATAAGGAATAGGTTTTCACACATTTGTTTTTTCATTTCTTGCCCAATTCTCCATATCCTATTGTGGAAATAACAAAGCTCTTCATTTCTCTTCATTTGACAAGCTAATGGCAAGAAAGAGTACACTATCAGAACAATACTAGTTTCCTTTTTACTTTATTTTCCAGGTTTCCAGTGCTGGGCATTGAACAGAGCCTTTTGCATGCTATGTACCTGCTCTGCCATTGACCTGAACCTCCAGCCCCAATACTTTGCTTTTAAAACAGTTTTCTTTTGTTATTTCCAAAACTGGTTATACTTGTTAAATGATAATAAATGAACTGATACAGGAGGTAGGAACTGTGTGAATTCCCTGATGCCCAAATACACATTTGTTAAAGGATGAGGAGTTTGATGGGTTCCATAGTGTAACCTTTTGAGTTCTTTCTAGCCTTTAAAATGGAAGCGCCTGGATTTGCCTACAGACGATGAGGCTGACAGAGCCTTCATGCCAATCAGTCAATACACAAAAGAGCGTTTCATTAGCCGGAATGAGCAGGTGTGTTTTTTGTTTCAACTAAGTAGGACAGGCAGTGATGATATTAAATCAAGGGAGAAGTCACTTACAGTAAGTGACCTCAAGTGCATTGCACACTGAAAAATGTTACCAATGCTGCCTTTTCTCAGAAAAACCATCAGCTTCATCTGCTCCACACTGTAGAGGCCCTGATACTGGAGAAGACATATGCCCGTAGTTAATATCTGCTAAACAATATTTGTGAACTGAAGGAAATTCAGGTAGCCCTTCCACAATATATACTGTTTCCAGGTCCTAAACTCATACCAAGGTCCTTAGGTTCACAGACAATGGTTGTTATGAATCTTTACTAACATTGAACCTAAAATGTCACCGACATGGAGCCCACTTATCTAGAGAGAAAATCCATCAAGTCTTTGCCCTGGCTCTCCTTGTTTCAAGCATATCTGTTGTAAGAAAAAAAAAATTAAGCAAAAACTAAACAAGACCTCTGTCGACATCACCCCTTCTGGGCCTGCTTTAAAGATGTGTTTCTCACACCTTTCTATCTAGAGTTGGGTGTGAGAGTACTTGATTGAACATGAATCCTTTCTCAGCTACACTGAGCTGGAAAGGTGGCATTTTCCTTGATTCAGGAGTGAGAGAATTTGATTTCCTCACTCCCTTGCTTAGAAGCATCTTTGGGTTGCATCTTCTGTACAAGACATGGATAGGCTACATTCCTGAGCCAAACACTAGTCTTCCTTCTGGATCTATCAGCAGATACCAGCTTCCTCTTGCTTCTTCAACCTTCCGGCTGTCTACATCCTTACCTCCCCACATTTGTAACATCGTTTTATAGCAGAAAATAATTACATTCAACTTACCTGATCTTGCTCACTTTCTCCATACCTCAGAAATATTCTGTCCCCAAAGCCATTGCTGTCTGCCATCACCTGATCTTTCTCAGACTGAGTTTCCAATGACAGCGACCGCTCTGCCTCTCAGGCAGACAGCTTGCTTCTTTGGGTCCTGCCACACTTGGCCTCTTGATGGTCATTTGACACTAATTGCTATTTACTAATTACTTTCCCTGGTAATGTTCACCTCATAGAATGTGGTATATCACATTCTTGATTTCTTTTGTTCTCTCTGTGTGTATGTGTTTTCTGGTCACAAAGTTTAATCAATTAAAAAGATAGATGAACATGGCTTGGCTCTGTCTTTAATCAACAAATCTGAAGAGAAGAGAAGGTTTTGGGAGGACAATTTCAGTGGATTTTAAGAGAAACATCTTTATGAGCCCATATCACTAAAATGCATGTTTACGACTTTTGCTTTTTAAGTCTTAATTTGTCCTGTATATTAAATTTGACAGTTTTTTAAGCTTTAAAAAAATCTTGTGTTCATGATCATATTTTTAGAAAAATTGCAAGTTGCGTTGCCATTTATTGTGAGGTAGATATTTTGCTTTTAAAGATAAGACACCATAACTTTTTTGCATCATGTTAACTGACAAGACATTTAAAGTGTGAGTGGCAAAAATACCCTAGAAGCAGTGGTGCATATGTAAAAAAAAAAAAAAGGTTAAAAGAAATAAATCTATCTTAACCATCTTACCTCAGTATGATATATTGTACTCTTTGCCCATGTCATTAGCTAGAGCTTTTACACTCCATGCAAAAGAAACCAGGATGAATGTCTCTCGGCTGACTTGCTGTTCTCAGCAATAGTTCTCTACTCGTGAAAACATGGATCCCAAAGGAGTTATCAGATCAGCCATGCTTTAGCCTTTACCTACCAAATAGTTCATTACCACCACCACCAGCAGCACCACCACCACCCCTCCCCCGACCCAATACAACCACCAGCACCGCCCCTCCCCCCACCTAGTACAGGAAACATTCATTTCTACTCATGGATGATAGACGGCAGAGTCCCGTCTCTTCATTACATCCAGTCCAACACTGGCATTGCCTTAGTCACAGCTCTTAGAAGCGTGTTAACCTTTGACAAAGTCCATGCTGCTACCACACCCTTTCTTCCCACCCTGCCTACCACAAGTCTAGTCTGTGAAAAGAGAAGTAAAAGGAGAGCCATAGTTTCCTTTTTGAAAGATGAAAAGATATTAAGTGCCTGTCCAGGAGCAGTGATGAAATCCAGCCAGCAGGCCTTGTGAGGCTGCTTCCACTCGACATAGTCAAGACCTCTCCATCAGATGGGTGCTGTGCCCTGTGTTCCTATGGCCTCCAGAGCTCTCTGCACCTTGGGAGCCTCCTTCTTGCTAATATTCATGACCAAGTCCCACAGAGGAATGCCTTCTTCTTGTTCATTTCAGAAATCCAAGGACTATTTGCAAGCCAGTGTCAAGACAGTTCAGAGCCAGTCTGCCAGGGTAGTTCTCTTAGAAACACCTATTTCCTATGTTTAAGACTTTGTTTTTTTAATGCATGATAGTAATTATGCCTTTAACCCACCATTTGTCCAGAAAAACAAAAACATGCCTGGGCTTTTAAATCAGAAGGGTAGTGCCCCTAATAGATAGGAATATGGACTGACAGCAGAACTGTCAGTCCAGGATGAAGTCCTTTTATTTATGGTCATTTATGTGTTCGGGGCTTTGTTTGTGTTGCTCCCTTGGGCAAGGCCTTGCTGTGTAGACCTGTCTGTCCTGAAATTCACTATGTAGTCCTGGCTGGCCACCGACTTGTATATGATCTTCGTGCCTCTCTGCCTCTTGAATACTGATACTATAGGCATTAGTCATCTGAGTTGGCTTTGCAGTCATTACTTTCTTTGGAGCTGGGAATGAAATCCCAGACTTTGTCCATGCTTGCCAAGGACTCTACGGCAGAGCTACACCACCAGCCCTACAGCCAGTTTATGTCTGACCAAAGCGCTAAGACAATTCGATAAGGAAAGCATTGCTCGATTAGCAGAATCAGGAGGGAGTGTGACACAAGCTGTTTCTTACGACCAAACAGAGCGGTCAAAACGATGCTGACAAGTATGTCACAGGCTTAACAAGCTCAGTATCTGTCTGCTTGATTTGGGGCCAGAGCAGCAGCAGGGAAAGTGATGTTGACAGCACTGGCAGTGCTGAGGATCAAAAGCCCCGCGCTTCTCGGTGCCTCTGAGCCGCCCACATTCCTTTCCACCTCTGTGTCCCTCACAAGTGGGACAAAAGCTATTCACTGAAGAGCAAGCTGAGCAAATATGTCCTCCTGCTGGCTTCAGTCAGAAGTACCCGTCGAAGAAACCAAATGTGACCGGAATGCTGAATTTGTGGATGACCTCCAATCTGTGGCTTCACTCTAAGCCGTTGTTTTGGGGCCTTGTTTTGTAATCTATGGCACTTTCAGAGATGAAGGAACCTTTCATATTCTTAAAGTATTCTCTTCTTGTATGAAACTTTTAAAATTAGGTGTTTTTCTTTTTTTAATTTTTATTTTTTAAATATTAATCACAGGTTGTTTACTTTGTATCCCAGCCATAGCCCCCTCCTGCATTCCCTCCCAGTCCCACCTACCCTCCCTCATCTCCTCCCTGCCCCTTTCCAAGTCCACTGATGGGGAGGTCCTCCTCCCCCTTCCATCTGACCCCAACTTATCATGGCTCTTCAAGACTGGCTGCAATGTCCTCTATGGCCTAGCAAGGCTGTTCCTCCCTCGGGGGTGGGGAGGCAAAGGAGCCAGTCATTGAGTTCATGTCAAAAATAGTTCCTGTTCCCATTACTAGGGAAATCCACTTGGGTACTGAGATACCATGGGCTACATCCAAGCAGGAGTTCTAGGTTATATCCATACATGGTCCTTGGTTGGAGAAAGAGTCTCATAGAGGACCCCCGTGCCCTGATTTATTTGGTCCTTGTGGAGCTCCTGTCTTCTGCTGGTCATACCAGCTCCCCCTTCTTTCATATGATTCCCTGCACTCTACTGAAGGTTTGGTTATGAGTCTCAACATCTACTTTGATAAGCTGCTAGGTAGAGTCTTTCAGAGGCTCTCTGCAGTAGGCTCCTATCCTGTTGCTTGTTTTCTCCTACTTCTCATGTCCATCTGATTTGTCTTTCTAAGTGAGGATTGATCATCTTGCCCCAGGTCCTCTTTCTTGTTTATCTTCTTTAGGTGCGCATATTTTAGTATATTTATCCTATCTTATAGGACTATGTAAGTGAGTATATACAATGTGTGTCTTTAGGTGGGTGTTTTTCCATACATGCAGAGAGAAGAATTAAAAGTGAGTAAGGTTTGAACAAAGACTCAGTATAGTATGTACAGTTAGAAACTAGCAAGCTAAGAATGGTTTGAGATATTTTCTGGCTATGCTATGCTTCCTAGTGACAAAGAAAGCTTTGCTTGCAGATTTTTCTTGAATATATCCACTTAAACGTAGGCTTAAAGTGAAATCTTTGGAGGGTGAAAGACAGCGTTGGTTCTTCCTTTGAAAATATTTTCACATACCTGACCGTGGTTATGAATCTTTAGTTCATGTCTAAACTTCAGGTTCATATACTTTTCCTGGTACTTGAGGATGCAGATGAGTCTTGGGTAATGGTGTGCTATACCTCTTGTCTGTTTTGTCTTTCAGAGTATAGTCCTTCTACTGTAGCAGGCCTGCTAAAGCTTGGGTATGGCTGTGTTTAGGAGTCTAAATTGTGTGAAGGGGAAAAGGGTGACCATAATGATATGGAATGTAACCTCAGAGGAGCAGCCTTCTTTTTCCTAAGTTGGCTTCTGAAAGTGAGGTGTTATCAAATTATCACTTGTTAATTTGGTACTTTGATTAGCCTATTACTTTGTTTCAGCTATAATATCATCTTGATAATTCTGACACCAGGCAGTCAGAATATAGTCTTGAGTTTGGCATTGATCTAGAACTGAAAACATGTGATGAACATTCTTTTCTACCTTTAATTGAGCTGATTTCTTTTAATGCCATTTTACAAGGAAGATATTAAAATGCAAGACATATTTGTACAGCTTCAATAATTGGTTTTGCTTTTTGTGTTTGCCTCTGTAATTTCAAAGAATTTTTCTTTCTGAACTTCTGTGCCCTGAGTTATTTGGAGTAGGTTTTGAAATTATAGGTGTCCATTATGTATTTTTCAGCTCTCAGCTCAAATGCCACATATTGTGCCATTAATTCATTATGAAGTGACACAAACACTTATTATGTGATAATATGAAAACACAGACTTGTCAAAAGTCAAATAAATCCTTATGGAAAATCCATCTGCTACAGTGTAAGAGTCCAATGATCCACCAGTCACACGCACTAGGGTATCAACACCTTTTTTTTTTCACAGAAGAAAATGCATAGAGAAGATTTTGGTTCTGATTCCTAGGGATTCTGTATCATGTACTCAGAGGTTTTCTTTTTGTTGCTTACAGGTGATATTATACCCAACTTCGAATAGCTCCAAGTCAGCAGAATTACACCGAATGATAGTTCCCAAGAACAGTCAGGACTCTGACCTAAAGATCAAGTTGGCAGTGCGCATGGATAAACCACCACACATGAAGCATAGTGGGTAAGTGCTTAAAATGTTCTTCCCTCAAAATCATTTGATTTCATTTCAGTGTATCACCTCGTCTGTTTTTGGAGGAAACTAGTGTATCAAGCATCCACATGGAGTTTTTTCAGCAAGTTGTTTAGATTGCAAATCTATTAACATCTCTATAAATAAATAGGTATTCAGGCAATGTGACTGTCTTAGCTCCAAACAGTGATGGTTACTGATTGTGTTGATATCACATTATTGTGGGGAGTCCACAAGAAATGGCCAATCAGACACAGTTTATAGCCATTTGAAAGTCTTCATTCCAGCTATCTGGGGCTTTACTCAGGTACCCAGGACAGCATGCTTTTAAAGATAAGGGGGAGGGAAGAAGCACACCCTGGTATCTCACTCTGCAGCTGCAGGGGATGGTTTACACAAGCAAGCAGGTTAACAGAAGCTAAGATAAATTAACTGATGCAGTTTGGCCTTAGGTCCTAGCAGAGAGTTGGCAAGGAGATCAAATTCTAGTTAAACCTGAGACATCCTCAGGGAGAATACAGTGGAGGAGCCTCTGCACAGCCCTGCCCTGTCACAACATATCAGTTTTACAGATGTATAGAAAAACTTTGTAGGAAATATTTTTCACAATTTTGGTATGGTAAACGTTGATTTTCACCTGGTGTTCGAGTCTCTAGAAGTAGTTAAACTTTCATAGACTAAGCTAAAGGGTCCATCAGAAGTAACCCAGACAGCTGTGCATACTTTGGTGGGAGGGATAAGAGTGTTCATCTACCATAAGAACTGGAGGAGACTACTGATGGAAAACCAAGAGGTTGAAGAGCTTCCTGCCTGGGCACTGCCATGGTCTAACAAGGCGCTCATTGCCACTAAGATTCTTTTTCTTCAGTAGCCGGCAAGGAAACAGCTTAGAACCCAAGTCTTAACTCTTTCTGCTGCTGTTGCTCTGTTTTATTTTCAAGACAGAGTCTCACTCTGAAGTTCCAGCTGCCTTAGAACTCACTCTGTAGACCAGGCTGGCCTTGATTTCACAGAGATCTGCCAGTGTCTCCCTCCCAAGTCCCTCCTGCTACCCCCAACTATAAACTCTTAAATAAAATGAATTTTCAAAAACTTACATTTTTTTTCAGCCTAACACTTCTTAAGACTTCCAAGAGCCAAGTTCTATCATTCAAATATGATCTGTTGGGAAAGAGAGTGATCACTTTTATTTCTGTGAGGAGAAGGGATTGCTCAAGTGTGTCACTTTAAGTTCAGCGGCATGCACTACTCTTAGAGGGTCTGCATCTTTCAAAACTTACCTCCAACAGAAAGGCAGAGCCTTTCTGGTTCAAAAGATAGGTAGGACTCGTTGGTTAATTCAAGCAAAATAAAGTTGGGTGTTGGGCAGGGATTTATCCACCTGTGTCTATTAGAACAGGGGCTGGGATTCAGGAGGCTACAGTGTGATCTCTTTAATGTGTTTATGTAAAAGGGAGTCTAGCTCAGTGCAGATGAGGATCTTGGAATTCACTGCTCAGAGGCCTTTAACTTGTCCACCTGCTTGTTCCTTATCAGTTTGTGCCACAGATGGATGTTAGAACTCTTCCTCTTTCATCTGGGAGACATGAGCAATCACAGGCCTATCTGAAAAGCAAGGCAAGAACTTCAGCTTGTATATAAATGATTGTATTAGCAAGCAGTAACAAAGTAGAAGAGTAAAAATGCAATTAGGTAAAAGTGGAAACCTGCTGGAAATAAGACCCAATCTTAGCTGGGTTTGGTTAGTTCACATTACACACAACATCTGCCATTTGAATTTGAGGGAAAGCACACCAAGTGGCCAACAGCTATTTCTGTCATAGGACAAGCATTTGAAAATGGCAGGAGTTTTGAGGTGGCTTTTTTTGAGACTAGACACCACTATTTATCTAAAGTGCTTAGAGACTAGCAGAGTTTCAAATTAGCCATGAAAATATACAGTATGTTCCAAGAACTAGTATGTGTTTTGTGCTGTGTATCACTTTCTCCTTATGGGTGCTACCATAAGAAATGAGTGGCCAGGAGCAGATGAAATAGTCCCAGAAGCCCCAGATTGTGCCCGGAACAAAGACAGAACAGGAAGTAAGACATGAGCTTGTTCTGCATCCCTGATCTCCTGTTGCAAGAAATCACTGCTCAGATCTACCTGCTTCTAGAGTAGAAAGTCGAAACAGGTTGTTCAGTCTAACTGCCTTACAAGGGAGGTGCAGATTAGGCATATCTTTTCCTTGCAAATGAGCTTGTTTTTATTGCATTTATTTAACTAAAACAAGATTTCCGTAATGGTTCTGCAATTGACCTCTGCTCAAAACTGGAAGTGATGGGAGAATAAAGAGGATGATGTCATAGTCCATCAGTTTAATTCATAAAACCCAGGGAGTCACCAAAGCAATGAAGAGTGTTTTCATGCCCTCGTCATATATATCAGTGTCTCCCACTGGGTGGGGGTACTACAGTCATCTCTGGACATGCAGAGATATCTGTACTTCATAGCATACAAAACTGTTGAATTCTAGAAGTGAAAATGTCTATGCTATTCATCTACCACATTAAAGAATATTCTATAATAGTGAGTCAGTTAAATATTTAATATTCATGTGAGAAGCAAAGGTTTAGCAGCAGGTTTCAGCCCTGTTGTGAGAGTAGTTGGTTCCTGTGAGCAGGACCAGTTGTAAGCACCTCACCAGACATCTGTTATGGCTCTTTGTCTGTTTGGCAACAGATTTAAATATTGCAAATATCTTCTCTCCATCTAGCTATGTACATGAAAATCTGCTTTGACCCACAGCTTAAATATAGTCATTTTCTTCTAAGGTTCTTCCTAAATGGACTTTAGTCTACTCGATTACATTTGGAAAATAAACTGAGAACCTAACCCTTGTCCTCCTACCCCTTTATTATAGACTAAAACAATATGCGTGTGTGTGTGTGTGTGTTTAATAGTGGGTTCACAGCATTTCTTTGGGACTGAATTGTGTTCTATCAATAATTTATCCTAAAATGAATAATTAACAGACAAATGATGAATAATACAACTAAATGATAAGCCTACCTTAAAAGAGAAATTAATTCATCTTTAAAATATGGCACACGTGTTGGTGTTTGTTAAGTGAATTAAACAATAACTGGAGAGTGTTAGACTTTTGCCTTCAGACCACGTCAGGTTTTGAAATTGACATATTGAATTTGAAATTCTCTGTTGTGTTGATCATATGAACCTATTCTCTTTTTTGGTAATATAGGAGACAAAGAATCCTTTTTTTGTGAGGACTCTTAATATGCATGCTGTTTTGTTTATCACATCTGGATAACCCAGATGTATGGGTCTGTGCTTGTTAGTGTGTGTGCACACTTGTTGGTGTGGGTGCACATGCATGTATATGTACATGCGGAGTCAGAAGTCAAATTGGAGTCCTCTTCTCTGTTGCTTTCTACCTTGTTTTTTTGTTTTTTATTATGGAATGTGTGAGAGAGAGAGAGAGTGTGTGTGCGTGCATGTGTGTGTGAAGACAAGGTCCCTCACTGGACTCAGAACTCTCCATGTCTGCTACACTAGCTGGCAGCGAGCTCCGGGATCTGCCTGTGTACAGCCTTCCAGCACTAAGGTGACAAGCACACTGTCACACACAGTTTGCTCACTCAAGCCCCTCATTAGATATTTTCAACAGTGTTGCCTATATTGAATGCGTATCCCCTACCTGTACTGTGAGTTTCTTAGTCTTGTTTGAGTCTACAAGGACTGCCTACCATGTGTATGCAAATACGAATACTGGCGATGTAAACGATGTTTATGAACTCCGAAGAGTCTTAAGAAAAAAAAAATATGAAGTGGTGTGTGGTTTTCAAATGCTATATTTAAAATTACGTGGGTTTCTCGTGTAGAAAATAAAATGTAACTGATCTAAAGCTCCTGATTCTGACAGCTAATCACTCTGTAACTACATTTTATTGTCTTGTTAAAGCAGGACTAACTATGTGCAAGGGAAAATATGTGTTTTAATTTGGACAAAATAAGCCTAATTATGACACTGTTCTTTCAAACCACACTGTGGATATTTTCATAAGAATTATTGGAAAAATACTGGATTTGTTTATTCTTTTGGAAGATTTCATAGAAAAATACTAATTCTAGAAACTAAAAAATGGATGGATTATCAGCTAGATTTTCGGTGATCAACATTTCACGCTGGCCTTTGCACTTTTGGACGTAGCTGGAGAAGCTAAGTGTTCTGGAACAAATGGACGACACTGTAGCATAGCCTAGTGGCCAAGCAGCGGTATTAAACTCAGAAATACAATCCTCCTTTAAGTACAGTGTTGTCCTAGTTCGCAGGTAGGTGGTTTTCGTCACCAAAAATAATAATAAATAAATGAAGAATGAATCAATAAATAAATAGATAAATAAGGTGCAGTAGGATAGAGCTAATGAAATACATGATTGACTATTACAACAGCTGAAGCTATGACCAGTAAGGAGTAAGAAGGCCATGCAATTGCCTGTCACACATATGTAGAACTATTGTAGCAATGATCTGTTGGAAGCTTGTATAAAGCTTATTGCTTCTGAAATAAAAATGAATAGAAACCTCTTGGTAACTGTAGAAGAACTTTATCCCAGAAGAATTAGCCAGGTAAAAACCTTAGCCATATGTTCTGGAGTTTCTCTTTGTGTAGAATCATAACTGATTTGTTACATATTTTTTGAATGTATTATATTATTTTGAAATTGTCAAAAATAAAATTGTCTACTTTAATTTGCATCATAAATCTCTGTCTGATGCTGGGCTCATTTCTCTCCATGAGAGGCAATAGCTCAGCTTCTGACAGAAGAATAGGATGAAAGCCTTCACTGCTCTAACTTCCTGCCTGTTAGGACTCCAGCCTGGCCAGGACCCTGTGCCAGCCCAGAGGAAGAAGCAGGAAGACTCTTAGGCCAGGTTGCCAAAGCACATAGCTTTCAGCACACATTTAACATGCAGGCATCACATTTGCTCAGTGTGTAATGGGTACCCACTGTAAAGGTGTGCTAACTGCATCTGACTTGTATTTACAACCTGTAGCTGTTTAGGAGAACAGCAGTATAATGTCTGGGTTTGCTTGGTAGGTCCAGGCCTTTCAGAAAGCAGTGATCTTCAGCTGTTATTTGCTAGAGGAACTTGATTGCTCATTATAAACCTACCTTTATTATAAATTTTTTATAAGCCATTTGATAGTGTAGCCATATTTGCCTTTTTACCTTCACCGAAATTTAAATATAATTCTGTTTGCCTTCCCAGATCCAATGCCTTAGTCTGGATGATTCTGACTTCATCCATATCCTACTGCTCACATCATTGCCTGAAATTCTCTGGCCAAGTGTTTGCTAGGCTTCCAAGGACAGATTGACTTTTTTATTCATATACAGTGGCAGAAGTGAAGTGTCTGTGGCCCTCCAGAAGCAGGATAGCCATCACATTTTAGTGTGATAAAGGGGATATGCCAAAAGGCCAGTTTCTTTTTCTAAACAACTTCACTATTCATAGCATCTTCTGCATAGAAAATCATTAAGAACTGTATTTTGACTTTTTAGGATTTAGTGACAAATATGTGGTAATGGTAGACACCTTTCAGATGTAGCTTTAGCTGTCACTAAGCGAGTCAGTAAGCCAGATGTTTTAATTTGCTATGTTTCCTGGTTTCTCCTGTATTAAATGTTTACTCTTAGACTCAAATTTCAGCTTCTCATTATTTCATTTAAGATTCTTTTTCAGGAGGAAGAATACCTTGACATTATGTCATGTTTCTTGCTTCAAATAATTATCCCCTTCTCAGACATCCTTTTTATAGATATATGGGTATATTAACTGTTTTTCAGGAAACATAATGAAATTAGAATATGATCTCATTTCTTTTTCATTTTCTTTTAAAAGGCACTTGTATATACTTATGGGTCATCTTAATGTGAGGTGTTTTTAAGTGAATTTATTTAGGAAGACTATGTATTAAAATTTATAAGCAGCTAATGAACAGAATTTTAGTGAAATTGCTCTCATTTTCTAATTGTGGTGTAATCCAGAACCAGAAAGACATGTACGGTGTATACTCACTTATAAGCGGATATTAGCCATATAATATAGGATAAGCATACTAAAATCTACAGACCTAAAGAAGCTAAACAACAAGAAGGACCCTAGGGAGGAGCTTAAATATCATTCAGAATGTCAAACAGGATAGACACTGAAAGAGGTGAAAGAGAGGGAACAGGATGGGAGCCTACCGTAGATGTCCTCTGAAAGGCTCTACCAAGCAGAGGATCAAAGCGGATACTGAGACTCACAGCCCAACTTTGGGCAGAGCGCCTGGAATCTTATTGAAGAAGAGGGGATAGAAGGACCCAGGGGGGAGGGGAGCTCCACAAAGAGACCAACAAAGCCAAAAAAAAAAATCTGTCCAGGGGCCCTGAAGAGATGATGCACCAACCAATGACCATGTATGGAGAGGACCTAGATCCTCTGGCTCACATGTAGCCACATGTAGCTCACATGCAGCTCAGTCTCCATATGGGTTCCTGAGTAAGTGGAGCAGGGGTTGTCTCTGTCATGAACTTGGTTGCCTGCTCTTTGATCACTTCCCCCTGGTGCTGCAGTTTTGCCAGGCCACAGAGGAAGAGGATCCAGCCAGTCCTGATGAGACTTGATAGGCTAGGGTCAGATGGCAAGGGAGGAGGACTCCCCCAGGGGGAGTGGGGAAAGAGCAAAGGAAGGTGGCACCAGGAGAAGATAAAGGAAGGGCTACAATCGAGATATAAAGTGAATAAATTGTGAAAAAAAAGAAAATACAGTTCAACCATAAAATCAAAAAATAAAAAACATTTGTGGTGTGCAATGACATGGTACAGTGACTTTCATGGAAGTTTATATTAATAATTGACAATAAAATAAAAGCCTTGGGTTTGTTTAATGCCAAAGCTTCGTGAGAGAGGTAGAAAGCCTTTAGAATTTATTTTCCATGTTTGTATTTTGTTAAGCATCTGATGTGTGTGTGTGCCTGCGTGGTGGCCAGATGGAGGACAATACAATACCAGTTATGTCGAGTCCAAACTGAGTAAGGATTCAGTATAGCTGGGTTTTAGGTCTCAGACCATTCGCTAACTTGGATAAGCTTGTACATTGTCCTTTGGCTTCAGTCCATGTTTTTGAATGGTGACAGTGGCCTAGATATGCTGAAAGACTCCTTGGTCCCAGAGATCTATGATGCAGTAAGTCCTTTCCTTGACCCTTATACACCCATGCTCCAACTCATTTCACGGCCATGGGATGTACATGGATACAAAGGACTCTGGAGGACTGATCCAAGTGGGATACAATGGAAAAAGAGCAGTTTGGAAATTTGTATCCAAGAAAGGAAGTATGAAGATTAACTTCCATAAGGCTATGAAAGGTTTTATTGGATAAGATTAACTTTGAAAGTACATATTATGCAGTAGACTATACTCTGTGTATTAAGAATAGATACTTAATGGAATTCAGAAAGATAGTACACTAACAGAACAATCAAGCAAAACTGTTGAAGTTTTTTTTTCTCTTTACTTTTTACTTTTTTGTGCTACACTCACATTATTTCGGTGATATAGTTTATAAAAGTGCAGTTTTATCACTCTGCACAAAACTAAAGTCCAAGTGGATCAAAGACCTCAACATAACACCAGACACATTAAATCAGTTAGAAGAAAAAGGGGGAAAGACCCTAGAACTCAGGGTCTACTTCCTAGAACACAGGAGACTACTTCCTGAACAGAACACCAACAGCACAGGCTCTAAGAGCAACAATAAATAAATGGGACCTCATGAAACTGAAAAGCTTCTGTAAAGGAAAAGACACTGTCATCAAAACAAAATGACAGCCTACAGACTGGGAAAGGATCTTTACCACCCCTATATCTGACAGAGGGCTAATATCCAGTATATATAAAGAACTCAAGAAGTTAAAAAGCAACAAATCAAGTCATCCAATTAAAAAATGGGGTATGGAGGAAGATCCAAGATATGCTGCCACGAGAGGACACTGTGTCTGAGGAGTAGGAAAGCAGTGTCAGCACAGCGACCAAGAGACTGAACTCTGGGACCTAAAACACCAGCATTTGGGATTGCCAGGTGAGCGGAATTCCCATGGTGTGGAAATCAAGTGGAAAAGTACTAGGGACACCCAGTTATTCCCTGGAAAAACTCCGGGTGACCAGCTGCGCACAGCCCTGATCTGAACACGCAACCACCCTGGGCGCCACCAGCCACCATTCTTGACTGGGTCACACAGTCTCTGGGCCAGACTGTGAAGACCCCAGGTACCACTCCAGACCGGGCTGCATTGGGCGGGTGCACACCTCTCACCACCTCCAGCAGCCACCATGGACCATGTGTATGTGTGTCCACAGGCCAGACTGAGAAGGCCCCAGGTACCTGTCTAGACCAGGCTGCATGGGGGGCAGGGGGTAGGGCGCGAACTCCCCTCGGTGCCGCCAGCCACCACCCCAGACCAGGACACATAGTATCAGATCCAGACTGAGGTGCCCACAGATACCATCTCAGAGGTATAGCACAGCCCCTGGCCCAGAAGGAGGCACCAAATCTCCAGACCAAAGGGGAGCCTTTAGCAGAAAGCCCAGGTCGGAGCGCAGTGCCTCCAGACGAGAGAGGTGCCCCCAGCTGACATCTCAAACCGAGACACTCAGCCTCTGGCACAGAGTGAGGAGCCAAACTTCCAGACCAGAGGGGTGACCAGCCTGTGGTGATCATAGCTTTTAGCACAGAGCACAGAGCCCAGCATAGAGATCCCACAACAGAATACAACTGAGGCAACAACACACACTATCAAACCACTGGAACTCCCTGATCTCCTTGAAGAATACTCCAGATACAAGAGATTGACAGTTCAAGTCTAAAGTTCAGCCTTAAAGCACAAACATCTCCTTGATTATATATAAACAAATGGCCAAAGGTAGAGGTAAGAACTCACCCAACAGAAATCAGGACACCATGGCCCCACCAGAAACACCCAAAAGCAATGGAGATTTTAATTCAGCAGAGACACAGGAAAATTATGTTAAAGCTATGATTATTCAAATATTAGAGGAACAAAAAGATGAAATGAACAAGGCCCTAAAAGAAATTCATAAGAATATAACTGCCCACATAGAGCAACAATTTAAGACATAGAGAGAGGAAACAAACAAAAAAATAGGAGCCACAATCAATCAGATGAAGGAAATGGAACAAAGCATGAAAACAGAATTAGAATCTATACAGAAGACACAAACAGAGAAAAACCTGGAACTGGAGGGCTTACAGAAAAGATCAGGAACCACAAATGTAAGCATCACCAATAAAGTACAAGAGATGGAAGAGAGAATCTCGGGAGCTGAAGATACGCTTGCTAAAATGGATTCCTCACTCAAGGAAAGAATAAAATCGGGAAAGTCCCAAACAAAAAACATTCAAGAAATCAAGGATGCCATGAAAAGGTGAAACATAAGAATAATTGGAATAGACGGGATCCAAGATAGCTGCCAGGAGAGACACTGTGTCTGAGGAGTAGGAGAGCAGGAGACTGAACTCTGGGACCTAAAACGCCAGCATTGTGAGTGCCAGGTGAGCGGAACTCCTACGGTGAGAAAATCAAGTGGGAAAACCCTAGAGACACCCAGTTATTACCTGGAGAAATTTCCCGGTGACCAGCAGCACACAGCTCTGATCTGAACGAGCAGCCTCGCTGGGTGCCCGCACCCGCCATTATAGACTGGATCTCACAGTCTCGCGGGCAGTCTCAGGAGGAACCGGGTGCCTTTTTCACTGAACTGCGCCCTACGAGCGCACACTGCACCTGGGATCTGCTTCAACCCGCGGGTGTGAGGCGGGCACGAACCAATCACAGGAACCACAAAAGACTGAGTGGATTGGGGGACCATTTTGACCAGTCCGCACACTGCGGGGGGCGCGAGCCAAACGCTTCCGCCAGCAAAAACTCAGTTAGTGTGTGAGTCCACCAGCGTGTCTGAGAGGAACCCGAGTTCTGCCTGAACCCACAGGTGTGCGGCGGGCACGAACCGATTGCCGGAACCAAGACAGACTGAGTGGATTGGGGGACTGTTTTGACCAGTCCACACACTGCAGGGGCGCTCGCTAAATGC
>CM053763.1:26755103-26765641 GCA_028658305.1 Pachyuromys duprasi
TTTGCCACATTTGAAGCCATCTCCATATGGAGGTTCTTCAATGCTCATTATCTTCTTTCAGGTAGGTGGGGTGCTGCCAGGAGATGACATGTCTCATTGTCAAAGAATCTTTAAAATAATAAAAACATTTTAAATGCCATATTCTGTAGGTCTCTGAAGTTTTTGAAGACTACCTATCTGTATGTAATCGATCTATCTACCAAATCATATCTGTTAAACTTAGGATGTATACTCCTGTGATAAAATAGACATGACTATGAGTTGAATAACTGGCAATTAACTTGCATTACCTGATACCCTAACCTGTTTTCAATAACTGTTTAAAAGTATTGGAAGTAGCTTGAATTTGTATCAATATCCTAAAGCTTATACCAATGTATCAAAAATACTTATTTTTGCATCAATATGTAAATTCCTATACCAGAGTTAAAATTAACCTTGAGAATAACAAATAACACCCCAAGTTGAGTAGAGTCAATAATCTACCCTTTTTCTATTCCTAAAAGATATCCCTGTATATTACTTGTTTCACTTTGAATAAGAGCATTAATAATAAACATCTCCCAATGACAATAAAATTTCATAGCCATAGCAAACAACCAAAAACATACCCAAGCCCCTTTAAGGAAAATTGGACATTGTTCTCATGGATTTCTTCTAGCTGACATTTTGGACATGTAGAAATCCTGTCAGGGGCCCAAATAAAATTGGGAAAAAATGGTTAATTAAGCAAGCAATAACATTTGTGGTCCAGTCTTTGAATGTTGAGAAATTTCAGGCTTAATAACAGTCCTCTTTGGAACAGTCTAAAATGCTGGACCAGTTAAGATTAGTAGCTTTCTTCAAAGTTCTTTTGGGAGCAGGCTTTGATGAGAAATAGCAATTGAAACAGTTGAGGCAGGAACAAGCAGAATGCTGGAACATGCAAGATGCTGGAACAGATGTGTCAATGTCTCAGCAAGCTTAAGGATGAATCCTGTCATGTTTGATCCACTATTTCTGGTATCCAGTTCTTTTGTTCTGCAAACATATAATTTCTCACAAGCATTATAGAGTTCTAAAATTAAAATGTATGAGATGTGCAGGATGTAACTAAACTGTAAGCCAATTTTATCTATGCAATTAAAAGATTAGCATACTATATTTTGAGGATATTATAGCCAAGGATTTCTTGGTCATGTACTGTTGGAGTTCTGGCTAGAGACATTTTTTTATCTCACAGTTAGTTTTAGAGTTGTTCCCATGTAAAGGGATCAGCAATCTAAGTTACTATTATTATTGAACATACAGTCATTATCCTGTTGAAATCAAAACAAGGTTGGATAGATTAAAATATCTTTTTGGGCTCTTGTGTGTCTGTTTTATTAAGCCAAACTGCTACCTATGACCCTGGAGAAGCCTCCCATTAGAGAGACAAGCTGGTTGCCTTGAGCAATAGAAAACACGTTTTAAGTAAACTTTGTATAAACTCCTTTTTGATTTAGAATATAAGCATACTATAGGTATCTTGTACCTGTTTTGAGGTTTAGCTCTATATTTTTATATATGTTGTAGCTATTTGTCCTGTCCCTTTGTTTATATAGCATGGACAGTTATGCCTTTATAGCCAAACTTTATTTAAACTCCTTCTTATCTTTAGCATTTAAACATACCCTAGGCATCTTGTACCTGGGCTTTACATTGATAAGCATACCCTAGGCATCTTGTACCTGGGCTATACATTGGTTGTGGCTATTTTTTGGCTTGCCCCTTTTTTATACAGGATGGGCAGTTATGCCTTTATAGCCAAACTTTATTTAAAATCTCTTAGCATTAGCATATAAACTCTCTTACTCTTAGCATTTAAGTCTATCCCTAGGCATCTTGTACCTGGGTTTTTACATTGGTTTTGGCTATTCTTTGGCTTCCCCCCTTTATGATATGGGATGGACAGGGTTTTTTTATACTTATGAATATAATATTTGAGTTCTTAGAACTAAACTAGGTTGGCATGTACTTTGCCGTCTTTAAGCCTCTTGTGTCTTTTTTACATAGGCAAGACCAACATTATTCCCCTGTGAAAATGTCTCACATTTAAAAGGATAAGGCAGTTTCCAGAGCAGTATGACATTATCTCTCTTTACATAATCCTAAAAATGATGTGAATCCAACCTTTAGACCAGTAAGGACATAATGTCTATTAATAAGAAAAAGAATTTACATGGTAACCTTAAGGAAATTTTGTCATTTTGAATCTTAGACTATCTCTGCAAATGGCTAAACAGCAGGAGTTGCCATCCTGGCTTTTATTATGTAAATAAGCTTGATCCAGAACTCAGAGATCTGCCTGTTTCTTTTTACTTTGTGTTGGGAAGAAAGGCATGCGCCTTCACCAACTTGTTTAAAATTTTTTTTTCCAAATCAATATCATTGTAACTCAAAGCCTTTAAATGAAAATCAAACAAAGAGACAAGAAAAATTTAAGTTTGGGGTCAGTTGTGGCAATTGACGCTGTAACAAACAAAGCTCGGTTATTTTTTGGAAATTAGTTGATGTTTCAGTAAATTGGTGGACCCTTACCAGAAAGAACTGACAAATATCTTGCAGCCAAAGAGCTTTGGATTTTAGCCGTCATTAATCTAATTTCTAGGAAGAGTGCCCTTTTTCTTCTCTGTAATTCAGTATTCCAATCCTTGGTTTCTTCCCCATTTTCTCCTTCAACTTTTTTGGAGAAGGTATGGAGAAGAACCAACACCATTAAACATATTGCAACCAGATCCATGACTATGACAGCCAAAACGAAGCCAAAAGGGATTAAAACACCTTCTGCCATGGCAATTTTTTTAAATTTTTAGATGCAGTTTTAGGCCAAGCTCTGTCTAGAGGTTTGTCTGCCTCTAGTTCCTTTCTTTCCTGCCATGGCTGTGGAACTGAGCCAGTTGAGCCAGCCACAGTATAAAGGAGCCATGCTTGTTCACCCCTCAGTTAAACCTGCAGCAGCAGCCAGTTTTGTTAAGTCTCCGGTCTGGCCACAGGAGGCTGTCTTTTGCTCCTGGGCCAGTTTAAGAGTCTCTCTTAAAGAGACAGTAATTTACCTGGGGGTTTTTAGGTTTCAAGTTTGGTTTGTATCACTGGGAGCTTATTTCCCCCCTCTCCCACCAAATTATGTTAAGTATGATTTAAAGGGTGTGGATACTTAGATATGTTGGGTGCCATTTATTGTAAGTATTAATATTTACTATTGATATATCTTTTGGTAATGCTTGCTGGTAATGCTTGCTGTTAGTCCTAAACAGCTATATTACCAAATCACCACACAGAGACTGGAATTTTAGTTAACCTAGAACATAATGCTGGGCAACAGTTACTCCCTCCTAAACCTCCAAGCCCTCATTGTTTCTTAACATTTAGATTTCCCACATTATCCTTGCTTTTAGTGATATATCAGGTTCAATCCATGTCTCTACCTCCTTCCATGATCTCTCCTCCTGCTCTGCCTTCAAGCTCTCCTCTTAGCCCTTTCTCTTCCCACTCATTTCCTGCCCTCTGGCTCTTCTCACTACTTAACATTGTGTGTAGTTCCTCTATTTTTGCCTGTTTACACAGAGTTGATACAGAATGCTTAGAATAAGTATCACAATACAGTATCTGGATTGAAACCAGAGAGTGGAGGTAGAAATCAGCATTTGAATGAACAAGGGTAAGGTGTATACATTTCAAAAGAACATTATACCAACAAATGGGCAAAATTGTTCTTAATTAAATACAGTTTTAAAACTGCTGTTAAGTGGCTGTCATGATAATTCATGTTTTAGTTTCCGTAACATATTAATGATGAGAACACTTAAATTCTCACCCACTTTCATGAATGTATTATCATTAACTCTAAATGTTAACTTTAAAAGTTTTAAAAATGTATCCAGTTACAGGGTACACAGTTAATCCTCACCAGCTTTTCAATCCCTGTATGTTGGTTTTAACTTCATCTTCAGTACTTTCCTTTTTTTGTCCTGTAGTTTTATAAAGCTCATCACTTAAGAAGGCATATAGAAGCCTGAACGGCTTACTCAATACTTAATGGCTGAGTGACTTTTATTTTGTTGTTACCATGGTACCCAAGACATTCATGTAATTGAATATTCTAATTTTATAATATAAATATTTTATACAAGTAATCACTGGGAGAGATTAATGCTGTTGTGTGATTAGAACTCCAAAGCCCTTTGCCATTGCCAGTACTGTAGAGTGCTGACCCTCGTATTCTCTCTTTTTCATGAGGTTCCTGTAAAAAGCCATCTCAACAGAGGGCTGCCTGGTCCCTTCTCCACCACAGCACATCCCTTTTGTCTTGGCTTGCTCTTGGTTGAGCCAGCTTTTTACGTTTTTTTTTGTAGGGTTTGGGGGTTTGTTTTTCTGTTTGTTTCTTTGTTTGTTTGTTTGTTTTATAGTTTTGGGTCTAGGCCATGGCCCCAATGCTTTATTTTTTTTATTTTTTTCAACTGCTGCAGATTTTTATCACCTTAATGTAAGCTTTTAAAAGTTTTTATTTATTGTTAATATTTATTATATTTATTCACTTTGTATCCCAGCTGTAGCCCCCTCACTCATTCCCTCCCAATCCTACCCTCCCTCTTCACCCCCAACCCCTGCCATGTCCTTTCCCTAGTCCACTGAATGGTGAGGTCCTTCTCCCCTACTATCTGACCCTAGCCTATCAGGTCTCATAAGGACTGTCTGGATCCTCTTTCTCTGTGACCTATTAAGGCCGCTTCGCCAGGGGTGAAGATCCAGGTGATCAATGATCCAGCCACTGAATTCCTGTCAGAGATATGCCCTGCTCCCCTTACTAGGGCACCTACATGGAGACTGAGATGCTCAGGGGCTACCTCTGAGCAGGAGGTCTAGATCCTCTCCTTGGTTGATTCATCAGCCTCTGCAGTACTCCCTGAGCCCAGATATTTTGGCTCTGTTGGTCTCCTTATGGAGCTCCTATCCCCTCCAGGTCTTTTTATCCCCACCCCCTTCTTCCATTAAGACTCCCTGCACTCTGCCCAAAGTTTGGCTGTAAGTCTCAGCATCTGTTTCAATACGCTGATGGGTAGAGTCTTCCAGAGGTCCCCTGTGGAAGGCTTCTGTCCTGCTCCCTGCCTTCTCCTACTTCCGATGTCTATCCTGTTTGCCCTTCTGAATAAGGATTAAGCATCTTCCCTAGGTCTTCCTTGTTGTTTAACTTCTTTAGGACTATAGATTTTAGTATGTTTATCCTATATTTGTTGTTTGTTTATTTTTTTAAGCTTGTGTTGTCATCTGTTTTTACAGTCCTCTTGTTTATTGAGCAGGATGTTCTCCATGGTGTGATTTGCTACTGAGTCATTTTCCATGCATTATTTCTAGAGGTTAGGAACCTTGTCCTACAGCTGGGTTTAAATGTAGCATTCAAATCATTGTCTATCGTTGACTGGAAACAGATGCAGAGATCCACAGCCAAACCTGAGGCAGAACTCAGGAGTTTTATGGAAGAGTTAGGGGAAGAATTGAGAGAGCTGGAGGGGTCAAGGAAACCACAAGAAGTCCTACATAGTCAACTAACCTGGGCCCATGGGGTCTCATAGAGACTGAACCGCCAACCAAAGAACATGTATGTACTGGTACTGGCCCCTTACATTTATGATGCTGATGGACTGCTTGTTTCTCAAGTGGCTCCCCTAACAATTGGAGCAGGGACTATCTCTGACTTGGATTCTTTTGCCTCCCTTTGGATCCCATTTCCCTAGCAAGGCTGCCTTGTCCTGACTCAGTGAAAGAGGAGGTGCTTAGTCCTGATGTGACTTAATGTGCCAGGGTAGGTGAGGTGGGGGGCTTTAGGGGAAGTGGTTGGGAGGGTGGGACTGGAAGAAGAAGAGGGAGTGGAGTTGCGGTCAGGAGGTAAAATGAGCAAACAAATAAAGTAATTAAAAAATAAAAGTAAAAAGGGAAAACATTTTGGGGTAAATTGTTATGGCTTCATTTTGTGATATTCCTAAAAGGCTTGTGAAATAGAGACATGATGCCCAGTATAGTAGGAGTCAGAAGTGCTGGGGCAGTACATAGATAAGGAGGGCTCTATTTTCATCAATATATTAATATACTAATAGGTTCATTAGACTGGTGGAAACTACAGGAATAGGGCTGACTTGGGAGAGATGGGTCATTAGGAATCAGCCCCAAAGGGTATGTCTTCTCCTCAGCTGTGTCCTTGTTTTTCTGATTGTTTTCCCTTCAGACTTACAAGAGGTGATCAGGGTTGATCTATTGTACACCCCCCACCATGGTGTTCTTAACACATGACCCAAAACAATGCATCCTGGTGACTATGTCCTGAAACTGTGAACTAAGATGTGTCTTTGTTCTTTAGGTTGATTATTTCAGGTATTTTGCCATAGCAATAGTTAACACACAAATGACCATTTATCTGCTAAAGAAATAAGATGATATAAAAATTATTCTTAATTCTTTCATGTTCAAGCTAAGACAATAGCTTGACCATTCAATATAAGCTCATTTCAGTGTTACCTATTAGGTATCATACAATATCATTTTCGTCATTTGTCTCAATATAATTTTGCCACAGAAGAATGAGGAGGTGCTACTGTAATCCTTATATTTTATATACCTACAAATCTAAATACTGTGCTATAAAATTACATATTCCTTCCCCAACATTGTTAGTATTTTCCACAACAAGGCTTACTTATGAAGTATTTAAAAAAACTTCTTGCCAATGAAAAACTAAGTTTCAAATATCTACTATCTTGCAACATTTATATCTGGGACATACCTATGAAATATTCTTCAACTATAGGGTAACATTTTCACAACATTTTCTTTGGGACAGAGCATATCCTAGTTTAATTTTTTGATCTGTAAAAATAATTTGTTGGAGGACCTCCCCTATCAGTGGACTACGGGAGGAACATAGGGGGAGGAAGGGTGGAATTGGGAGGAGATGAGGAAGGGGACCACAGCTGGGATACAAAGTAAATAAATGATAATAATATATATAATAATAATTTACTGTACATCCACTGTTCATCACTATTCAAGAAATAGTGATAGTCTAACAGGTTTTCCATATTGTTTTCATAAAATCAATAAAAGTCCTGTGCTTGCTTTCTGCTACTGTGACCCTTGAATTCATGAAATAGTCATACTATTTTTCAGATTTTTTTTTCTGGAAAGTTTGTTCTAACGCATTTAAATAGACTAAGAATACTTTATGAAAACATTTTTCCTAAAACAAGCTAGAATAATGGGGAAAAATAATAAATTAAGTAGTACTATAAGCTTCAGCCTGAAACAAAGGGGTCCTGGACCTTTATAAAGAACAGATAAATACAAGAGGTACCAGAATGGGGTGACTGCCATCAGGAATTGCAGAGAGTTTAAAGGGTGGGAACATGGCAGGGCTGATAAGGAAGACATTGTATAAACTAGAAGGGATAAGCATGCCAGCAGACAAAAGCAAGAGGAGCAAAAGAATTCAATCTCTGCACACTGTAGCTATTCTTGCTTCTCTCGAAGGGGAAAAAAGATAGATTAGGAGGAATCCATCCTTACACATATAAACATGAGTATTTAAAGGCAATTGGACAACATTTATCTTTTTTTAGCCAAACAATAATAGAAGGTTCCCCTTTAGGGTCTGTGACCTCATCAGCCACAAACTGTTGAGGAGGTTTACATTGTAACTTTCCTCCTGTGGAATGAACCTCAGACCCAGTCTGAAAGGAGTTGTTTCCCCCTACAACAATTGTACCACTATTACACACTACACACATGCACACGCGCGCGCACACACACACACACACACACACACACACACGCAAATGAAAGTAAGATAGAAACTTCTCAAGAAGTATTTCAGCAGAAGAGCAATGGAGGGTACTGGAGGTAACGACAGCTAAAATTCACTTTATAGATATACGAAACTGTCAAACAACATTTTTAAGACAAAAAAGTGAATAGTTTCTATAGAATAGCACAGGAAGTTGACCTCTCACCTCCGTGTATGTTGAATTCTGCTCCCCCATACACAAACTCACAAATAGAATCATTGAGAGGAATTCAACAGAGGTTGAAAAGGGGAAAAAAGTATGATAGGAGAAAGTATTAGAGACCCAGGTTACGTCTGAATTAGGAAACATTAAAAAGCATTTTTTAGAAGTAGTCATGAAGGAGGGAGAGTGGAATTGGGAGGGAATGAGGAAGGGGGCTACGGCTGGTATATAAAACAAATAACATGTAATTAATATTAAAATATTTTTAAAAGGACAAAAAAGAAAAGTAGTCACAATTGTATATTTGGGTCTGTCATTGTTTTTGTAAATGATAGCTTACAGCCATAAGGGTCATAGGGAATACTCTCTAGTGATCATAACTCTAGGTTACCTGAGTAGGAAACTGATGATAGAATATCCACATCCTCCTGTATAGATTATATTTGAAACACCTGTAGTAAGTTGTTAAAAATTGTTGTAAGTATAAAAACCTGATGGTACTGACATAGAAATAGACTGGTTGATCAGAGGAATAGAATCAAAGGCACAGACATAAATCTACATACATGTGGTCACTTACATTTTTGGCAAAGAAGCCAAATCCATACAATGGAAAAAAGACAACATCTTCAACAATTGGTGTCGATATAACTGGATGTCCATATTTATCACCCTGCACAAAACCCAAGTACAAGTGGATCAAAGAGCTCAATATAACACTGGATACACTAAATCTATAAGAAGAGAAAGTGGGCAAAAGCCTTGAACTCATTGGCACAGGAGACAACTTCCTGAACAGAACACCAATAGCTCAGGCTCTAAGAGCAACAATTAATAAATGGGACCTCTTAAAACTGAAAAGCTTCTGTAAGGCAAAGGACACTGTCAATAGAATGAAATGACAGTCTACAGGTTGGGTACAGATCTTTGTCAATCCTACATCTGACAAAGGGTTAATATCCAAAATATATAATGAATCCCAGAATTCAAGCACCAGAAAACACAATTTACAAATGGAGAACAGAACTAGACAGAGAATTCTCAACAGAGAAATGGAATGACCGAGAAGTACTTAAAGAAAAGCTTACCATCTATAGTCATCAGGGAAATGCAAATGAGAATGACTCTGAGCTTCATCTCACACCTGTCAGAGTGCCTAAGATAAAAAACTCAAGTGACAGCACATGCTAGGGAGGATGTGGAGAAAGGGGAACATTCCTGCATTGCTTGTGGGATTGCAAACTTCTACAACCACTTTGGAAATCAGTTTGGTACTTTCTCAGAAAATTGGGAATAGCTCTACCTCAAGACCCAGCTATACTACTCCTGGGCCTACAGCCAAAAGATGCTTCACCATACCACAAGGACACTTGCTCAACCATGTACATAGCAGCTTTATTTATAATAATCAAACTAGAAGCAACCAGATAGGAGAGAGGGCCTACAATATAGATGCAAAGTTAATTAATTAAATAATCAATTAATTTTTAAAAAGAAACTGCTATAGATACACTGTGGACTACTACTCAGCTATTAAAAACAAGGAAATCATGAAATTTGCATGAAAATGTACTCACTTAGAAGCAGATTTTAGCAATATCATACAAGATTACAATTCACAGGCCCAAAGAAGATAAGTGACAAGGATGCTTGAATCTCACTGACAAGGGGAAATGGAATAGACTAGGAATAGGAATAGATAGAATAGAATAGACAGAGGAAGTTCTTGAGGACAAGGAGCAGGATAGATGAGTCCTGAGAGAAATGATCAGATGTGGGGATAACAGAACAGGGGAGTGAGCCAAATAAGTGGGGCACCTGGATGCATGCTTCCTGCTATGTATCTGGGTTGTATCATATAGTGAAGCAAGTTGTGCTTCAATATATGATTTGTTGTGACCCTTGGAGGAGTTTCAAGTTTGACAGAAGCATAGGCTTGAAGGGGTATTTTTGCCCTTCCACTTCCCTGTGTTCTCTTCTTTGTGAAGATGCAAATGGGATTCTCAGTAGGGCAGCAAAGCAGTGCCATCCTAGTTGTCCTGGTCCTGGTATCTCAGACATACAGTTGCGACCAGACCAAATACGAAGAGCCAATGAGGCAGGCTGTAGCTGGCCACATTCGCAACTGGGTCATACCACGCTGAGATCTGTAAAACTGTTCAGTCAGCTGCAAGCTTGCAACAAACAATTTCTTTTGCAATTACTAAAGTTTTAGCTGGTGTATATAACAAAGCCTAACATACTTTGCATGTTCTTTTGTAGCTATAAATTTCTCACTTCTCCATCCTTTTTGTTCATCTGATTTCTATTAATCGTTACCCTTGGCATACAGTATATGCCACAGTGATTAATAAATTCAAAATATATATAACCTTTCCTATATAATAGGCATATGTTATATAATTTGTCGATTTCATTGGTATGATCAATGCTTGTTTGAATGAACAAATGGGATGGACATTGAGTGGAGGAGAAAACAAGCAACAGAACAGGAGCATGCCAAAGAGGACCTCTGGGGGGGGG
>CM053763.1:26765741-26775990 GCA_028658305.1 Pachyuromys duprasi
TAAGCCGGGGAGTGACAGACTGGCTAGATCCCAGGGGAGGACAATGCAGCCAGCCCTGAGGAGTCAGGATAAGCTGGGGTTGGATGGAAGGGAAGGAGGTCCTCCCCTGTTGGTGGACTTGAAGGGGGCGGGGAGGAGGGAGATGAGGGAGGGAGTGGGAAGGTAGGAGGGACTGAGGGAGGGGGCTACGCCTGGGATTCAAAGTACCTAACCTGTGATTGAGATAAAAATAAATAAATTTAAAAAAAATACAAAAAAAAAAGCATTTGGATTACTTTCAGGTTTTATCTGTCACAGACAGTGCAGTTAGCATTTTGTGCGTCTCTCCAGGTACATTTGTGCAGAGTTTCTCCTAAGTATGTACTTGTGAGGATAATTACTAGGCGTATACAAATGTGGATACTTCTCTTTACTGTATAATACTATAGGTTTTCAAGATTTAACAATAGCTGTCCTAGTACGTATTTCCTCCAGTCACATCTTTTTCCCCATCTCTGGGCTTTTGCCATATAGCATTTTCACTTGTACTTAAACTTTCAGAGGCTGATGTAATATCTGTGGTAGATTTCTTTTCTCCCTATAGCTAGGTTCATAACTGAGATACCTGTAACAATAGGCAGATTAACTACAGAAAGACCTATGAGTTTATAAAATGTTCTAAGTGGTGTGCAAGCTTTGAAAACTAGAATCCAGACAAACAAGGGGTAAAGTATTTTTTCACAAAGGTCACACAAAGGCATAAGTAGAAGATAAAGATTACGATCTGGTAATAATAACCTTGTGGGGGAGACTGAGCAAAGTCTCTCTGTTCAAAGCATTCTGTGTCTTTGGAGATAAGGAGATCCCTTTCCTCCAGGTATAGGGGGTATCTCTGGATTAAAGTTTTTATGAGAGTCTTTAGAGGAAGTTCAGAGAACTCCTCCTTGGCTAAGTTCTTAGGAGAAGCAAAGGTGCAAACGACCTCTCTACTTCTACGGTTTTTTCTAATACTTCGATGTATTACCTAGGAATCTGTCTTAACCAGTTTTCATGCTGTCTACTGGAGTGAGGGTTTTTGCCTCTTTTAGTAGCATCCTCTCCACAAAGCTCAGAAAATAGCATGTGTAATTTATTGATAGATGAATGATTTCTTTTTATTTACTTTTAAACTAAAGAGGATACAAAAATTCGTTTCCATCTCATGTTTGCTTGGGCTTCCAAAATCTGGGGTTCCACATCCCTCAGCACCCTCTGTGATGGAATTACAGTTCTCAGTGTACTGTCTCGGGGTCTACACAATGCTAGCTCCTGCTTGACTAAAGTACATTGCTTACCTTCTCCCATCCAGGCACTGAATGTGAGTGAATATCTGGATAGACATTATGAGAACCATGTCATTTATCCGTGCTTATTAAGCTAAACAAATATGTGCTGCATCAAGAAATGTGAAAAGCTACAGGCAAAAGGATGGTCAAGGCTAAGTGATCAGATGTGTTCCTTGATGGAAACTATGAAGACCAACATAGAAAAAGTCCCTGGATAAAGCAAATAAAAAACATTCTTGAGATGAATGAAACACTGAAATCAATCTGACAGTCACAGTAAAGCAGAGAGAATGTTAAGGTTAAAAATACTTCAAGGTAGTATGAATAAAGTTATCACTCCTAATGGTTACTCTCCTGCCACTGCACACAAATAAGCACCTTTATGTGGTTAGCTTTTGCTTGACTTTAAGCAAGACTGTTGCAGTTTTCAAAACTTACCCTTAAGTAGAAACAAATAAATGTTATTCCCCCAAACATCTAGCCATCTGTTTATTAACATATCAGAAAGAAACAGAGGGTTAGGTGTGTTTGTATTAATGTGTTGAGATAAGGTGAAAACTTCCTGATGAGAGAGTTGATACCACGGCAGCACAGTGTGCTTGGACTGGGCAACCGACACGTTTCCTAGAAATCTCCCCACTACGTGATCTTACAGAAAGTTACCTGTCCTCCCTGGGCCTCACCTGTTCATCTTCGGAAGGAAGTCTCTAATCACTTATTCCAAAGGCTGCTATTAGCTGAATGAGGTAGTATCGCTAAAATGCCTGTTATTTTCTCTGGCACATAATAATTCATTTTAGCTAGAATCAAGTTGAAATAGTCATTTAAAATAACATAAATTAATTTCATTGTCGTTTGTGTGTCAAGGTGGTGCAGGTATATGCAGTGATCGGGGACACCTGCCATGACACACAGAAAATAGAAAATTGACTTCATTGAGCTGTTTTCTTTTCTCACATTTGACCGGGTTTCAGGATTCAGACTCAGGCTGTTATGCTTACATAGCAAATACTTTACAAATCCAGCATGTTTCCTTATTACTGCAGGCAGGTATTATGTATTATATATTAATATATTCCTCATACATAAATCTAAAATTATCAGAGAAACATGAAAAAGACAATAAGTCACATATATAACTTCAAGAATGCACTGAGATGCAGAATTAAAAGTACTTTTTCTTCTGTCTTTGCATATATGTTACTTTAACATTTTTCTTTGCAGTGATATTTCTGTGAGCATTAAGCACTCTCAATGTATTTATTGTTCTGGCTGTTACAGACATATGAATAAATGGGTTAAAAATTATTTTCTAATTAAAATTATCCCTGCGTCTTACATTTCTGCTAAATCAATTGGTTGTAATAAATCGTGTAATGTGAAAAGTTGAACTTTGTGATATAGAGCACAAATTGCATTAATGGTTGATAGGTAATAAGAGTCAAATGAAAAATTATTAGGCAATGAGTAGAAAGTGTTTATCCTGCAACCAAATCCCAGTAAATGGATTTGAGCTGTGTGATCATGCCTTTACTGCTTCCCATGGTAATTGTCAGGATGAGGCATGAAGAATCGTGGGACCCCGGTAATATGCCTTGCCACTTTAATTGCTGAGAGAAGCAAGGGAATCTTAATTGCTTGGAGATGCTTTACTAATTAAAGTGTCATTCTATGTTCATGCTGAAATAATTAGTTTGAATATTTCTAGGAGCTAAGATATAAATTTAGTTCCAAATTCAGGAACATACCCACAACAGACTTTGTTAAAATGATTTATGGTTAAGAAAGGTTAACAATCATGAAATTTTGAATGTTTCTTTAATTTTGTACAATTTAAATTTCACTGGATTATTAAACTTGAAAGAATGGAGTTCACAGTATTTTAAAACTTAGTATGATTTTATTCAATGCTATCACACTAAGTTAAACTCCTAAAATACCTTAAGATTTCTGGGATGCAGTTAATTTTTTATGACTTTGTTCCCTCATTTATTACAGTTAGGAAATATGCTTCCCAAGAAATGAGTACATTAACATAATTGTAACATTACATGGATTCCAAGCTATGTCAGCAACTTTTACAAATGTCCTCATGATTCAGTGGACTTTAAACATTCTGGCTAAAACTCCTACTTGTTTTAAAGTTAATTAAATCCCATACACTCAAAATAGTTTCAAACAGTAAAGGTGTGGAAAAAGAAAAACAAACAAACAAACAAAAAAAAACAGACCAGTGTGACCTGACGCGTTTGGACATGTGGTTACCTAAAACCGTCAGCTGAAGTTTCACCAAGATTAAAGATACACCTCCTGAGAGATGGCTCCAAGGTTAAGAGTACTGGAGGTTCTCCAGAAGACCTGGGTTCCATTCCCAGCACCCCCACACAAAGAAGCTCACAACTGTCTCCAATTCCAATTCCAATGGATGTGGTGCCCTTTTCTGGCTTCTGTGCACCTCAAGCATACATGTAGTTCACAGACTAAACTGCATGTAAGCCAAGCACCAATACACATAAAAGAAATATAAGTACGTTTTGCCAAAAAATATTAAAAATACGCTAGGAAAAGTGAAAACATGAAAGTTTAAAAATGAACAAAACCCTTTTCTTTCATGTAGTTATTACATAAAATTGCAGTCGGCTTTCATAAAAGCTTTACATTAAAAGCTACAAAAAATTTAAATACTCAGCTTTTACTACTGCTCCCTCCACAATTTATTATATTTAGTTATTATAAATAATTTTTATTATAGAGGATACAGATGACTTTGCCCAGGCTGCCATATTTCCTTAGGAGGAGGAGGAAAACAGAAATCAAATGCTCACATTCCTCATTCTATAGAGCAGTTATCAACCTTCCCTTTATTTGACTTAAACATTGCATTCTTCATCTCAGAGTGCTCTGTTCATGTGGCTCTCCAGTCTCCCCGTCTAAGGGACAGTATACCTTGAATTACACACAGACGCACACACATGCACGCGCACATACACATAGTAGTCTTTGTTTGCTGCAGTATATGGTTTAAGTTAAGATACATTATATGCTATTGATATTCAATTTTTCATATGTGGTATAAGTATTCCTTTTCATTAAATATTGAGTATTTGAACCTGTGTTAATTGTTTTCTTTTAAACACTTGTGCGTAGGCACTTGCCTTAGAGCATGGTGCTAATGATCTAGGATTTCCTCTAGCTCTTGTTGCCCTTTGTTCTCCCAATACATAAGTAAACTTACAATGCGGTTTTTAAAAAACATTCCAAAAGGTCTTGAAACAACTTTAAAAACAGGTATTTTAAGTTGCCTTGAAATCTTTCAAAGTCGAGTAAGTGTTTTCCTCAGTAGCAAGACAGTACTTTCTTCACATATTGGAACATGCTGTAGATATAACAGAAAACTTGGAGCAACTTTGCTTTTGTATTTACTGAAGTCATGTGAACACACTGGGAAACTTCTTTAACAAGCATATTTTTAAAATAAAGCATGTATTCATTACCTGGTAGACAATCACAATTTTAAAGTAATGTTGTATTTATTATTATATTATTTCCTAGCAAACTGTTGCAGTGTGTGACCCTGTATCTATGACATTAAAACAAAGCAGAACAATTAATATAAATTGTATAAAGCATATTGAAGTACCATTGACTTTATATTCTTGTTCAGATTATGCAACTCTGCGTGTTAAGTGTTATCATAAGAACTTACAAGTGAGATTCCTGAAACGGAAAGAAATTGAGTCATCCACAGCTAGTAAGTGGCCATGACTTGATCTGGTCCATCTTATTCCAGAGTTTTGTGTCTGAACTAGCAGGCTGCACTGCCCAGAACTGCCCAGAGCTGCCCAGAACTGCCCAGAGCTGCCCAGAGCTTTTCTTCGGCAGTGATCCCATCAGGAATCCACAGTGCTCACATGCCGCCAGAGGCCAGGCCAGCTGCACACATACATGAAGTAACTCAGTAAAATTCATGGGAAGTAGAACTCTGAGGACCTCAGGAATCAGGAGAACAGGCCCTGCAAAAAGAAGTCCGCACTGTCTGTTTTTGAAATGGTTTGATTTTAGAGCACATCTGTGGCTACATCTGGCCCATGTGGTCATCTGTCTGCCCCTTTTGGTTTACAGACACAGTCTGTCCCATTAACTGAGAACCACTGGGAGGCTCTACCGGTTCCCACAGACTGACAAACAGCATTTAGTTTTAATGAATAAGGGACCTTAGATAGTCACACATTTTGAAATTGATTTCGTTGAAATAAGAGAATGAAAGAAATTAAAAGTAATGTGCTTTTGAAAAATCCCTCCTTATTAAAATAATGAGCCCCCATCCAGTGTTGTTCAGTGCCAAGCAATCCGGATGATTTTTCTGGAGTCTTGTCTGTGGGTATCTGATGCTGAGGTTTCCAAAACATGAATGTATTATATATCCAGTAGCTGACTACAAACTTGAGATAATAGTGTCTTGATTTAAGACAAAATAATTTGACATGAACCTGAAATTTATTCTTTATCTAAGGATTGTCATTTTTCCCATGTTGAATATCTTAATTCTTTTATGCATCTTAAGATTGTGATTCGGTGAGTTGTATATAGAAAACAAGTCAACATAAAGTCTTCTAGTCTATATATATTCTCGGTCCCTTCAGAGTAGTTTCTTTGTCAAACTATCAGTTGTACACTGTGTCAGGACAGATTGCTGGATTTGGTTTGGTGTGTTGAAAGGTAGGAGGAATATTTACCTTACTACAAAAGTAGATGCTTTTGAGTGTTTAAACGTATGATTAGGAAACAAAGCCCTCTGTTAAAGTACTCTGGAGTTTAGATAAAAATAAAAAATCATCCCACTGAAGGGAATTCAAGGACAATAAATAAAATTTAGATCAGTGAATGTTCAAACTCCTAAATCAGAGGCAAATGAGGTAACATCCAAGGGCTGGAGATGTGAATATTACATAATGAGGATAATAAAGGACTTGAATGTGATGTGCCTGGGCTGCATGTTAGTAGCTAATTCCAGTAGGAATGCTTTGCAGCCGTTTGTCGGCTGAGATGCATGTGTTCGGCTAAATGGAAATCTTGGACGTTCTCTCATACACCCCATTATTAGTAATTGAACACCTGATTTCTATCATGCAACAAATTAACATCTGCACTGGATCTGTCTTTTATGCATATGGATACAGTGATTAGAATTTTGCAGATAGACAGATACTGGAAAACAAAAAGACAACATTGTGAAACACTTCCAGCCATAATTTTTGATTACATATTGAGAATCGTTTAATTATCTAACTCCATTTAATTAGCCCCTCTACTTGGGTCAATTGCTTTTTTATTAACATGACATGTTAGCAATTTGTTAATTGCTATAAAATAACATGAGACTTTCTCGTGCTTCATATGAGGAGTGCATAAGTAAGGAAAACACAGAAAGGTAAATGTACTATTTAGCCACCTTCTAGCATTTGCCAGGACCATTGCCTTGTGCCTTTTGGGTTTCTATCATTGTATTATCCAGGATGGGTTTGTTGGCATGAAGGACTAGGCATTTTCAGACCACAGTTGCATATTTAAAATGCAAGAGATCTTTTTAAACCGTACAGCCTGGTGAAAAGTAAAGACACATGTAAACAAATGCTAGGTGAAGGCAGGTAGACAATAATGTAAATATTGAGCCAAGCTGCTGTTTTTGTCGAGGGTATAGTCAATATCAAACCTTTAGGAGCAAGTAGCTCTTCCTGGTGCTATACAGCTCATGCAGTTTTAGCTGTTTGAAATGTCGTTTGTTTGCTTGCTTGCTTGTTGAGACAGGATCTTGGTTTGTACCTCAGGCTGGTCTCAGACTCATTGTATATTTGTGTGGCTCAGGGTGGCCTTTAACTGTGCTTCTGTGCCTCCATACACCACTAATCAAACTCTCATTTTCAGTGTTTTATGTTAAAAATTACTCTTATATATCGGTGAAGGTTTAATCGGTAATATATTGATTAAACCTAGGAATAAAAATTTGTGTTTTCTTTTAAAGAACTCTTCTAAAATCTGTCACAGATAGACAACTGTCAGTTTCCTGCATTGGGAAGTAAGTGATTAACCATAACGCATCAACCCTCTTTGCATTCTATTTAAACCCTCGCTCAGTTACACTACTGTAGCATCGTAATTTTAGCGCTATTTGGTGGTGAAAACAAAGGAATATAGGATAACATTGGATTCTCTGGTATTAATTTTCTTTTATACTTATTTTGTATAGTCTATGGTTAGTTCATGCTAAGTCACCTCAGACCTCAGAAAATTTAAGAGTTAAATGAGATTTGGGGATCAGTTGGCCATATGTTCACATTCTATGGACTAATAAACAAAGAGACATCAAAAGTAGTGAAACTTTTAAAAATACTTGTGGCGAGCTAAAAAACATTTAAGTATTTAATTTGTACTGCATATCTGTACTGCTTATATCCTGGGCAAAGCCCTGAGCAAGTGTTACCGCATATACAGTGATTACCATGCCTGAGCCTGCAAGAGCTCCATTCTTGATGAAAATGTTCTTATCCACTTGGGGGCACTGTGATCAAATATAAAGGGAGGGGAAAAAAAGAAATAGAAAAAAATATTTGATTTATTTCAGTTAGAAAAGTTACCCATTGTCCTATCTGTAAATCTAATTATACAACTCTAGATAAAAATGCCTTTTAAATATATCACATAGCTGAGGTTTTAAATTTCTGATCAGGTATAAATTAAAACATACTTTAGTCTCCAGAGCCAGACAGCAGCGACCACCTGCAAGTCTTAAGAGGTGCAGATTCTCAGGCCTGTAGGCACTGGGCTCCTTGTGCCCAGTGCCTACAGGCCTGACTTTTCCTCAAGCTCTCCTTCAAAGACCGGCCTGCTTTTTACTAACGTTTGGTAGCCAACACATTGGAAAAAATTCTGAAATATTTTTTAGTGTTTAGCTTATGCTACATGCTTGAAGTAGTGTGTAAAATGTCTGACTTCTTAGGGAAAAAAATCCTTTGTCAGTTTTAATAAGTAGACTCTGAAAACAAGCTAATTTCTCTGTTTGTAGATAAACAATTGGATTCCTATGAGCTACAGCAGTCACTGGTAGTCACCACCCTTCCCCAAACCCTGCTTCAGAAAATGTAATCAGGTAAATTTTGTGACAAATCTTTTGTTTTCTATCACGGAGATAAATTGGCCACCTATTTATAAAACCTCTGTCCTGTGATCATGTCAGATCCATGATTAGAATTCATGATAGTGTTTCTAGCAATGTTTCATAGCATCTCTGGACCATATTCACACACATTAAAAGAGGGTTAGACCCACTATGTGTATTTGGTAAGCTGATTAACCTTGGATAAAGGTTCAGGCAACTGGGAAGCCAGTGAGAACTCCGTTTACTATTAGTGAAATAGCCAACTCCAGAGTCTGACGACAGCTCCTGTCTGGAACAGCTGTACAAAAGGAGACCCACCATGCCCAGCGTTACTGAGGAAAACATGACTCCCTTGCTCTTCTCACAAGAACTCACCTAAACTATTGGAAGAGAATGCCATCGCTCTCAGAGCACAACTCCAGGCTCCTAGTTTTAGGAGGGGGACCTGTCTAGACGCCTAGACCACAGAGCTGTAGCTTGAATTCTGCACTCCCTCCTCATGTTGACTCACTCTCTGCTTCACATTTGCTGAGACATCTTCGGCGGTGAGTGTCTTTGCCACCTCTGTCTTTCAATGTGGATTCTCCTTGGGGAAATCAAAGTACAAAATTTCTGTTGCATCTTCATGGTGAGAGGAGACAGTTGAGGATATGATCACCCAGATAATGTGAGAAAGTGCTGGGTAGGTTTGCTCTATTTCCAGAAGATTCTGAGCTGTTTTATGCCTGTGATGCCATGCGCTTTGCTCAAGATGGCTGACTTCAGAAGGCACCTTGGGAGACTTCTCTTTTTTATCGTGATTTGTCAAAATATAGTTCCCTGTCATGACATTCAGGTGTAAATGGCCTTCTTCATGTGTGAATACTGTTTCACATAGAAACAGTACACCCAGCAAGGGGTGCGTATTACTCCAGGATACAAAGGATGGGGTTGTTCCTGTTAAGACATCAGTACATCCTGATTAGACATTGTTTGCCAGATTCTGCACATATAAGAGGTGAAAAGTTTACATGAAGATAAATGCTGGGACTGGAGAGACGGCTCAGCTCTTAAAAGCACTTGATGCTCTTCCAGAGGTCCTGAGTTCAATTCCCAGCAACTACATGGTGGCTCACAACCATCTGTAATATGATCTGATGCCCTCTTCTAGTATGCATGGGGACAGCACACTTATATATACATAAAACAAATAAATAAATCTTTTTTCATTTTTTAAAATTGATTTTTTATTAACTACAGTTTATTCACTTTGTATCCCAGCTGTAGCCCCCGCCAAACCCCACCCTCCTCCTTCTCCTATGTCTCTCCCCTAGTCCACTGATAGGGGAGGTCCTTCTCCCCTTCTTTCTGACCCTAGCCTATCAGGTCTCCTCAGGACTGGCTGCATTGTCTTCCTCTGTGGCCTGGTAAGGCTGCTCCCCCTAAGGGGGAGGTGAACAAAGAACCAGCCACTGAGTTCATGTCAGAGACAGTCCCTGTTCCCCTTACTAGGGAACATTCTTAGACACTGAGCTGCCATAGACTACATCTGTGCAGGGGTTCTAGGTTATCTCCATGCATGATCCTTGGTTGGAGTATAAATCTCAGAAAAGACTCCTGGCCCAGATTTTTTTTTGCTTGTTCTGTTGTCTCCTTGTGGAGTTCCAGTCCCCTCCAGGTCCTTCTATCTCCTCCTTCTTTCATAAGATTCCCTGCACCTTACTCAAAGTGTGGCTAGGAGTCTCAGCATCTACTTTGATACCCTGCTGGGTAGAGTCTTTCGAGGCCCTCTGTGGTAGGTGCCTGTCCT
>CM053763.1:26776490-26830617 GCA_028658305.1 Pachyuromys duprasi
CAGAATAAATTGTACTTCCTAATGAAATCAATGTAGTTGCTAGAACAGAACATTCAAAGTACGAAAGACCAGAATGCAGTGTTAGATATTAACTAGGCCAGGTTTCTAAGAGTTGAGTGTACTTTGAGGAAAGCAAGAATGAAGTGCATTGGGAACAGTCACTTGGCATATCAGCACAGCCTGACAAGTGTGCAGAATACAGCCCAGATAATGTAGGCATCAGAGTTTAACTGTCAGGTAAAGTCTACTTTACTTGAATTTGGGTGAAACAGGGTTAACTTAAGTATAACTGGAAACTCTAAAAATTTATTTTATTTATGTATATGTGTGTGTACTATCATGCATATCCATGTGTCATGTGACTGCAGGGGCTCATGGAGCCCAGAATGCATCAGGTCCCCTGTAACTAAACTTATAAGCCTCTTGATGTTGGTTGCCGGGAACCAAACTCAGAGTGCTCTACATGAACAAAAGCTGAGATTTGTCTGATTGCTAACCTTTTTGGTAAAAAAGGAAAAAAATACCTCAAATTTGCAATAGTTCCTTATTGCCTTTTTAAAGAGTCCATGAACATTTTTTTTATTTGATTATAAAGCATATCAATTGACTTGTCTGGAAATCTTCAGAGGAACCTCCACACTAATTCATCCTTACTTTTCACAGTCCCTTCCTTCTGCTTTATGTTGCTGTCCGTGATCACTAGAGCTTCTGCTAATGCAGCACAAAAATTAAATCAGTAGAAACAGAGCCACCAAGATGTGTGTTACAGTACCAGAAAAGAGTGTGTCCTCTATCCTATTTTCCATCAGTTCTCCAGCAAAGGAATGAGAAAGAGACCCTCAGTGAACTGAAGATTACTTGGTTTCTAGTCAGTACCAGAAACAGTGTCAACATTGTTAATTCTCTGGCAATTCCTGCATTCCACTAAAAAGCAGATAAAGTGGGACAAGAAGTGAATCAGACACTGTACTCAGGGACACAATTTTGACACCAGTCTTTAAGAATGATAGCCATTCTGTGTTTTTTAAGGGAAGAGTAATACACACTCTTTATTGAAACTAAAATAACTAACTAAACAAAACTAGTTAGACTGTGGCTCCATGAAGAGAAGGTGGAGAAAGACATTTACAGCTTGTCATCTGCCAAGAACTGACTCTTTCTCATGTACTTTAATTGGTATTAAGAAAAATATAGACACATAACCAAACCTTCAGTAGAGTGCAGGGAATTATATGATAAAAGGGGGAGTTAGTATGACCAGGAGAGGACAGGAGCTCCACAAGGACAAAATATATCAGGGCACGGGAGTCCTCTATGAGACTGTTTCTCCAACCATGGACCATGTATGGATATAACCTAGAACCCTTGCTTGGATGTAGCCCATGGTAGCTCAGTTTCCAAGTGGCTTTCCCTAGTAAGGGGAACAGGAACTATTTCTGACATGAACTCAATGACTGGCTCCTTTTGCCTGCCTGCCCCTGATGGAAGAACCGCCTTGCTAGGCCACAGAGGAGGACATTGCAGCCAGTCCTGAAAATAACTGATAAGCTACGGTCATATGGAAGGGGGAGGAGGATCTCCCCTATCAGTAGACTTGGAAAGGGACAGGGAGGAGATGAGGGAGGGTGGGGTTGGGAGGGAATGAGGGAAGGGGCTACAGCTGGGATACAAAGTAAATAACATGTGATTAATATTAAAAAAAAGAAAAATATGGACTTGCCATTAGATTGGCTTGTTAATTTCTGCAGTACCATCCTGATCTTCTGCAGATTCATGGGCTACAGTTCAAATATTTATCCTCAACCTCATATGTAGAAGGAAGGGAGAGTTGTTCATGTTTAATTTTAAAAGTAGAACCCAGAATATGGTTTTTTTAATTTTTTTTTATTTTGGGTGCATTGATGTAGAGATGTCAGATCACGCAGTACTGGAGTAACAGACAGTTATGAGCTGCCATGCGGGTGCTGGGAATTGAGCCTTTGGAAGAGCAGCCGGTGCTCTTAACCACTGAGCCATCCCTCCAGCCCCTCACCCCAGAATACGTTTAATAAATAATAAAATAAACGTTTTCCTCAGCTTTATACAGGCAGCTACACATGTGGAATGGTGTTGGCAGTTGAACCTAGAACCTCCCTCAAGCTACTGAGTACTCCCACTGAGCTACTCTGTCAGTCACAAAGTATGTTTCTGCTTATATCCATTTAACCTACAAATATGTGACTCTGAAGTGATTCTTAAGATGAAAATATTGAGTTGTGTGAACTATCACACGATAGCACTCTTAGGGAAAACACTGATTCCTTATACATATAAATCCCCTTAAAATGAAAAAAGGAAAAAGAACAGATTTTATGCCCAAGTTGTGTTTTGAGAGGAACGACTGACTTGAAGGGCATCTTTGGAAGCAGCGGCATAGATGCTTTGACAATGAGAAATGTGTCCACTAGATGGCGCAAGCACTCCCCATAAATGTCTGATGACTGCAGACTTGGTTAAAGAAGCACCATTTACAGATTAGACATTTACAGATCAGGACATTTTATTTTCAAAAATGTAAAACTGAGAGGCCAGCAGAAGGCGGAGTGGCAGCTCACTTTGGACATATCAAGCTTGTCAGGACCCCGTACCGAATTGATATAGAACAGCTCTAACGTGTGCTGGCTTCGGGGAAATTACAGCTGCCACAGGGCCACAACTGTCTGACACTGATATGCCAATAGGGTGGGTAGATGTCAAAGGTTGTTTTTCTTCTTCTTTGTTGACCATATAGGTTTCGTTTTCCATTTTATTTCACTTCTTCTGACAGAAATACTATGAGTACAGGTTTGTAGGCACAGGAATCATAAACATGGCCTTATTGAGCTTTAAGCTAAAGGAGAAAAAAACTGTATACACTCAGTGCAGTGAATTCAAACCTCGCTGGACATGGGTTTCTTGTTACTCTTGGCTTTGTCTTTCATTTTCCTGCACACAAAGTGAGAGAAGACTTGAAGCAGAGTTTTCTGTAGTGGTGTGTGGAATTTGTTTGTTTAGTTGATAAATAGAAGGTAAGCTTGGAAACATCAAGTTTCAGTAGCTTGGGAACACATAGCTAGTCTTGTGCAGACATTTCTTTTGTTGGGATTGGACAGGAGGCTCAGTGGTTAAGAGTGCTGACTGCTCTTCTAGAGGACCCCAGTCCCAATCCTAGCACCAACATGGCAGCTTACAACTGTGTATAACTCCGATCTCTGTGTGTCTGGCACCATCTCTGGCCTCTGCAGGTACCAGGCACATATGTCTGGTGCACAGACATACATGCAGGAAAAATACTCATATACATAAAAGAAATATTTTTTGAAAAATGCCTAGTGTGCCTTTTGAAGGACTTAGTAATATAGGGCTGAGAAACAATTGCTTTTCAACTTTGTTCTTTATTTAAGAAAAAGACTTTGGCAGTGTGTATGCATGTGTGCACGTGTATGTTTGTGTTTGTGGTATGTGTATAACACATGTGGAAACCAGCATGGAGTACTGGTTCTCTCCTACCATGTGGGTCCTAGCATTGAACTCAGGTCCTGAGGGTTGCAGCAGATGCATTTACTTATTCAGCTGTCTTCCCATGCCTTGCCTCCCCTCACCAAGAAAGAAAGAAAGAAAGAAAGAAAGAAAGCTTTAAAGCTCATGGGAAACAGATTTTTTTTTTAATGTGGGAAACTGATTTTATATCTGTCTACTTCTGAAATGATGAGTTTCTTTAAGAGCACACAAAGTACAACGTTAAAACAATCTAGTCATTCTTTTCTTTCTCCCCTTTTAAAACAGATTCTCATTAGGTAGCCCTGGCGGGCCTGGAACTAGCTAGGTATGTTTGTTTTTGTCAAGCTGGCCTGGAATTGATTTAGCACATTTTGAACTCTTGCTCCTTTGGCATCAGCCTTCCAAGTGCTACTAGCCCAGGCAATCTCCTCTTGTTCACCACACAGGAGTAATTTTTAGAAAGTCATGTATATTGCCGTTTTGCCTGCACATACATCTGTGTGCCTGTGTATGCCTGGTGCCTATGGAAACCGGGAGAGGGCATCGGATCCCTTGGAACTGGAGTTACAGTCTTGGGTACTTCCTTATGGGTTCTTGGAACCACACCTGGATCCTCTCTGCAAGAGCAACAAGTGCTCTTAACCCATGAGCCATCTCTCTAGCCCCTTAGTCTAAATATTTTTTGTGTTCTGTTATTAATACTAATACCAATAACAGCCCTTTGGTTTATTCTGTAGATTGAAAAGCCTCTTCACATGCAGGGCTCCACAGCTAACTGGCTTGTGCTGACTGCTACAGTCTAGGCAGTTATTTCTGTTCCCTTTCTACACTGACAAGAATAAAATTCATACCAGAAAAGTAAGCACTTGCAGGAAATAGGAACTAAAAAACCATTCCTGTTCTCTGTTTACCTCTCTCCCTTCCCTCCCATGCATGCAAAACCACCCCACCCATTTTCACAACTCACTTCTATTTTGCAAAAATAAAAACAGTTGCAAAACAAACAACAACATCAAACTGCATCTTTTTGTTTCCAGGCACAAGTTTCTGCATTACTGAGTACTCCTGCTGGCATCCTGCTCTCCTCTCACAGGGGGCCACACCTTTGCCCACAGATCTAACTTCCGCGCCTGGCATGTTCGCCACCAAGCAGAAGTGAGCATGAATACAGGATCCCTTTACACTCTGCCTGTCCCTGTGTGTGTCTCATGGCCAACATCGGCTCATGCTTGGTTCATCCCAGCATTGTCTGCCACTGGAACAACACTGAAGTTTTAAGCTTGTTTCTAATAGTAATAAGCCAGAGTTTCAGCATTATGTTCACCAGTGCTAACAGCGATGTTTAACAGTGCCAGCTGGCTCATGTGTTCAGTCCTTGGACAGAGAATCCCTGTATTGCTACCAAATAGATCCTAATGTTTTCATATGTTAACATGATACTTTGGATTGAAGCTGTCTCCCTCCGGGGAGGGGGTTAAGAGGAACCAGGAGCCTGTTCATGGCAGCTTTCCCACTTTTTGCTTAAATCTCCTGTGTTAACTTCAGCTTTAGAATAACCTTCTGATGCTAAAGTCAAAAATTATTCTCAATCTAAATAAATTCCAATTTCGTGGGAAAATGCAAAGGAGTTTTATTTTATTTTTATGCGGGTCATAAATACTTTTTACACAGAGTTCTCTATTTCTATCTTATAATTATTCCTAGTCACCATGGTAAGAATAGCCCTCTGGCAACTCATAAATGCATACCGACCCAGCATGTGGAGGATCTTATGATGCAGATTGGACATAATCTTTTTCCAAAAGATGTTGATCATTTTGGGCAGGTAATGGACATTAGATTATACAGAGGCCATGGCTATGAGGAAAAACATCATGCTACCTAATACAGGAAGTAAATGTGTCTGATTTTATTGAGCTTATTTTGCAGGTTAACCTACAGAAAGTATGTTTGACCCAAAGGGATGAGAATAAGTAGGCATTGTGAAACTGAAACAGTAACTCAGCTTAAATAAATATTGGAAGGAGATGATATTCTAAGAAGTGACACGCTGCTGGAGAAGGAAAGACAACATGCAAACAATTTGAAGAACAGCAAGAGTCCAAAGTATTTGAAGAAAGGGGTGCTCAGTGTGGAAGTAAGTGATGGGCCAGATCCAAGCATCCAAGCAGGGCGTGTTTATAGATGGGAGCTCAGAATATATGAAAAGAGTGCCAGGGCAGGGCTAACGCAAACCCATGCAAAGCTAGGGCTGTGGGCTGCTTATCAGAACTACTTAAGCACAGGGGAGCAGGGCAGAGACTGGCATACTGGCACCAAGATGCAATGTCAGGGCTAGAAAACCCTCCAGGACATCTGCTGTTCAGCACCCCAAGGCCTTGATCCAGACTCCACAGTCCTTAACTGTAGATAAGATTGACCACAAAGCATAAAAATGAGGTTCAAGTGAGGTGCATAGTTTAGGCAGACCAAGACTGTTGGAAAGGGAATCTGTGGAACTGGCTGAGCAGCAGAAGGGGATCAAATACATGGATTTGTCAACTAAGTCATGAAAATGTGAATCAACAGCCGGCCTAGGAAAATTTCAGTGCTCCCAAACCATGTCCTTGCTAGCTGAGACCAGAAAGCTGTATTGAAGGATGTTCAGGAATCATGCATAATACATGGAGCTTACAGACCAAGTGTTATTATTATTTTTTCTTTATTATTATTATTTACAACTTATTTGTTTTGTATCCCATTCATAGCCCCTTTCCTCATCTCCTCCCTGTCCCACCCTCCCTCTCTCTTCCTCCCCTATCCCTCTGTCTTAGTCCACTGATAGGGGAAGTCCTCCTCCCCTATTGTCTGGCCCTACCCTATCGGGTCCCATCAGGACTGCCTGGATCCTCTTCCTCTGTGGGCTGGCAAGGTCGACCCACCAGGGAGAAGTGATCAAGGAGCAGGCAACTGGGTTCATGTCAGAGACTGTCTCTTCTCCCTTTAGTAGGGAACCCACATGGAGACTGAGCTGTCTATGGACTACATCTGAGCAGGGGGTCTAGGTCCTCTCTAAGCATGGTCTTTGGTTGATGCATCAGTCTCTACAGCCTCCGGGCCCTGTTTTTGGTTTTTGGTTTTGTTTGTTTTGGATTTGTTGGTCTCCTTGTGGGGCTCCTGTCCCCTCTGGGTTCTTCTGTATCCCCCCTCTTCCATAAGACTCACTGCCCTCTGACAGACCAAATTTTAAAGCAAACCTTCTTTTACAGATACAAATCTTAATAGACTCCTAGCAAAGTTACAACTGTATAAGTATCTACTTCAGACTGGGACAATAGTTCCTTTTAAACAAAACATAAAAACTGAGTTGTATATTTGTATTGCTTAGGACTCTCATGGTTGTTGCCCAGCCTATTTCTCCAAGACTGCATTAGAGAGTTGGTCTCCCATCCAAGTACTAACCAGGCCCAACCCTGCTTAGCTTGTGAGATCAGAGGAGATCTGGGTATTCAAGTCCATATGGCCATGGACTCCCAGAGCACCTTCTGTGGAAAAGATTCTGACTGTTTGAGACACAGTGCACGCTATCGCCTCCTGCCGTGTTTCTACATGTCTCACAGTTTCTGCTCCAGGGTCCTTGAAGAACCTGTTTAGTTTCTTGTAGCTCAGCATCATGTTTACTTGCCCACAAAGCCTCTTCCTAAAAATCCAGTGCTCCAGTATGCCCTCTGTGGAGCACGTTCACTCCCAGGCTGTTGTGTGTATGCTTCACTTGAACTCGTGAGCATGAACAAGATAACTTAGTATCTCCATTTATAGAAAAGGGAAAACTGACGATTTGGGTGACCTCTGTGTGTATAATGTTCAGCCATATTTGAGCTTTTTTCTTTAGGGGGATTTTGTGCCCTAAAGAGAAGTTACCAACAGGAGTGGATTACAGTAAATAATCTCATTGAAGAATCAGTTAACATGTGATACTTAATGTCCTTTATTGACATAATATTACACTGGACCCCCAGGGACATTTGGATTTTCAGACCCATTACTCTTCCTGGGGAGAAAGGCATATTTTCCTGGCTTAGTCAGGGAAGACATACCCTCATCCCTCTAAACTATTTCTGAGCCATTCTATAATCAACTTGGAAAGCTCAGTAATGTTTTATTAATATATAACAAAACGATAAAACTTCTGGAGATGAAGGTGGGGAGAAGAATAATGAAATTAGGAAAAACCAAGGAATCAAATCTTCATGAAATATTTATTCTATGACTGAATATATTAAGACAATAAAATATTAACTTCATTTGGACATTCTGTAATATATACTTGCAGTCTATCATAAATACATACAAGTTTTCCAATTAAAAATAAATTTTAAGAAAATAAGGCATTAATTTTGAAAGTTTTCCTCTTTGAAAGGACACAGACCATTAAAGCTATGTATTTGGACTTTTTTTTTTTCACCGCTAATTGAGTTCTAAAAGAATGTCATCCACCATTTGGCAAAGATAAATATTAGCATGCTGTCTTTCTTTCTTTTTTTTTAACTTCTCTTGTATGAGAATAGCTACTGTTAAATAGCCCAGACTGGTCTGGAACACCTTCTACCAAACAAGCTGGCCTCATAATCTCAGTCTTCTTCCCTCAGCCTCCTGACTGCCACAATTATAGGTAAGGGCTACCACGTTTGCCTTAAAAAAAAAAAAATCTACTTAGAGAAAGATTTCTCTAAACAGTCTGATTTAGACTGTTTGCCTTCTGTTTAGATATGCAAAAGTTCTTTACGTTCAGCTGTTGAAAATGCTGAGGCTTACCTAGAAGAAGGTTAAAATTCACGAATAGAAGAGAAATTGCCTTGTACAGTTAATTCTAGGCAGAGTTCCACCTAAGTAAATTTCTTCACTCTTGTCTGTCATTATGTCTCCTGTTTACATATCTTGGAAACTTAACTTTTTGCTCAACATTAGGAGTTACTGGTTTTCTCAGCCCTAACTTGTCTCCAACTGTCAGGCACCTTTGTGCGGTGAAGACCCTTTCTTTTGTACCTTTCCTGTTCAATTACAGGAAGCATGAAAAACTAGAAAGTATTTACGTGTAGGTTTCCTAATGATCAGGTTGCAGTGTTGTCTTGATTCAGTTTCTTTCTCATCTTCAGCTGAAAACAAAACCAAAAAAGAAAAAGAAAAAAGAAAGAAAAAAAGAAAAGAAAAAGGCTTAATCTCATGGAGTTAAATAAAAGCAAGAATGTCATGAAAGGAAGACTCTTTTATGCAAGCGGTAGAGAACGTGGCGCAGGGTGACTGCAAGTGCCGGAGGGCATTTTGGTCCCTATTGGTTTTCACATCAAATGCAATGGTGCCCACAGATAGCCTGTATTGTTGTCAGTTAAATGGGATCATGAGTGTCTGAAAGGTGTTTGAGAATGAACCGAAAATCATTTTCACAAGTGGATGATTACTTCTGCCACATGTTAACCGAACTCCATCAGAATGGCCCAGCTTTTTGAGCCTGCATTAATTGCTCTTTCAACCTTGACTGAGGTTTCTCTTTAAGAAAGCCCTTTCCAGGACTAAACTACTCTATATATTGATTTTTTTTCTTTCTGTATTTTTCCTTGAAAAAAAATGAAGCCTTGTAGAAGAAAAGCCGTTATTATTCAACATGTAGATTGATTGTTCTATTTCTTTGAATAGAAAGCTGGACTCATAGGTGATCTACCCAAAGTACTAGTCCTTTTTCTCCCCCAAGCACTGAATAATTCCTACTTTCTGTATACAATTATGTTTTAAAAATATTCATTATTGATGATTTTTCCTCATAAAGTAAAACCATGAACTCTCACAGCATGGACCCTATGCAAATAAAGTGTCATATTCTCCTTTCCATTAGAACTGTATGCCACTATTCTAATTGAAACTAAACTACAACATTTAGTAAAATGTTTGGAGAATTCTTTTTCATTGAAAGCATTCTTTGAACAGTCTTCAGCTTAGAAAGATTTTACAGAGTGTTTGTAAAGTGGTTGGTTAAATGAGAGCCTTTCTTCACTGTAACCATTTTCTGTCTTAGATATGGCATATACAGTATCAGCTATGTCCTAACTATTACTAGGGAAATGCATGGTCATCTTTATTGTATTACAGGATGAGTTAAGTCAATTTTAAAGACTGATTAGAAAATGAGTTCTTCAAATTTTCATTAATTTTTGATTATATGCATATCAGAATGAATATATTGTATTTATACAAAATGCTTAATTTATTAGTAAAATATATTTCCAAGGATATTGGCTTAAAGGAAGATAATTCACAGAATGTTGTATTTTAACTTATTTTTTTCTAAGTATAGTCAAAGGGATATTGCATAAAACAACAATTTAAATACTTTGTAAGTGGCAATGATGACAGAAAAAAGTAAGCTTAGTAGTTATTCCAACAATTGTCTTGTTTAAAGTTTATCTTTTACTAAACTTTATGTTTTATATGAATCTGTTGTAACAATTTACTGATACTAGAATACACAGAGTTAATGATTGCCATGTATCTAAAGAACATTTTATTCCTGTTGCCCTGGAACATTCTGAGAGATTCTGTAAAGACTATGTTGATCCATAAAGGAAAACTCGGAGAAAGTAGCCATGGTATATCTTTCATATTTCACCTGGTTTGTTAACAGATGACTCTTTAGAACAACATTGCTTCCAAAGTGATTGTGCATTTTTTAATGAGATACTCTACTGAAAAAAATCAACAGATAAAACTGTTGATTTTAAAAGGAGGGGTTGCTAAAAATACGCTGCATACCTTGTGGGTAGAACCTGTTGTATCTTGAGCTTGACCGTTACAGAGAGACAGAGAGCCACAGAGACACACAGAGAGAGAGATCTCAAGTAGGCAAATACCTTCACTGTTTCCTTTTATTTTTAAACTTTCCCATAGCAGTATATTTTAAATATACAATTAAAAATTGTTGGACTCTGGCATTCTATGTCTCTAATACATGAAGATACACTATGACCCCATTGGGTGGTTAAATACAAAAAAGTAAATTTAATAGGCCAGGAAACATTAGGATTGATTTAGTTGCTTTTGTGCCTTGACTCTTGACAGTGGTTTGTGTTTCTTTGGGGGAAAAAAGACTAAAACAAAACTCCATGCTTTCCACCAGAAACCTCTGCAGCTGAGGTGATGGCTCTGCTGTAGCCATTCTGCCTTATGAAACCAAATGCTCCAAGGCTTTCTGCGTCTGTATCTCACCCTGGTATTGAGTTATGGCTGCTGAGTTCTTAGCTACCTAATCCAGTGTGAGAAGAGAAGATTTTAAAGTTAAGCAGATCATTTTTTTATTCAAAGAGATCAATTTCTGAATACTGAAGTTGGGTGTATTGATGAAAACAAATACTTTTAAATAGTATCTGGGCAGTTATTTTCAGATAATCCAAAATCCTCGAGCGACATGAGCACTGTCCCTCCAGAATGAGAGAAGATTCTGCTGACACGTGCTTGTTTGGTAGAAGCATGTTTCTTAAAGCAACAAGAGGCCATCTTGTTCCAAATTCAAATGACAAGAGGAAATGTAAACTCCATCTTTCAAACATACTACTGTTTTAAAACACAAGTATGCAACCAATAAAAAAAATGCTTTCAAAGAGCTGTCTAATTAAGGACATTTGCTATTGTATATGAAATAGCAAAATTTTTGTTGAACTGCATTAGGCAGTTATAATTGGTGTTTATAGTGAACGTGAGATGCACGGAGGCCCTTTTTAAATCTTTAAAGAAATATCAAATTGTTTTTTATTACTATTTGGAGTCATATTTACTGTGTGCAAAGTCCCTAGAAATTAGTGTGGCGCAGTCTCTCTAGAGAGAGCAACGCATTTTTTCAGCATTCTGTATGTCATAACACGTATTATCTAGTAAAACATAATTTCTGAGTAATTTTTTATATCTCCCTAAAATTGAACAATCTTTTGGGATTCAGATACCATCAAAGAAAAAACAAACGTGCAACGTGACATGGCACACTTTTTAAAAAGTGGCAAGAAGGTGCCTCAATAACCATCTTCCGGTGGCTGGAGAGAGAATGTTTTGATTTTTATGAGATGTCTTCTGATCAACACTCTTCCTAATGTTTATATAATAATATTTTTTTCTCCTTTGCCTCACTCCTCCATACTTCAGCCTTTCCAAGTAATCCCAGCCCCCATCTGTAGTAAGCTTAGCCTCTTCTGAATTTTAAACATTACAAGGGCCTTGAAAATGGAAGATCTCCTTTAACTGGTTATTTCTCCACTATACTCAAGAGAAAGAACTAAAGGTCCTTGCCTCTGTTCTGAGTTTTCAGTTAACTGTGGAGTCAGATGACTACATACCCAGAGTACTTCTTAACAGTGATTTTCACGATTACAAAACTTGGGTGCATTCTCACTCCATCGCCACTGATAATGTATCACTCCATAGTCATTTTGAAAAACAGCCTGTCAGTTTCTCACACAGGTAAACATGCACTCTGAATATGATGCAGCAGTCTAGTTTGTGGACATGAGACACAAGAAACAAAAACATGTAAACACAGAAGGCTCACGTGCAAATGTTCACAGTATCTTTAGATCTCATAAGCAAAGGTGTGGAAGCAACTCATACTCATGCCAACTTGTGAATACATTCCTACAGTGGAGTAGGCTGCTTAGCAATGAGTGGGAACTGACTCCTGTTACATGTAGGGAGGACGGATCACACAAGGGTTCTTCTAAAGGAGCTTGAACACAAAAAGCTGTGTGATACAGAATTCCAATGACATTGTAGAAAACAGGATGAGCAGTGAGGTCAGATATAGAGTCATAAACAGAATTGGGAAGTTGGGGAAAGGAGTAATGATGATGGGCATGAGAAAACTTGATGTTCCACAAGTTGATTGTAGTAGTGACCACAAGATGACACTTTTAATTGTTATTTTTAGCATTCCTTTTAATGGCAGCCTAGTCGTTTCTTGTTATGTGAGATTGAAATTTTCATTCTGAAACAATAGTAGAAAACTGTTTCTCTTCATACATTTCTTGCTTTTAAATATATTCCTTACAAAGAAAAGACTCTGTCCTTGTAGCAGTAGAGAGGAAGCCAGGCCTCCAGGAAGCTAGAAAATCAATCATGAAGCCATGCTCATAGTGGAAACAAGGCACGTGGAAGCTTTAACATATTCTTATCCAGTAGGTATATATTTTGATGTATTTCATTCATTTCAATTTTTATATGAAATTTTTATTTGATTAATATGAAATTTTTACAAAAACAAAAGAGTATATGGTTTTTGCATAGTGTATACAACACTTCATATTTGGCAGCCTTTTGTTGACTGTTATTTCATTTTTCTAACATGTAAAGCTCATAAAATTCATAATGTCATTTTATTTCGGGATGTTTGGGGCTGTCAGTTAATGTATGTGTTTGAACAAATTATCATAGTGCAATGGCTCAAACACTTCAAGGTATGACAAGCTAGTATGCAATTTTCTTTTATTCTTTCTGTTTATAACATCTTACACTAGTTTCCAAATGCTGTATGTATACATGTATTCACCTACCCCTCTGCTGTCTATGTGTAGAGAAACTAGCTGTTATTCTAAATTCATTGGCCAGCATTTTGCATGATGTTCAGCTGGCTACTGCTCCTCACCTACCCTGTCAGAACACTCATTCTAATTTGCATGTGGTAATGATGGTTCCTCTATCTCCCTATTCACTTTCACTTGCTTGTGACCCATCTGCCCAGCACTTTGCAAAGTGAGAGGCCTTGAGAGAGCTGAGAAGCAGGCTGCAGTCACAGGCCTGGGTTATTCCCAGTGCCCTCTCCGGCCCCTGAGCCACTGTTAACTACTCATCCTGCTAGTGCCCTTTGATACAGAGCATCTTTCGTGTCCACAGTAGCAAGCTCCTTGGGTCACTGTTGTTAACCCTGTAATAGGAGCATGGGTATGTGCATTTCAGGAGAGGGAGATTATATAGAAAAGACAGAAAGAGAGCAGCTGAACACCCTATCACCACAAACACAGAGGAGAAATTAGAGGCTAAAAGAAAGGGCATTTAGGGGACATTGGGAAGAAACTGAACATGTGAGAACAAGAAGAGCTGAAATCTCCACCATTCCCTAAATGAATCCATATTGAATCCACAAAAGCATGCAGTGGTCTTAGGTACATCACGCTTATCAGAGAGATCTCAGCAAAATTAGCTGATGTGCCTGAAAGCAAATAAATGCTTGATTGGGCTCTTTGAGTGATACTTCCAATGCAAGAGCACAGTTATTTTGGCGGTTGATAGCTTCTTGGTTTCTTACCCTAATTCTCATAATGTAGAAAACAGAAGAATAAGGATACTAAGTGTTTCATAATTTTATTCCTCAGGTAATATGGTCATTAATAATTAAAATATTCATTTCATGTTTGTTTTCTGAAATTCCAAATCATTAAGTATGGGTACAATGTTAAATCCTCACTCTTTTCCTATACATATAATGAAATTTTTCTGCAATTTATTAACTTTAGCAAAGTCATAACTTCAGTGGCAATAGATTATTTCTTCCTATGATTATGCCATTGGTAAATATGGTTATGCAACTAGTGAATGCACTCCTTACCTTTGAACATCTGTTGCCAATTCTAAGTGATACAAATTGCACGATACCATGTAAGCATACATTTTTATGTGGGACTATACTTATTACCTGAATAACTCCACAGTAAAAAGTTAGACATTTCTGTATTTTGCCATGCTGTTTCTCAGGAGAAGGGCTTTTTGCTACACTTTCCTTGGTACTGAAGACAGTGTCCATTCATCCACTATACCTTCATGAGCATGCCATACTAGCATTTTTAAAGAAAGAAATGATATGTTTGCTTTGTTTTATAAAAGGGGGAGGCTCAATTTTCAGCTGTGAAATTGTGAGAGGTCAGTCCTTTAAACCCTCAAATAAACTCTTACATGTGATATTATTTATTACTTATGATTGTAGACAGATCAAGTTTATTTGAATAACCTTTGTGCTGATAAGCCTCTACTTTCTATTTGTTTGTTTGTTTATTCGCTTTACATCTTGACTGTGGCCCCCTCCTCTTCCTTGGGTCCCACCCTCCCCTACTCCTCAGAAAAGGGAGCCCCACCAACCCACCTGAGCACATCAAGTCACATCAGAACTGAGTGTATCCTCTTCCCCTGTGGCCAAACAAGGCAGCCCCGCCAAGGGAAAATGATTGAAAAGCAGGCAACAGAGTCTGTGACAGAGTCATCCCCCACTCTGCTTACTAGGACCTACATGAAGCCCAAAATGTCCATCTGCTACATCTTTGAGGGGACCTAGTTCCAGTCCCTGCATAGTACTTAGTTGGCGCTTCAGTTTCTGCAGACATCCCTGGGCACTGGTTAGTTGGCTCTATTGGTCTTCTGATGGAGCTCCTGCTCCCTCAAGATCTCTCTATCCTTCCCCCCACTTTTCTACAAACTCCCTACTCTTCATGTAATATTCGGCTGTGAGTCTCAGCATGTTTCCATCTGCTGCTGGTTGAAGCCTCTCAGAGGACAGCTATGGTAGGCTCCTGTCTGTAAGCATATCATGAATAGTGTCAGGAGTTGGCTCTCTCCCATGAGTGGGTCTCAGGTTGGGCCAGTCATTTGTTGGACATTCTCTCAATCTCTGCTGTCTTTATCCTTGAACATCTTGTAGGCAGGTAAATTTTTGTGGGTAGGTTGGTATTCTGCTTCCTCCACTAGGAGTCCTGTCTAGCTAGAGGGCATCCTCTTCAATTTCTATTACCCCTCCTACTAGGATTCTCAGCTAGAGTCACTCCTGTATTCCCCCAGGAACCTATTCTGTCATAGGTCTCCAGCTTGTCACAGAGATGCCCCTGCCCCTGGTTTTTCTTCTCCCTGAAGGCCTCTGTCCTGCCCATGCTCTTCCCAGGACTGATATCTACCCTCTTTTCTCTTCATATTCCCCCTCCTACCCTGTTCCATCTCTTCAACCACTTCTGCTGTCTATTCTATTTCTCCCTTCTGAGTGATATTTAAGCATTCTCCCTTGGGTCCTCCTTTCTACTTATCTTCTTTAGGTTGTTGAATTGTAGTATGGTTATATTGTACCATGTGTCTAAAATCCGCTTATAAGTGAGTATATCCATGTGTGTCTTTTGCGGTTTGAGTTACCTCACTCAGGAAGATCTTTTCTAGCTCCATCCATTTGCCTGCAACTTTCAAGATGTCTTTGTTTTTAACAGCTGAATAGGATTCCATTGTGTAAATTAGCATGGTTTCTTTATCCATTTCTTTAGTTGAAGGATATCTTGATTGATTCCAGTTTATGGCATTACAAATAAAGCTGCTATGAACAAATTGAGCAAATGTCCTTGTTGTATGATAGAGCATCTTTGTGTATGTGCCCAGGAGTGGTATAGCTGGGTCTTGAGGTGGAACTATTCCAAATATTCATACAACATGGTTATACAAGTTTGTACTCTCACCAGCAATAGAGGAGGGTTCCCCTTTCTCTATATCCTCACCAGCATGTGCTGTCACTTGAGGTTTTGATCTTAGCCATTTTGATGGGTATAAGATGGAATCTCAGAGTCGTTTTGATTTCCATTTCACTGATGACTAAGGACATTGAGCGTTTCTAAGATTCTACTTTCAAACTCAAATTGTGATAAGACTTGAAAAAATTTTAAATAATCCCTCCTGGGAAGTGTTGGCACATGTCTTTAATCCTAGCACTCAGGGGGTAGAGGAAGGCAGATCTCTGTGAGTTACAGGCTACCCTGGTCTACAGATCAAACTCCAGGACAGCCAAGGCTGTCCTGTTTCAATAGAGAAACCTTATTTTGGAAACTAAAAAAAAAAAAAAATTCTACTGTGTTACACTGCGTCATTGCATGAAGTGTTTGCATAATAAATCACCACCATGAGCTTGAGCTTACTTGGTTTTATTTCTTCCTTTTCTCCATGGATACTTGAGCATATTTTAAAATATTCGTTGAAAACAGAAGTTATGTTCTCAAGGCTGTGCAGATAGTTCAGTAGGTAAAGTGGCCAGAACACATGTAAAAAGCTAAGCATGATTTCACATTATTTACAGCCCAGGATTGAGAAGGCAGAGACAGGTAGATCCCCAGAGCTCACTGACCAGCCAGCCTTGCCTACCCAGCAAGCTCTAGGCCAGCAAAAGGTCCTGGCACAAAAAATAAAAATAAAAAATAAAAATAAATAAAACAAGACAAAACAAGAAGGGATAGCACCCGAAGAACAGCCCCATTGCTCTCTGAATGCCACATGAATACCCATACAAAAGAAACATGTACATTCACTTCCATATATATATGAACACATACAACAAAGGAGTTCTATTCAAATGAATGACCAGGTCAGTCATTTCAGCTTAGATTACAGATATGATGCAGAGTTAAAAGCCATAGCTGAAATGATGCTAAACTAAATGATGTTGCCTTTTTTATTAGCTGAGTTTCATAGTGAAAAAACTGTTCAGTAGAAAGCTTCCATAAACCACATAAGCCTCAAAATGACAGAGCTGGCAGAGAACTTAGAAATCAGGACACCTAGTGCTGTCCTCTAGTAGGCAAAGAAATGGAAATGGATATTGGTGCAGACCTAGCGCAAGGTCAGCCAGCTGGATAGTAACCTTTCACCCTGGGTTCTTGGCTCTGTGTCCACCCCCTTCTCAGGCCACACTTACCAGCTCCAGTCCTCTGAGCACTGAAGAATTCAGTACAAGTTCCTTCACTCCTAGCCTCTGTATCTCCTAAGAAACATGTGCGAAAATAAAATTTCCAACTGGTTCTTTGATTATCCTTTCTAACTCCTACTTCGTTCAATTTGTAGTAAGGACTGACAAATTGTAAGGCACATAAATCAATTCCCTTTCAGGAATCAAGAATCAGCAAAGACATCTTGTAACCCAGAAGCTGCGTGTTGTCTCCGATTTCAAATAAACTAAACTTTGCCTTTAGGAGGCTGGTCTCATAATACCTATGGAAGACATATGGCACTGGAGAACCATACTGCTATTTATGCACTCTTGTGCTTTTTTTCCTACCAGGTACCTGTATGCCCTTGGACAGAAGGTATGGAAAAGGTGGAAAAAGCGTTACTTTGTTCTCGTTCAGGTCAGTCATTTATTTTCCTGTTAAGTAATTGCTCTCTGACTGTGACTCTCAGAATTGTTATTTGTTTGTGTCATAGCTCTTTATAATAATTCTTGTATTAGAAATTAAAACTGAGAAAGATTTTAAATAATTCACTAGAGGGTAAAGAAGTAGTGAATTCATTATATGCTAGCACAGATAACACTTTTTGTATCAGCCAACAACCCAAGCAACTTATGATGAAATGACTGAGATTCTGTGCTTTTGTACAGAGTGCAGCTCTTTTCCTTTGTCAGCCTCTGTGTTCAGATAGTTGCAGCCTCAAATTCAACAGTCACTTCAACGTGTGACTATGAAGTCCGTGTGGAAGAGGCAAATAATAATAATATAGAAATTGTGTTGCCAGTCAAGGCTTCCTAAAAGCATCGAAAGGATGCTTGTAAACAACTGCAGCATCCAGGTAGTGTGGAGAAAAGCTGTGGTCCATTCACTCTCCCGCTTTACACAGATATGTCATGTCTGTTACATATTCATGTAAATGTGCTTTTAAATCAAATCATTCACGCTATTTGTCAGTGATTGGATTCCAAATATAGATTATTGGAACATGTGCTCATCTGACCTTTTAAAATCATGAGCAACCCTTGTTGCTTATAATCATTAAGTTCTAGTTACCTTAAAGCAAAGCTTTCAAAGTAGCCATGCCATTCCAGGATACAGTCAAACTATTTCATTCTCAGTGGAAATATATGAAAAGAGAGAGAATCACTCTTGGAATCCTAACAGAATAGCCTGTAAAATCTCATTGATTCCTACCACACATTAGGCAAGCTTAGCTGGGCTAAATCAAAATGATGTGGGGAAATTCCAGTGGAGGAAAATTATCATTTGCTGTTTTCTACGGATACAGTCATCCTTCAGTTGCTGGGAAAAAATTAGTTTATTGATGCCCTGTGGTAGCATCGAATCTTTATGAAAGGTGTTAAAATTCAGTCAGAAGTAACTCTGTTTGTGTGGCAGATCACCAATCTGTTTTATTCTTGGCTAAAGGGCAAATATTTCTTGTGTGGCTTATCATAATAATAAAAGGTATTTGTGTGTCTTAGAGTAAAAGGTATACATGTGTAAACTGCACACGCATTCACACACACACACCCCTGCATCCAGTTCTCAGCAGTCTGTCCTCCCAAACCATGCCTATTAAATATCTTCTACAGTTTTTCAGTTGTGCCTTTACACTGGCATAAAATGTAAATATGTTTATGAAGAAGTTCTAACATAAATTCTTTTTGCTTTCTAATTGTATTCCCATTATCGATGTCTCCTCTGCATCTAACTGGACAGGCTTATCATTGTGATTTATCGTTGTCACATCTTTTGGAAGCATTACACTGACTTTTCATGGAAACAAAGCTGCTTTTTCAGTTATGTTTAATGAATTTATATAGAATCTCATATAATTCCATAATCTCAGTAGATGATTTGGGGGAATAAACAATTTTTGAACAAGCTAAGCTGACTCTAAAGAGTTTCACTGATAGAAATGTGAAAAAATATGAAACTGTGTTTTAAAGAAATGTGCAGATAGCATTTGTTAGTCTGAAGACCTGGTAAATGGCAGTACTCTAAAAGTTTCCAATGTATTCATTGGTTCAATATGAAAATTAAGCTTCTAGAAACTGGATTGAAAAGTTAAATGTCGACCTAATGCTTTGTGTCCTGGGAAGGCTTAATATCATCATTTGCAACCTAGCTTGTTTCCTAGTAAATAGTCACATGACTCAAAAATTTAAATGCAAACTGTGCACTTCAACTATGATTTATTAGAATTCAGAAACAAAAGAAAGAATTTTCAGATTCATAAAATGATTTTTTGAGGGACATTATATGTGGAAATGAGTTTTCTAGATAACTGAAAACCAAGTTTTATTTTAAAAGAAAAAAATCTAAATTGAATCAAAGTAGATGCTAAATCAATATGGTCTTTAATTTAAATTTAAGAAAAATTCTACCAAACTTGAATTAATTTGTATTTATTATACTTGTTAAATATTGTAGATAGATGATAGATAGATAAGTAGGTAGGTAGGTAGATAGATAGATAGATAGATACAGATAAATAGATAGAAACACACACAGAGAGGGAGAATTCTGTGCCTAACTGTGTTGAAATATATATGCCCATACTCTGACAACTTTTTGAAGTTTCAAACACAATTGAATCTTTCTTCCAATTCCAAATGTAATGGGAAGACAAATTGAATGCACTCACTTTGAAATCAAGATGGATATGTATGGAGATTCGATGAGAATGACCCATTGGGAGGAACTGGGTAGTTTTTATTAGTGTTTTTAAAGACATCTTTCATTCTATCTGCACACAGCTTGTAGGTCCATACCTGCAGGCTGCATTATTGAAAGGTGAAGGAGTCGTTTCTCATAGGGAGGACGGTGGACCCTGCTGTGTCTGCTGCTGCCGTCGGCACAATGGTGCTCGGGTGATAATGTGAATCTCATCACCACTGTGAGTGTGGATTATGTGAGTGATATAGCTGGAAACCCGGCCATCAGCCCAAGAATTTGTACTCATAAAAATTGATTGAGAGTTAGGTTTGGCCAGCTGCAAAGTCATTGTTCCAAGTGAACACTCGAGGAGCCACTGAGGTGAAAAGACTTTTCAAAGACTCATATAAACATGAAAATCGGAGGCAAAAATGTCGATTTAAATTAGAATCAAAAAATCAGAAAGCAAATTATCTGTTAATGTATGGTATTTGCCTAGCTTCCTATGTAGGCTGCATTCCCATTTATATTCTAACCCTGATGTATTCATAGTAATAAATCTATTTTAATAACTGTCTAAGAGACTGCATTTTAAAATTGAAGGTAATTTTTTTCAAAATAAAAGAACAATTATTAGGAATGTATTTGAAATCTTGCCAAAATTAAAATTTAATATACATTTTCATGTTTCCCCAATATTATAGTATTTATTAGATTCTTTATTTGTTAGTATTTGTTAGATGATTGATATAAACTACTTCTGATAGTATATTCTTTTCATATTATGGTAAGAATTTATATCTTTGAAACCATTTTTCTTCAGGTAATCAGCTTCAGGATATATTTCATCTTTGATTTGAAACTTTTTTTTAGTTAAGTATGTGGAATTATTCCTCTTACAGTTTTCTAACATCTACTCAAATAGCAGTATATACCAAGTATTGTATATTTATGTGTCAACTCCAAATTCTCCTGAGACACTTACGTGTTAACCCATCCTTTATGTATTTAATCTGATCGTTATTAAGTGATTTTGTGGCAAGCATTCCCCTAAAGCAATTTTAATGTATGATCTTATTGGCTCTTTGGAATAAGCCTGCCAGAGTAGGTTCTAGTGCCCCCACTGTACAAATAAGATAAAGAGTGTACAGGGGTGTTATATATAAAGTTCTCAGGATTCGCCTCATGTAAGACAGAGGCAAGCAAATCCTATTCTGTTAGCCAAAGCTTATGTTTCTTGTTCCATATGGCTATGATTACACTAATGTATACAACCTTCGCTCTTCTAAAGATAAACAGATATCTTAAAAATCACTGGGGTCATTGGTGGCATAAGGTACAAAGCATAGAAGTTCTCCTAGGTTGGTGACCTGGAAAGCCCTGGGCTCAGGGAAGCAACTGACTGTGACATCACTGGAAACGGAAGCAGACATCTCTGTTGTGTTGGCCTTTTATCAAGTGTTTTCTGCCCATTGTCGATGTGTCAGAATCATGACTTGAAGTTGCTGCAAACAACAGCAGGCTATCAAGACATGATGTTAATTATGTATCAGCTGAGTTGGCACAGTATGTAAGCAGGCAGTGATCAGAACATGCTGCAAGCCCACGAGAAGCACTATTTCTCAAGAAGATGCTGTTGGGGTGCTGTTAGGATGAACCTGAAGAAGCAGCTCTCTTTGCCTGGTGGTTTTTGAAGGACCTACTGCAGCTAACTCCTCATAGGCATCTTGGATACTAGTGCATAGAGAACATGAAGGTGGTTACAGTGTGAGGGGTTTTTCATCTAAGAGAGCATCTGTCTGCTTGTGTAACAGGATAGTTTGAGGTGATAAAGGCATGGCTGTCAGGTCAATAAAGATCAGAATGGTGGTTCTGTTGCTGTTTAAATTAGGCATGCTCAGTATAGCAACGCATCAAAATAAAAGACCCCATCAATATTCCTGAATAGCACCTACTCCATTTTCCTGCACAAGGATAATCAAGTAACTCTTGCTGGTAGGATGCCCTAAACTCACGTAGGCAAGCATAAATCCATCCCTAATGGATCAAGAGTTCCTCCAGGTCTTACTAGCTCCCCCTTCTTTCATAAGATTCCCTGAACCCCGCCCAAAGTTTGGCTATAAGTCTCAGCATCTGATCTGACACCCTGCAGGGTAGAGCCTTTCAGAGGTCCTCTGTGGTAGGCTCCTGTCCTGTTCCCTGTTTTCTCCCTCTTCTGATGCCCATCCTCTTTGCTATTCTGAATGGTGATTGAGCATCTTAGCCAAAGTCCTCCTTCTTGATTAGTTCAATTAGGTATAGACCTGGAGAGGACAAGAGCTCCACAAGGAGAGCAACAGAACCAAAAAATCTGGGCACAGGGGTCTTTTCTAAGACTGATACTCCAACCAAGGACCATTCATGGATATAACCTAGAACCCCCTGCTCGGATGTAGCCCGTGGCAGTTCAGTGTCCAAGTGGGTTCCATAGTAATGGGAACAAGGACTGTCTCTGACAGGAACTGATTGGCCTGCTCTTTGATCACCTCCCCCTGAGGGGGGAGCAGGCTCACCAGGCCACAGAGGAAGACAATGCAGCCACTCCTGATGAGACCTGATAGACTAGGATCAGAAGGAAGGGGAGGAGGACCTCCCCCATCAGTGGACTTGGGGAGGGACATGGGTAGAGAAGGAAGAGGAAGGGTGGAATTGGGAGGGGAGGAGGGAGGGAGCTACAGGGGGATACAAAGTGAATGAACTGTAATTAATAAAAATTTTAAAATGCATTATGGAAAAAAGTTCCTCCATTCTCTTTTTAAAATGGAATAACAACCATGTCCACAGATAAAAATAAATATATCCTGTTATATCAAGTGAAAGATTAGAGTCGTAGCATATCTGCACCTTTATTTGTCTTGCTTAGAAATATGTTTTGTCTACAATGATGAAGTAAAAATATATAATTCTCAGATATTAGGTTTTGTATACATATATATACATATATATATATATATATGAATGAAGATGAAATTTCTGTATCTGAGGGACCAGATATTTATAATGCCAAACAAGACTATATATGTTTAAAAAACTTGTAATTCAAAGTGTTCTCGTAAATGTTGGCTGTTGTTTTTCTTTGTCATTTTATCTTTACAGTCAAACATTTTTTAAGTTGCCCCTTATTTTTTCTTAATCTCTCAAAATATATATCTTAATTAATGAAGAGAATGAAAAAAATCAATTGTTGTGGAGTTTACTTGGATCAAAGTGTGAGGGTAAAATAATATTTCACTTTTGGTTTATTTTTAAGTTAACTCTCATGCTTGAAATTAGAACTTTTTGTAGAATATTTGTAAAATCAGTTATGGTGGCAATAAAAGTTTTGATTTACCCTAAAATGTTAGCAGTGCATTTCATTTCACTTTGAAACTCCCTATAACATATGCTAATATGAATATTTACCTGTATTTCAAAAGCTAAAATTTACAAGATAGACCAACAAGATAAAGTAAGAGAGGACTGATGTAATAAGGAGAATATATACCTGATATGTTAGGCGCTGACCCAATGGGGACACACTCCTTTATCTTCTCTTCATAAAGAGAGAAAATCCTGTGCTCATTGTTATTTTTAAGCTCAGATCCAGGCAATATATCATGTTTCTTGTTTATGCTTCTCATAGCTATGCACATGGGCAAAGAACTTGGAAATAAGAATCACCTTTTGTTTTGCAGTCTTAGTTAAATTTTTATAGACCATTCAATAGGCTTTTAAAGCATTTTACAAAACTATACCATGAAATGCTTTGTATTTACCTGTCACCAAATGTAAGTATTCAGATAAATCTACTTCTTCATACAGTCTTCAAAACAAGAGTTTACCTGCTATGTAGAAGAGACTCAGTAAATACTTGTTAAATAAATAAGTACCTCCCCTCTGTTTGAGATCTTTCTCAAACCTTTATGTGAAACACATTAGTTTCTTATATTAGAGCATACATCAACCAAAACCTGGGGACAGTCTTTGATCCCTCTCTTTTCCTTACTTCCATGTCAGTCATAAAGTATTGCTTCTTCTATTATCAAAACTATTGTTTCATTTATAGCCATTCTGCTACCAAACTAACTGACCACCATTGTCTGAACTACTGTCAGAGTTCACATGCATCCTTTCTTCAGCTTCCTCTGCCACCATTCTCCTTACAACCTATTCTTCATAGAATATACATAACCCTTTTGACACATAACTCACATTAAGACACTCTTCTGCATAAATTTTTCTGGTGACTCCCATGGCAGTTACGGTTAGAAACAAACATGACCTAGATAAGATCCCATGTATTTCTGGCCCTTGGCTTCCTATCGCCAGTTAGCATCTATCATTTTAAACTCTGTGTCACTGCTACAGATCCAAAGATTTGGCATCTTGAAAGAGCCCAGATGCCTTTCAAATAGTACCTAAAAATATGAATTTCATTGGATTTCTCTGCTTATGCAACTTTGAGGAAAGTCCCTTGCTTTCCTTCAGATGGTTTGACGACTCCCACACCTCTCTGTAGAAGTCTGCACCTGCTCTTTTCCCCAGGGCTTGTTCATTCTACATACAAACTTGTTGTTCACTTTAAATGTTGACTATTCAACTGTGTCTTCTTTCTCACTCAGTTTAAAAGCCCTTCCAAATCTCTGTCACCGCATCCTGTTTCAAATTTTTTTCAAAACAGTTGTCTCCGTTTAAAATATCTTTATGGATAACATTAAAGTTTTTAATCTGTTTACCCTTTCTAGAGTACCTCTTTAGCACCATATCAAACATAGGTAGAAATTGACAAAATATTTGTTAAGTAGGTGGATATATGCAAATCACACTGCATTTTTTTGTAACAAGATTGCCCTTCCTTTCTTTACAGAATTTGGACTTGGTCGTTAACATCTCTCTATGCCATGTGGCCAAGACAGTTAATCGTAAATATATATTCCTCTCAAATCTGTCAGTACCTTGAAGACACATTCATTTTCCTTGATTAAATTAAGCTCCAAGGTTTTTGTATTGTTTTTTTTAATAACTCCAAGCAGAACCTTTGCCCTCTGCAGAGAACGTTTCCCACTAAGGATTTTAAAAGCCTTAATCTTTACTAAAATTAGACGGTGGTAGTTGCTAAGCTGCCAGCTGTTAATGTGATCCTGACAGTAGTATTGCACATATAAACCTGAATGCTGTGGTCTCCAAATCTCACAGTTAGCTCCTACGTGTGTGCATATGGGCAGGTGGCAGGCAGGGAGGCAATTAAGAACAAAAATGGGAGGTTTCCTATCCCAGATACGGATACCATGTGGGACCACAGTGACATAAGCCGAAATGCCCCTATTGAAAGTAATGATGCTGAAGCGAGACTTAACGCTTTCCTCGGATTAAAGTCTGTCTATCTCCCCGAATTCCCAACGAATCTGCCCTGTTTTGAGTTATTACAAGTGGCCCGAGTAAAGAATATTAAATGTTTATGATTGCTGCACTTCTCTAGTAGGGATTTTTCAGATTTAATATAGTAAATTAGATAAGCTTTGTTCACTAATACACCAGGAAGCTTCTAAGAACAATACTCCAGCAGAGTAGGTCAGGCCTCCATGTTGCTGTGTAAATAATCCCCTGGCTCGTCGCTGCAAGAAAGAGCGAGTAGATGCTGTCAGAGTGCTTGCAGCTGGAAGTGGAGGGAACAGGGAAACCCCTGGCTCCTGTAGATGACCTTTCAGCAGAGTCTCCCTCATTCCAGGTCCTTGTTAGCAAACAGTAGCTCCCAGTGGTTACTACCCGAATGTGCGTTGTGGATTCCTTGTTGTGTGCCTTATGAATGTCATGTTGCATGGCCCTGTAAAAGAAACAGGTCAGGTTGCAGCTCTTGGAGTTCTAGAGTAAGCTAATGGATTATGAAATGTGCATCCTATTATAGAGTCAGTAACTTGTGACTCGGAAGTCTAGTATTGACCGTACATAACTTCTAGAGCCAATGTTTTCCTGAAGCCAAATTGCAGGCTCCCAGTTGTCTCACGGGTCAGGTTTCCTCGCCGCCAGTGACAACTCTGCTCACCGTCGGTGTTCTGTTACCCTCCCATCTGTACTCATTGTTGTACCTACAGGCAGTGAGTAGAAGGGATTCTGGGTCTGCTGGGCAGTTTTGAGATGCTTAGATAAAATATAAAATGAAGAAAGACTTTTGATATTTCACCATTTCATGGCCATGTTTTAGAAACAGACTCAGTCCTCTAAACTGAAAATGTTGGAGTTTTTCTCTTTAGTTTCTTTAAAGATTCCTTCATTGGTACTTGAGACTTTGTATGTCTTACTGCTAAAGAGTGATTAATATTTTGAATCCCGCTAGAAATAGAATGTTTAACATAAACATTAAACAGGACGTGGGCCTATTTTTCAACATAAAAATAAACATTATCATGAGTGTTTTTCATTGCATACTTCTGGTCTAGTTCTTAACTGACATAAATTTTCACACTTTTTGTTGGTGATATATATTTTTTATATATTAAATAAATAAATATATTATATATATGTAATATATATGTTCAAGTCTGGATATTTTAATAGATAATAATGTGAGCATACAAATAATATTTGTAAAATCCTTTAAAAAGACCATGTTTTGTTTTGGTAAAGATAAAAAAATATCTTAAAACCTATAGTACAATTATCCAGGATAATTTCATTAGAAACAGAGCTTTGTAATACTTAAAACTACATTTAGATGCATAGCCACTTTTTCCTGTCTGCCCATTTATGACTCATTTGTAACGGCTTTCAGTTAACGTCTTCAACACCAAAACCATATACTCCTACTTTACCTGTGAAGATATGGCAAGAATGAACCCATGAAATGGGGGAAACTCGAAGAGAGGCAGAGAAGCAAATGAGTAAGGAGGCGGAAGACAGAGAGATGACAGTCCTGCTGTGTTCACACCATCCAGTTTTCTACCTTTTACTAACTGTGCTTGTTTTCTGCAGAATTCTCCACTCAAAGTTATCTCACTTTCGTGTCTGTGTGTGTGTGAGAGAGACTAGGGGGTGGGTAATAGTGGTGAAGGTCTTTGGTTTTATTTGGTTTGAGATAAGATTTCATTCTTTAGTCCAGACTGTCCTTGACGTCACCCTCCCAAGTGTTAGGTTTACATATATACTTGAGAAGAAATGAATAGTAAAGCGAAAAGACCTTGACTTACTTAGTATTATTATTATTATTTAATTTACATTTCTCTCCAAAACCCTTGGTAGTGCTTGATAGTAAGTCAGTGCTGTCTCACACAATGCCTTTGCCAGACATTCAGAGAGAATTGGTCTCTTATTGGGAAATACAGTTGTTTAAGTTTCAGAATGCAATGAAAAGAACACCAACCTAGCATGAGGAGGCACATCCCAGTCGCAATATGAGCGCTGTCACCTGGACAACCTTGGAAAACCAGGTGCTGTTCTTTCCTCCATTAACTAGAGTTGAGATCAAAATCACAAAGGGTCCAGACATCTTACTTCTTGGAACAACTGTTACAGCAGATTCTGAGTTTGTTTTGTCATGTTTGGTTGTGACAAAGTCTTATGATTTTGTTCAGGTTGGCCTGATACTAACAGTTCTTCTGCCTCACCCTCAGAAGAGTTGGAATTAGAAGCATACAGCTTGTTTTAGGGAGTAATCATAGAATTTATTTTCAATAAAACTTGGCTCTCAGTTTAACTCTTCCTTATTTAGTGACCTATAAATCTCTGAATATCCTAGTGTCTGAATTGCAAATGTATTCTCTTTAAATCTCTACTACAGAATCAAAATTTTTTAAATTCAAAAATTTCTTAAATAATCTTTTATTAATTTAGTAAATTTTTGCCAATTAATTCCTCAGTAGCATGTTGACAGCATTGTCATAAAATAAGCCTACAATGCTAATAGCCACAGTCATACTCCAATACAAATATATCTGACTCAGTAAGATACATTTTAGGGTAGTCCACTGCAAATCCAGAAATACTATCTTTTCCAAACAGTTTCTAGTTCAAACTACTTTCAAGTATTTTAGCTTCTTTTTTTCTACTTGGTTAAGTATATAGAAATGGTACATTTCTCACAGGATACAAATGTTTTTAAGACGTTAAAAAACACCTTTTTTTCAGGGCGGAAGAAACATCTTGACCGTTAAAAACACTTACTGTTCTAGAAGAACCGGGTTCAGTGTCCAACACCCACCTCTGGAGGCTCACGTTCACCTGTAGCTCTAATTCCGGTAGATCCAGTGCCCTCTTCTGGCCTCTTCAGTCGCTGCATGTATGCAGTATACACACATACAGACACACATATACAGTTATTAAATAAATGACACAAACACACATTTGCTTTGTTGTGTGAGTGATCACCCCTTAACTAGCTATTTTCCAAGTTTGGGTTTCATTCTTTCGCTAAGTTTGTTTTTGGAACCTTCACAGTGCTAGTGTGTGGACTGCTTGCCTATGAAAACGGCTAACAGCTTAGCTGTCCAGGTATCCAGAAAATTGCCTAAGCAAGACCTAGAATATGACGACACAAATTGACCTGCCAATATGGAAAGAGAAATTCTGAAAAGGTTCTTCATCTAGATGACATGCTATAGCTATTAATGGTTACTGAGATGTTCCCTTTTGGGGAAGTATGTGCCTAACACATTGAAGTCCCTGGGTTCACTCTTCAGTTCTAGAAGCTGAATGTTTTCTTGTTCAACACCTGGAAATACTGAATCATATATTACACATCTTATATGCTAAGCTGATTTACAAGAAAAAGTATAGCACCAACGACCAAAAACAAATGAAATGCTTAAGTTCCTATATGAAACAGAACTGTGACCGCAGCAGCAGCTGGAGTGTGAGATTAGCTGATATGCTTGATATTTATTGTCCAGTCAGAGGAAGTCTTAATTGAGATATGTTCCCAGAAGGAATTTAAATTTTAGATCTCAAAGAAATTAGAAAGAAAGAAAAAAAGCCAATGAAATCATGGACCAAGAGAATAATCTGCCCTAGCTTTATAAACTTGAGTGTGTAATTAGTATCTAAATGTGTGCAAAATTAGCCTTTAAAATTTCTATTAGCTTATATTCAATACTTTTGTTTTAGTAAATATAAGTGAAATATCAAAGTTAAGAAACAAAGGGGCCATGAAGAGATGGCTCTGTGTTTAGAAGCTCACACGGCACTGCAGAGAGCCCAAGTTCAGTTCCCAGCACCCAGGTCAGGTGGCTCACGGCCACCTACAACTAAAGGGCCACAGAAGGCTCCTGATGCCTTCTTCTGGCCTGCACAAGCACCTGCACTCATGTGCACATCACACACACGCACATGTGTACACACGCATGCACACACAACTAAAATTGAAATAAGTGGAAACACTGCATAAAATATGTCTGAGCTGGTGATAACTCCAGGGCATCTGGTATTAAAGAACACAGAGATCTTTACCTAAGCTTCCTAGATTATCCACAGAGAAAGTTATACTGAATCTAGCATTATGAAACTAAACTGATTATTTTCATTCTTAAGGAATGAAATCAGCCATAAATCTATCTATCTATCTATCTATCTATCTATCTATCTATCTATCTATCTATCTATCTATCTATCTATCTATTTATCTATCTAAACTGTACAACAGTTGTATTTAAGCTGTTTTTTATTTTTAAATAGGCTCAGAAATTTAATTAAAAAAATCCCACAGCATAAGAACAAACCATTGTACTGTGAGAACCAAATGAGAGATTTAAATCAGTCATTCCCAGAAGTAGAACTTAAACAGCTTAAAAGTACAGACCCCAAAATGAGAACTTTGTGTAACGGGAGGTTAAACCAAAAATTGGAGAAATCTATGATAAACATTAAAATAAAATAAAATAAAAATCACAATGTAACTATTTATGGAATGTTAGTTAGATGCTAAAGAAATCAACTACAACCCAAAATGGACAGATGGAGAAAAATGAAATATATAATTTGTTAAAGTATGTGCAGAAAAGAATGTAAGTTCCAGTATAGTTTTTATGAATCTGAAAGGAAGAAAAATAGAACAAAAAAGGACAAACAAAGCAGTGCTCTACATAATACTGATTGGTAAGATTCTAAAATTAATATTACCCCAAATTATCCAAGAGCAAACACACAGTATCCTAAGATATACATGTCACCTTAGCAATTACACAGTGAAGCTACAGTGATGGAGATGTAACGTTTCATTACAATGTGTATGTATGTATTAATGTATGTATGTACTACGTATGTATATATATGTGTGCGGGTACCGCTGAGTTTGTGTGATTCTATTCTGAGTGCTGGATTCTATTCTCTTCTACCATGTGGGTCCCAGGGATTAAACTTAAGTCATGTTAGGCTTAGCAGCAAGTACCTTTACCTGCTCAGCATCCCAACAACCACAAAGATGGAAAGAACATTTAAGATCAGCCACAGAGCAAGAGGAAAACTAAGTACAAAGTAGTCACCACTGAACTTCAACATGCACACATATCCCTCCAACAATGGAATAATACCTACAAAATGCTTACAGAATTGCCATAGTACACACTATACAAAAAACAACTAGACTGTCACTTGTGAGTATATACAAGACATTTTGATATGAAAATTTGACTCAAAAGCTTCTATTCAAAGAAGAAACTAAATTCAAATTTATTGCATGAGATTCAAGGAGTGAACAGCAAGAAAATCAAACAAAAATATATTCACATTAATACAAATTAATATTTAACGTATAAGATTATATATTTTAACAGTGAAGTATCCTGTCACTAAATGCTCATATCCTAACAGCAGCAACATGAGGTAGAAATAAAAATGAGGAAATCTGGAGATGATAGTAGATGTGAATAAAGAAATCAGTTTACTGTAATCAAGACCAGCTGAAACTAAAACAAAGATAAAATAGGGCTGGAGAAATGGTTCAGAGGTTAAGAGCACTTCCAGAGGTCCTGAGTTCAATTCCCAGCAACCACATGGTGGCTCACAACCATCTATATCAGGATCCGATGTCATCTTCTGGCATGCAGGTGTACATGCAGGCAGAATACTGCATACATAGTGAATACTTTTTTTAAAAGACAAAGTAATATTCAAGAGTTCTTGTACTACTGTAGATGTGATGTGTAGCTCCGACCTAACTGGGGAAACCTAAAGATCTCTTTGTTGTTCATGTTTAGTTAGGGACCAAAAGCAAAGTTATATACAGATTTGTGAATATACAAAAAGATTGACCATGAAGTACTATTATAGTTGGTTGGTTGGTTCATTTTTTTTTGTTTTGTTTTTTGTCTCCATCATAAATACACATGTCAGTGAGTCACAGACCTGGAAAATAACAGATCACTGTTCTCATATGAGGCCTAACTGCTAGCTGACCTATAAAATGCAATTCAGCCTCAGATCTGGGTTTTGAGAAATGCTAAAGTACAAAATTCACACACAAACTACATGTGCTTCACAAGGAGGAAAGTCTAGATATAGAAATACTGAAACTTAAATTTGATTAATACATTTGTAGCTGAAAACTTTCTTTCTCTCCTTCTTTGATTTACCCTTTGCAGGTTAGCCAGTACACCTTTGCTATGTGCAGTTACAGAGAAAAAAAGTCTGAACCACAGGAATTAATGCAACTTGAAGGCTACACTGTGGATTACACAGATCCTCATCCAGGTAATTCTAAGTGGAACACTTGTCCAGTCATTTGTGGATGTGTGCAACTCTGGAACTTTTTGTTCCCCATTTAAAACTCTCCTTGGTGAATAGAGGGCTTATGTGAAACTCATGTGACTCCTGGGCAAGACTTCTTCCACTTACATCACCTGCTTCTCTGTTATATTCATACAATGAAGTAATACTCAAATTTTACCGATAGAAAAATTAAGTGAGATATAGCAATGCATACAGAAACTTTACTGGGAAGCAAAATTACAAAACAATTATATAATGAGTGGCAAATAAAAGATAGATACATACATACATAATATGTATATAGATACGTAGATACATGGATGGATGGATGGATAGATGGATGGATGGATTTATTTTTGAGGCAGAGACTGTATAGCCCTGGCTAGCCCGAACTCACCATGTAGGTCATCCTGGCCTCGAACTCACAGAGATCTACATGCCTCTGTCTCGAAATTAAAGGGGTGCACACGATGACAACCTACATTCTAATTTTCTTCACAAAAGCACATTCTTATATTTCTGCTCCTCCAAGTATATCAAAGTAGTTTGAACATCATCTAATGGAAAGTCTGAAATTCAAAATCAGAAACATCTTACGAATTCTCTTATGATGCCACAGCCAGAAAATTCTATATCTGACCTCATTTGGCAAGTTGCAGTTAAATTCCATGGATAGTAAGAATATTGTATAGAAATTACCTTCAGACTGTAGGTATAAGTGGATGTGAAATTGGTATTTTTAATTAAGATTGATAACTCGTTATCTGTAATGATCCCAAGTTCAAACCTCAGATACTCCAAAATGAAGCAGTCCAGTGTGTGGGGTCCTCAAGCTCTGGTTGTGAGCAGATGGTGCTTAAATGGATAGATGGTTGGTACTAAAATAATCAGCAGTGTTAAAAAAAAACCGTAGATGTTAAGATTTAGGTAAATTTTAAAATTAGCATTAAGAGATGAAGAAATCCAAATTGGTGGCCATCTTCACCAATTGTTCACTTACAAATACAAATACCATCTTGTCCAGGAGCCAAACTACCATCCAAAATGAGTTACCGCTTTTGTTTTACCTGTGTTTTTATTTTTTCTAAACTCATATTTCACTTACATGTAAAATGGCAAATATGCCAACATAAAGTATTTTCTTCTCCAGCACTAAATGCTGGATTTCACCATGGGTTTCTGTGGGGTGTGTTTGTTGTCCTGAGTCTCTTGTCAAGAATTGATTATCCCCATCAGCTCTATGTGGAATTATTTTTGCTGTGTCCCTTTAAATTGTGGACTGGGGGTGTGATCCTCAAGTAAGATCATTTAAAGCACTGAGTCCCTATGAATGAAGCTGGGTGAATGGGGCTAAAGTCTCTCAATCATCTTCTCATGCAGGTCTCCAGGGAGGCCGGGTGTTTTTTAATGCTGTTAAAGAAGGAGATACTGTACTCTTTGCCAGTGATGATGAACAGGACAGAGTATTATGGGTCCAAGCCATGTACAGGGCCACCGGCCAGTCTTACAAACCGGTTCCTGCCGTTCAAAGCCAGAAGCTGAACCCGAAAGGAGGAACTCTTCATGCAGATGCTCAGCTTTGTAAGTTTTGTGAAAATTAATTTGATTATCAAATAATAACCTTAATAAATACAAAATTGAGACAATTGTTCAATATTATAGCTTGTGTTATTAATTAACTAATTAAATACAAGTAGTTCCTGTTAGTCATAAAATTCATTACCTATTTTTTCACATAAATCTGGAATGATACCTGAATGTTGACCAACTAAGCGGCTATATTAGGACTATCTTATATATGTATATTTATGCATTAGCATTAGTATAAAAAAAAAGGAGTCATGAATCTGAAGGAGACCAGGGACCTTTTGGAGGAAGGAAAGGGAAGAGAAAAATGTCATAATTTCAACTTTTTAACTACAGTTTTTAATTTTGCAAACCTTCCAGATTTTTTTCAATTCTGTCTTTATATCATTAGCTGAGATTTCTTTTTAGACTGAGGAAAATATTGTGAAATCAAATTTTGTTAGGTTCCTAGAACACTAACTTTTGAAAAATCACTTTGTGCATTTGTTTTTTTGGTAACATGCAAGGATAATTGGGCTATTCCTTTCTCTGTTATAGAAGAACATATAGTTTAAAAAGTAAAAAAAAAGAAAGAAAATGGCTTTTTCACATGCTTTAATGGCACATCGTCTTCTGTATGCTGACTGAAACATTAAGACCAGGTGTATCCCTCATATTAATTCAGTAGTAATCAATTAAGTACTATGTAACGGCATATGAACAGTTACAAACACACTTCCAGCGCTCACCAGACCAAATGCTTTCTCTTATTACACTCTTTTACAAAACTTCTCTCATCTCTAGATAAATCAGATTATCTCTATCTTTAAATTCAAGCTGTGGCTTTTGTTGTCAAGATTCCTTTCTGGGAGAGTAACATCTTGACATCCATTATTTTCTTCTTTTCTTTTTCATGCATCAAATAATTATCCTCTTCTTCTTAGACACTCTTTTTTAATTACATTTTGTTATTTTTTATATTAATTAGTTTATTTACTTTGTATCCCAGCTGTAGCCCCCTCCCTCATTCCCTTCCTATCCCACCCTCCATCCCTCATCTCCTTCCTGCCCCTCTCTAAGTCCACTGATGGGGGTGGTCCTCCTCCCCTCCATCTGATCCTACCTTATCAGGTCTCTTCAGGACTGGCTACAGTACCCTCGAGGGAAGGGGATCAAAGAGCCAACCTTTGAATTCATGTCAGAGACAGTCCCTGCTCCCCTAACTAGGGAACCCATTTGGATACTGAGCTGTGATGGGCTACATCCGAGCAGGGGTTCTAAGTTATCTCCATTCATGGTCCTTGGTTGGAGAGATAGTCTCATAAAAGACCCCTGTGCCCAGATATATTTGGTCCTTGTGGAGTTCCTGTCCTCTCTGGGTCATACCAACTCCCCCTTCTTTCATATGATTCTCTGCGCTCTGACCAAGATTTGGTTATGAGTCTCAGCATCTGTTTTGATACACTGCTAGGTAGAGTCTTTCAGGGGCCCTCTGTGGTAGGCTCCTGTCCTGTTACTTGTTTTCTCATATTTCCAATGTCCATCTCATTTGTCTTTCTAAGTGAAGATTGATCATCTTACCCCAGGTCCTCTTTCTTGTTTATCTTCTTTAGGTGTATAGATTTCAGAATGTTTATCCTATCTTATAGGTCTACATAAGTGAGTATATACCATGTGTTTCTTTCTACTTTTGGGATACCTCACTCAGGATGATCGTTTCCAGGTCCCACCATTTGCCTGCAAATTTCATGATTTCCTCGTTTTTAATTGCTGAGTAGTACTCCATTGTGTAAAAGTACCATAATCTTTGTATCCATTCCTCAACTGAGGGACATCCGGGTTGTTTCCAGATTCTGGCTTTTACAAATAAAGTAAAACATGGTTGAGCAAATGTTCTTGTTGAATACTTGAGAGTATTTTGGATGGGCTGTCATACTGAGCCATCAGATGCAAGGCTCTGTCAGCGTGCACACAAACGCACACCTCAGGATGTTTTCCTGTTTTCCTTCCTCAGTGTCTTTTTATTGCTGTAATCAGAGATAATCCCTGAATTATTTTGCTTCCTGACTTAGATTCTCAATAAGCTTAGATTCGCTAAGTGTTCAGGTGTGTTCTTTCCACATGCACAGACCAAACTCTGCTCCTTATCCCGTGGGAGACAGCTTCACAGTATTTAATGTAAACCCTCTTTGTCTTCTTTCAGCCGGTGTTTGATATGTGAGCAGTCAGTGCCTCAGACGTGATATGGTAGTGTTGGTTTTCTTGTTCAGCTCCAACTTTGAAATTCTCAGTCCTGGTTTCATATGTGTACCTGATCTCATTCTTCTTCCATTTACTGTGTAGTGATGGACTGCATCTGCATCTTTGCATCTACCGTTGTGTCCACTTTATATTTTTCCTGTTTACTCTCACAGAAAAGAAGACTTGGAATGCATCCAAATTCTGGTGTGCATAATACCTACTTGTTTCAGCTATTCCTACAAAATATATCTGCGTTTACTCAGAACCCCTACACCCTTTTTAATATTAGCTTTTCATCAGTAGACTACTCCTTTATTCTTAGCTAGATTAGTTCCTTAAAAAAATGCCTTTACATTGCTATTGTATCATTTTTTTTCTATTTTTTCTAGTTAGTTGTTGCTTGTATAGGGAAATTTTTTTAACTTTTGAGCTAGCATAATTTTTCCTTTTAATTAATATACAGTAATTATCCACAATAATGAGTTTCATTAGAACATCTTCGCACACGTACATAATGTGTTTTTATTTTTTTCGCCTCTCATTACCCTCTCCTGCTCCCCCCATCCCCGGCACTTCCGCTTATACCTTTCCTATTCTCAACTAGTCTCCTTTGTACATTCATGGCTTTTTAGTTTTGTCTTTTCTTATCTGTTTTTGTGAGGGGCATTTGTGGGCTTTAGGGTTTTTTTATAACATCCTGGTGAGGGGCTGTTTATAGTGCGGGCTCCTTACTGGAGATCACACACTGAAGGAAACACAGCTTTCCCCTCCTGTATTAACTGTCTACACCTAGGGAAGGCGGGGGGGGGGGGGGGGAGGGGGCTTGCACGCCTCTGAGCACAGCACTCCCTCGCACTGTCCTACTTTCTTCCCTCTCTTTTGTCTTAGAGGATTTTTACTCCCTCTTCCACAGCATTCTCTGAACTTTAGAGGGAGGAAAATTGTTCTTCTATGTAAGACTGAGCTTTCAGCAGTCCCTTATGCTCTGGATTTTATCACTTACGTGTGTCTGCGTTTATCCTGTCACTCACTGATAAAGAGATTTTTTTTTTTACCAAAGCTAATGACAGCATAATCCCTGCATATGAACATGGTTACTGAGAAACATATCATGTCCATTTAACAAATAAAAACAGCAAGAGCTTCCTGGTTGTGGCCTATGACCTTCTAAGCCATGGATTTTTGACCAGACTTTACAGTATCAGAGGTGAATTCCACCCCATGGAGTGACTTCAAATCCCATCAGAAATCAGTTGCTTACTCCTCTTGCTGACTCACTATTATTGCAGCAGAGAGCACGTTTCTGGCTGGCCAGGCAGTACTGCAACACATAGAGTTGACAATTGAGTAAACCTCTGGCTGAAAATACTCCCTCCTGTCCTACCCGCAAGCAGCCTGCACAGTATCTTTGGACATCATGAGAGCTAGTTAGCAGGAAGAAAGTTTCCACCGTCTTTCTAGCTGGATTGCTATGTGTCCTGCCATCAAAGCACATGGTGTCTTCAGTAATAGAGTCCTGCCATCTGGTTCTGATAAGAAATCTTCAGACATAGCAAACATCTGTATTGCTTGTGGGGCCTCAGAGGGCATTAGCCAAAACTTCTAGGTAACCTACCCTGCCACTGAGATTTTCATTAACAACCTGTGGCTTCTTTTTTTTGGTGTGTGTGTGTGTTATAGTCATTTACTGTTCATTTATGTTAGTTGACCTCTAAAATATGTGTGGATTATTTTCTTATTACTAAGTTTTGAGAGATCTTTATATATTTTGGATATAAAATATTTATCAGATATGTCACTTGACTAATATTTTCTCATCTGTGGCTTGTTCTGCCTTAAATCCTAATGGTTCCTTTGAAGCGCTGGAGAGATGGCTCAGTGGTTAAGAGCACTGTTTGCTTTTCCAGAGATCCTGAGTTCAATTCCAACAGCCACATTGTGGTTCGCAACCATCTATACTGGCATCTGGTGCCCTCTTCTGGCATGCAGGTGTACATGCAGATAGAGCACTCATACAGAAAAGAAATAAATCTTAAGGGGAAAAAAAAGGAAAAGTTCCTTTCAAAAGAAATATATTTCAATTTTGATAAAGTCTATTTTTTCTTGCTCTTAGTTGGCTTTTGTTTTTAAGATAATGTATCCTAAAAATATAAATAAAAAATTAAAAATGCTGGGTATGGTGGCATATGTCTTTAATCCCAGGACTCAGGAAACAGAGGCAGCTGGATATCTGTGAGTTTGAGGCCAGCGTGGTCTACAAAGTGAGTCCAGGACAGCCAGTATTACTAAGAGTAACCCTCTCTTGAAAAAAAAAAAAAAGATAATGTAGCATGATGAAAACTCATGATTTTTTTCTGTATCAGCATCTTAAATGCTGTAATTAAAGGCCTAATTTCTTATTTTTTAAAAATATACTTGTTTTAATTACCTTTCTGTTGCTATGCTAAAATATGCAGACAAAAGTAACTTAAGAAAGAAAGAGGGGCTGAGAGATGGCTCAGCAGGTAAGAGCACTGGCTGGTCTTCCAAAGGTCCTGAGTTCACTTCCTACCACCCACATGGTGGCTCACAACCATCTATAATGAGATCTGGTGCCCTCTTCGCAGAAGGCCGATAAATATATAATGATTTATATATTTATATATATATATGTCTTTTATATTTTATCTTTTATATTCTTTTGTTTACTTCTCTCATTACTGGGTGCAGTGTTTCACTACATTTTTAATTTTTTCCTGGTTTCCCCTCCCCCTTTCATTTCACCCCTATTCCTCAGAAAAGGGAATCTCTCTTCCCCATCCACCCCAGTTCATCAAGTAGCGTGAGGACTGAGTGTGTTTTCTTCCCCTGTGGCCTGGCAAGGCAGTCCAGCCAGGGGCAAGTGATCAAAAAACTGGCAAGTGAGTCCCTGTCCAATGCAGTCCCCACTTCCCTTAATAGAGGACCCACATGAAACCTAAGCTGCCCATCTGCTACATACTGTAGGAAGCCTAGGTCCAGTTCCAGCACAGTCCTTGGTTGGTGCTGCAGTCTCAGCAAAACCCTCTGGGCCCTGCTTAGTCGGCTCTGTTGGTCTTTTTGTGGAGCTCCTGTCATCTCCAGGTCCTTTTCTCTTTCCTCCCAGTTTTCCACAAGGCGCCCTACACATCACACAGTGTTTGGCTGTTTCTCTGGACATCTGTTTTGAGGCGCTGCTGGGTAGCATCTCTCAGAGGACAACTCTGATAGGCTTCTGTCTTGCAGGTTTAACAGAGCTTTGTTCATAGTGTCAGGGGTTGGCACTCTCCTGTAGGGGGAGGGTCTTTGGTTGGGCATTCCGTCAGTCTCTGCTCTGTCTGCCCTATCTTTATCCCTGTGCATCTGGTAGGCAAGGTAAATTTTGGATGGAACTGGAAAAGATCATTCTGAGTGAGGTAAAACAAACCCAAAAAGACACACATGGTATGTTCTCACTTATAAGTGGATTTTAGCCATATAGTATAGAATAAGCCTACCGCAAGGCACAGACCCAAAGAAGATAAGTAACAAAGAGGATCCAGGGGAGGATGCATGAGTCTCACTGAGTAAAGAAGATAGAATGGGCAGAGGTAGTGGCTGAAGAGAGGTGCAGAGAGAGCAGACCCGGGGAGCAAGGGTGAAAGGACAGAAGCCTGTAGAGAAAAGAGAAACAGAGGGTGGAGACATCTCTGTGACAAGCTGGAGACCTAAGTCAGGGTCAGCTCCTGGGAGGATCCGAGGAGACTCAAGCAGATGCCCTCTAGCTGGACAAGTCACCTAGCAGAGGGAGGGGAATGTCACCCCACCCACAGAAACTTCAACCCAAAATAAATTACTCTTTAGAAGCTGGGCATGGTGGCACACAATTGTAAGCCCAGTATTCTGGGAGGCAGAGACAAGCGAATCTCTGGTCTGCAGAAGTGAGTACAGGACACAGAGAAACCCTGTCAAAAAAAGAAAGAAAGAAAGAAAAAAGAAAAGGAAAGAAAGCAAAAGGGGGTTTTGGCTCACCATTTAAGACATACTCTGTTGTGCTGGGGAAGCCAAGAGGGCAGGAGCTAGAAGCAGCCAGTCACATGCCGTACACAGTGAGTGCTTGTGCTCAGCTCACTTTGTGTTCTTTCTATCATACAGGATCATACCCTAGGGAATAGTACCACTCATGGTGGGCGGATCTGCTCACCTAGGTTAATTTAGTTACCTTAACTCCCACAGGATTGCCCAGAGAACCATCTCCTAGGTGATTATGAGATCTCAGGTTGGCAATTGAGATCAATACACTATCATTTGTGTCATGAATAAGAAATCTTCACCCAAAACAATATTTAAAATGTTTATCCTATAACTAGAAATATAATGTGCCTTTTAAAATTTGCATCTATTTTGACTTAGTTTTTATACTTGTTGATATACACATGGGTGTTCATGAAATCGTACAGGCATTTGGTAAGTTGAAGAGACTGCCCTTGGGCATTTGTCAACATCAGCCAGCTGCATTTTACTATACTCTGGACTCTCTTTTCTTTTAATGGGTTCATCTACCATATCTCTACTATACTTTACTAGAACTTTAGAACCCTAGTAGTTGCTACTTTTTATCTTGCAGTGAAAAGCTTTGGTTATTAATTCTATTAGCTTTCTTACAAGCAGACTAGAAAAAAAATGGTTTAATACTTTAAGGATTTGCTGTGTTTTCTTCCAGCTTTCATTTGATGTTCCGTTATTTCTCTACATGTGTCTTTTTCCCCTCCAGCTCTTTAAAAATTTCCTCATCAATTATTTTTTTCAGACAATTTAGTTATTATGTTTCTTTAGTTTTGTCATGAAAACATTACAAAGCTTTACTAAGAGAGAATGGGTTTTTTTTCCAGGATTAAAATTTTGCTGGGGAGAATGCAGTCGTGTTTAGTAGGATTAATTTTCTGTTTCTTGACCACAATCCTCTTTAATAGTCCTCATAGTTTGGCTGCCAAGACAAAAACCAGCATTCCAGGAGCACTGTGAGGTTTGGGCACCACTTCTTGTATTCCCATAGAATAATCACACACACAAACACTCACACACACACACTCGCACACTCACACACTCACACGTACCACCTTCAAATAGTTTCTAGGGCTACAGATGCTGAGTAACAGTGGTTCCCACATGGGAATCACTCTTCCACACTGTAGCTCTGCTGCCTGTGACTCAGCCCAGTAGATCCGTTAACAGTGCTTTTTCAGTTGACAGGCTGCTAGATGTTTGCAATCAGAGCCTATGTCTTGTTTTAATCTATTTCAATAATTAATTAATTAACTAATTAAATTTTTAGAATAAGCTGAAGAGGGAAGATGAGTACATTTCTACCACATCAGAGTGAGAATTCTGACTTCCATCAGTTTTTATTCAGTCTCTCTCCTTGCCTTCCATGATTCCATATTGTTCCTTTCTTCTCTTTTCCTGGTTGTCTTTTAGAGTAGCTTTTATAGTCATCAATAAAAAAAATAACAGAGTCAAAATGACTCATCACATAACTGTATGTAAAATCTTGTTTTTCTTTTTATTTTCTTGCTGACCTATAGTTGGTAAAGGTAAATTTCTTTTCTTTCTTTTCTGCTTAAATATAACTGTATTGATAAGAACTTGGAAGACTATCATCTTTTTTACAGTGTAAGCCTCCAACTTAATTTTCATTAACTCTAACATTTATTTTTTTTCTAACATTAGCACAACAGCAGAGTAGAAACAATCTAATATCTATCATTTATGCAGACATAAAATAATGTAATTATATGCAAAATGGCCTGAATATATGAAGTAAAAACTTTCTAGAGTATGTATTACAGTATTATTTTCACTGTTAAGAACCTACTTGTAGTATGAAAAGGTAGGCTTATTTATCCCTAAAACAGTCATACTTGATGAACTGAATTGAGGGACCATTTATTTTCCTTTTTTTAACATTCTCAATTTTATTTAAACTGTATAATTTTTTACTTACTTTTTAAAAGAAAGCTTTTTAAATTAATTGTAATGAATGTTTAAAGATGGTAAAAATTATAAGTTTATGAAATTTAGCTTAATATATGACTACTTTATCATTTTAGGATATCAACAATAATACATATTTATAGATTTCTCCAATAGATAAATCTATCTCAATTTTTTTCTTTAACTCTGAGGATGTATAGAAATCCTTGAGACAGAAGGAGAAAAATGGTTGGCATGTGCTGTTAAACAAAGTTTCCATCTTCAGTGAAGTAAGCTGCGTTTGTCAGATGAACAGAACTTTTAAAACTACCCTTCTTTGCTATCTCAATCCAAACCACCTTGCTTTCTTTTTTCTCTTCATTGTATATTAATGTTACATATTTTTATCTTAGTGCCATAAAACCAAGTAGTTAACCTCCAGTAATAAATGTGGAATGTAAACCAGGGGCCTGGAAGGATGGCTCAGCAGCTGAGAACACTTTCTCTTCTATTAGAAGATCTGAATTTGCATCCATTTGCCTGCAAATTTCATGATTTCCTTGTTTTTAATAGCTGGGTAGTAGTCCTTTATGTAAGTGTACCACAATTTCTGTATCCATTCCTCAACTGAGGGACATCTGGGTTGTTTCCAGATTCTGGCTTTTACAAATAAAGTAAAACATGGTTGAGCAAATGTCCTTGTTGAATACTTGAGAGTATTTTGGATAGGTGCCTAGGAGTGGAATAGCTGAATCTTGAGGTAACACTATTCCTAATTGTCTAAGAAAGCACCAGATTGATTTCCAAAGTGGTTGTACAAGTTTACATTCCACCAGCAATGGAGGCAGGTTCCCCATTCTCCACATTCTCTCTACTATGTGTTGTCACTTGAGTTTTTTCTCTTAGTCATTCTGATGGGTATAAGGTGAAATCTCAAGGTCATTGTGATTTGCATTTCCTTGATGACTAAGGACGTTGAACATTTCTTTTTTTTTTTTCAGTGTGTATTTCTTTTTTAGTAAAATTTTTATTTTTTAAATATTAATTACAAGTGGGAGGGTAGGAGGGACTGAGGGAGGGGGCTACGCCTGGGATTCAAAGTACCTAACCTGTGATTGAGATAAAAATAAATAAATTAAAAAAAATTAAAAAAAATATTAATTACAGTTTATTTACTTTGTATCCCAGCTGTAGCTCCCTCCCAATCCCTCCCTCCCTTCCTCATCTCCTCCCTGCCCCTCCCTAAGTCCACTGATCAGGGAGGTCCTCCTCCCCTTCCTTCTGACCCTAGCTTATGAGGTCTCTTCAGGACTGGCTACAGTGTCCTCCTTTGTGGCCTAGCAAGGCTGCTCCTCCCTCAGGGGAGGGGGGTGGTAAAAAAGCCAGCCATTGGGATCATGTTGGAGACAGTCCCTGTTCCCCTAACTAGGGAACCCAAGCATTTCTTTTTTAAAAAATTTATTATTTATTACAATTTATTCACTTGGTATCCCAGCTATGGCCCCTTCCTTTGTCTCCTCCCAATTCCACCCTCCCTTCCTTATCTCCCCCTATGCCCCTCCCCTAGTACACCTATAGGGGAGGTCTCCTCCTCTTCTTTAAGGGTTTCTCTGTCATTCGATATTCATATATTGAGAAATCACTGTTTAGCTCTGTAACCCATTTTTTAGTTAGATTACCTGGTTTTTTGGTGTTTAACTTCTTGAGTTCTTTATGTATTCTGAATATTAACCCTCTGCCAGATATGGGTTGGTGAAGAGCCTTTCCCAGTCTGTAGGCTGTCATTTCCTGAGTACGATAAAGAAACACATAGTATATACTCACTTATAAGTGGATTTTAGCCATATAATATAGGATAACCGTACTAAAATCTATAGTCCTAAAAAACTAAACAACAAGGAAGACCCTAGGGAAGATCCTTAATCCTTATTCAAAAGGGCAAACAGGATAGACATTGGAAGCAGGAGAAGACAGGGAACAAGGCAGATACCTACCACAGAGGACCTGTGAAAGAATCTATCCTCCAGAGTATTGATGCAGATGCTGAGACTCATAGTCAAACTTTGGGCAGAATACAGGGAATCTTATGGAAAAATAGGGAGATAGAAAGACCTGGAGGGGACAGGAGCTCCACAAGGAGACCAAAAGAGCCAAAAAATCTGCACCCAGGGGGAGCTGCAGAGACTGATATTCCAACCTTGTTTGTATGGAGAAGACCCAGAGCCCCTGCTCAGATGTAGCCCATGGCAGCTCGGTCTCCATGTAGGTTCCTAGTAAGGGGAACAGGGACTGTCTCTGACATGGACTCAGTGGCCTGGTCTTTGATCACCTCCCTCTTGTAGTGCAGCCTTGCCAGGCCACAGAGAAAGAGGATGCAGCCAGTCCTGATGAGACCTGATAGACTAGGATCAGATGGAAGGGGAGGGCCATAGGGGAAAAAGAGGGAGGGAGAGTGGGGCTGGGGGGAGATGAGGGAGGGGGCCACAGCCGGGATACAAAGAAATAAATTGTAATAGCTAGAGAGAGAGAGGAGAGAGAGAGAACAATGTGAGGCAGTCAGTTCTCTTCCTCCATTATGTAGTTCCTGGGTATCAAACTCAGGTCAACAAACTTATCAGCACGTATCCACTGAGCTGTCTCACCCGCCTTTGTTGTTGTTGTTGTTGTTGTTTGGTTTTTGTTTTTTACCTTAAAGTGTTAGTGGGCTTGATTGCCTATGTTTACTAAGTTGGAGGAGAATATTCATTTGTGACTTTATATTTGTGAATATAACTATCAGTAATCTAATTGTTGAAAAATAATTTTCCATTCATGTGTACTTTATCACATTAGTAAAAATTATTTGAAGTTATATATCATGAAATACTGTTTTTCTAGTTCAAAATATATTTAAGTATAAAAATTAATTATAGACTCATTTTCAGAAACACATATTTTAAGAATTTTTTCTATTGTTTTTAAAAAGCTATTCTTTAATCTTTTATCATAAAATAAGAACTGCAAGGGTTTTTTTTTTCTCTGAAATTTATTATACATCCTGGTCTCCACAGATGAACCATTAATGGTCGTTATTTTTAACTGCTTCTTATGACCTCTGCTGAAAGAAATAATGAATAAAAATCAGTAGCTATTTTATAAAAATAATCATCTTCCAAAGGTGACACTAAGCAAATTTTTACTTAGAGAACTGAAGATGCTAAAATAGATCATTTCCTTCAACTGTAAAATGCATGTGTTTTGCCTTCCTTGGTGTTCTGCCTCTTACTCATTTGATGCTATTTTATATTATAATATATTCAACTTTTAAAGACTCTGAGACAAAATATAAAAGAAGTTGAACTGTCTTATTTTTCAATCCAAGAAAAAAGTTTACTGTTTATCCATTTAATACTACTCATCATGTGACGTATTTCATCCATATAATCATCGGTAATCATTAAGTATAAAAGAACACAAATGGTATTTTACCAAAAGATGACCGTTGCTTATCTCACATCATCAGTCCATTGTCTTCCATGCCTTATTGCTGCACTCAGTTTTTGACATTTTGTGGACATGAGATTTACATTAGTTTTTGTGTCTTTTTTAAAATGTGATTCTCAAGACCCTTCAGCTTGAATTATATAGTTCTTCCATCCACAAATATGGCTGAAAGTTGAACTTGACATGGATCAATATGATCTGGGCTAAATATCTAAATGTGACTGATTATGTTAGCATCATGTCCACAGATCAATATTGGGTTTTATTATGAGCCTGACTCTATAATTGGGTTTAATCAATAAACTTTTGTCTCTTTTCCTTTGCAGTTTTAGGATTATACCACATAGGTTTTAGAAACCACACTTAGCTTACATTTAGGACTCTTTTCTTTTGGTGACCAGAAAGGGATTTATATGTGAATTTTAAGGAACAATGGGCATCACGTTTCTAACCGTGGAAGAGTCCACTTCCTGATAACTGACTGCTTGGTCAGAGCTAATGTAGTAACACCCCAGCACTCCTTTTGGGGAGTGTGGGGCTTTTTATGTCTATATTTAGTAAATGACATTGGAGACTTTGACAAAACATACCATTAACAAAAGCCATCGTGAAAGCTTGCCTTTTGATAAGCCCGCAGGGTCCATGGGTGTTGGAAGATGCAGTCTGTAAAGAGCAGTAAATCTGAGCCTTTATTGAAGCGCCATTTGGGAGGCGCATTGTCTGCGTATCTGCACAGGCGCGATGCTCCCTTTTTCAAGTCTCTTAAACTGGAAGCTCGGGAGCGTTCAATGCCATTTCTGCATTAGAGTTGGTCCCACTAAAAGCCCTGGACAAAGAGCAGTCTGGAAGTGATCCAGCTGAACCTTGTGGGCTTACCTCTGTCCTAGTTTGCCCATTTGGAAAGCAGGCTTCTGGCCATCATTGTTGTCTCCTTTAAGAACAGACGCGGACTGTTTGGGGGTTACTTCTTTTTGCAAGCATGTTCATAAAATACATCAGCTTTCTCTCTTTTTTTCCCACCTCCTTTTTGGACAGGGTCTTCCTATGCAACCAGGGCTGGTCTAAACTCTTATTTGTAGATCAGGCTGGCCTTGAGACCACAGAGAGCCACTCACAGATCCACCTGCCTGTGACTCACAAGTGCTGTGATTAAAGGTGTGTGCCACCATGTTCAGCCCAACTTCCCTTAAAACTGGGAAATGAGATTGTTCTTCTAGTAGATATTAGAAGCAACTTTGAATAAAACTTAGATTTTGAGCCCACACAATGGCTCAACAGATGAAGGCATTTACAACCAAGCCTGATGACCTGAGTGTCACCCTTGAAATCCACCTGGTAGCAGAACCAAAAGAGCCTACTCCTGCAAGTTGTTCTTTGACCCCGTCACATGCATCATGGCAGGTAAACTCTCACACACATAATAAATACATGCAGCTAAAAGTTTCTACTTGAATATATTCATTGTAAATAGTTTGTGGATTTTCCTCCTGTCATTTTGGGGCTTCATATTAATATCATATATTCTTTGCATCATAAAAATGTATTTAAGGGGAATCTTCTATTATTATGAGGCCTGAATTTTGTGCTCCTTGTAAACGATGTTGTTGATTATTAAAGCAGAAGCATAAATATGCTATAAGTGACCTTTTGAATTTTCAGATGCAGACCGTTTTCAGAAACATGGGATGGATGAGTTTATTTCTGCTAGTCCCTGCAAGCTTGACCATGCCTCCCTCTTCAGAATTCTCCAGAGACAGACTTTGGATCACAGACTCAATGATTCATATTCCTGTTTGGTGGGTATAAATTCTCTCTCTGGTCGCCTATAGGTTAGAATAAAAGATTTAAGAAAGTGAGAAATAGTTGCTGTAAAACATCATTTTATTCCTGACTCATTTAGTCACTGTTGTTGGGGTTAGGGATAAAGAATCCCAATCGATTGCTTCTCAATTTGAAAATTATACACACTCGAAGACCACTGCTGTGTCACTCAATAGATGGGAGAATAGAGTGGAATAGATGCTGAACTGCTTTATCAGCGCAAGAGAATGTTGACTGAGAGGAGAAGGCCTTACATAAAGATGTAAAGCTTCTGTTGTGGTTTTCACCAATACCTGCACAGACGTTTTAAAATTTCTACTCATCTAGCATTGCTATCTTCCATTGTCTCTTTGATTCCTAGGACAACATAGGTGACAAGAGGGAGAAACAGAAAAATTAGAGACAGGACAAGAGACATGGAGATGGAGAAGGACAGAGAACAGAGGGACAGAAGGGTAGAAACAGATGATTTAAGTAGATAACTGCTTCCTGGTATGTGTTGAATGTACAACAAACTTTTGATGTTGTAATTTATATTTTTCTTGACACCATAGAGTCTAGGGATTATAGGATAACTGCTATTTATTGTTGGAAATGGCATTTATTATCACTACTTGATTTTAATGGATACTAAGGATAATAACTTCATAGAATAAGTTATATTCTCTTTGCCATCCGTTCTCAGAGATGGTGTTCTTGGAGATATCCAGTAGACATGAAGAAATGAATCCTCTGTTGTCCTTACACTGATAAGTTATCAATTTGTTTGTGAGTCTGAGACTAGAGATGGAGTTGGTGGTAAACACCTTTAATGCCAGCACTTGGAGTTTAGAGGAAGGCAAATTTGGCAGGTCTCTGTGAGTTCAAGGCCATCCTGGTGTATGCAGAGAGTTTTAGGGCAGGAAGGCTAAATAGTGAGAGTTTGTCTTAAAAAGTATAAATAAATCAAGGAGAAAGGGATGGAGGGACAAAGGAATGGAGGGAGAAAAGGAAAGGAAGAGAAAATAGGAATGGAAAGGAAATAGGGTCTGAGAAAAATGCTACCATGCGTCTTGTATTTAGTGAGGGGAATGTGATGTGATCAGGAACAGTGCTTGGATATAGAGTGGGCTCAGCTGTCAATCAAGACTCACTAAATGATTTCCTCTGTGGTCCTGAACAATTCTGTTCACATTTCTGATGTAAGCTAAGTCATAATATGTAACATGTGTGACGGTTCTAAATATCAGAGACCCAGGGTCTGTAATGAGGCTGGTACATCAGGTGATTTCCCTTGTAATGTGGCAACTATGATGAGTGGCTTCCCTGTCCCCACAGGAGGGTTGGGGTAACACCCCTTCCCTTCCCTTTCCCTAATACTTTCTTCTGTCATGTCCCTGTCCCCCTCTTTCTTAACAATTTTTCTGTTATCCTTTAAATAGGTATCCTTTTTTAAACCTTTTATCCTTATCTTCTCTTTATCATTTTATTCTAATACATGTAAACGAGTTTGTCATGGTATTTTATGAACCTGCTCTACCAAACCCTACCCTCCAGCACTACTCAAAACTGGCTGCTTGCTTTCTGCCCGCTCTCACAGTCAGCATCTTACTTCAAGAGAAGAAACCACTGCAGGAAAATGCTAACCCTCTTACAGTCACAGAAGGGCAGAGTCGGAAAGCTGTTCCAGACATAAGCATGCAAATGCGTACCACTGGTAGACTTACAGAGATTTGCTTTTAGTTTGGGTGATAACATGCTTCCAGTGAATGGCCAGTTTCAGTGCTGGTGTCTGCTTTGTTAACTGGCTCGTAAAGAAGTCAGACTTTAGGAAGTATCACTCTTTGTGATTGACAAATGTAAATAAATCTTGTGAATACAATTTGACTAGTTTTGCATGGCAGTAGAGAAGGGCAAGGTGCCCATCATACATTGTCACAGAAATTACCAGTGCCTCAAGTCACTTCCAAAACTGATGACATTCCTTCAGAAAATAACATTTTAAATTGCGACTAACAACACAAAAGGCAAGAGACGTGCTGCTGCTGCTTGCAGTGCCTGAATATGCTTAACAGAAAAGCAAATCTTAAAAAGAGAAAATGTGTCTTTTTTTCTTTTCTCCTGCAGGGGTGGTTTAGCCCTGGCCAAGTCTTTGTGCTGGATGAGTACTGTGCCCGGTACGGCGTGAGAGGCTGTCACAGGCATCTCTGCTACCTTACAGAACTGATGGAACATTCAGAAAACGGTGCTGTCATTGACCCCACCCTCCTCCATTACAGCTTTGCATTCTGTGCCTCTCACGTGCACGGCAACAGGTATTTTGACTTGCAAATACGCAGTGAAATGTATAGGGTTGCCTGGAAGACAGGGAGAATGTGCTCTGCCATTATCACCTAGTAACGGATTGTAAATAGCAGGTACTTCTTAGGAGGGAAAAAAAATCACACAAAGGGAAAATGTACATCAATACACTGTTGATTTAGGTGAGCTGCACTTTATGTTTCTTTTTGCTGGCAAAACCACTTGAAAAAGAGAGAGACAGAGAACATATCCATGAGAGTGCAAGCTGCCTTTTCGTTCTTCAGTACCACCTGGTTCTGCATAGCTTAAGTGCCCGATGGTTTCTATTGTAGTGCATGTGTGTGCCTTGATGATGCACGGCGAAGGATCTTTGCTTAGCCTTTATGGAATAAACTTTCCCTGTTAAAGCAAGATCAGATAACATACGCGTGCGCTGATACTGCTTCCAGCCCCTTCTCTACTTACATTTCTGGAGCAAGTATCCTACATGAGCGTTCTGAGCCATTGAACACGCCTTATGTTTTACTAAGAAAAAAAGTCACCTAATGTAGCCCTCTGTAACTCTGTACTTCTAGGCTCATAAATTTGTCCATGCTCTCCTAAAACTGACTCCATATTCGTTTTGTTAAGGCTCCTCCTATAACCAAGGTCCATTACCAAGGTCTTTGACTTTGGTTAACTATTGTTCCATATCTTTTCTCTGCAGTTTCCTTTTTCTTTTCTTTTTTTTTTTGTTTTTTTTTCTTTTCTTCCTACAAACCTGGCTAAGTTTCAAGTTATTTACAGCATGGCATACTATTCAAGAACTCAGAATTCAGAACACCTTTGTTCCAATAGATACTTAATAGCTGAGTGACTTGGGTTGAATTTCATCATGGTTAGCAGAGTACCCATCTATTAAAAAAAAAAACAAAAACAAAGTCATGAATTATAATTGGAAATGAAGCATGTTAGTAAATGTAGGGCACTAAAAAACTCTGTTACAATAATATTAAAAAATGTTGTCTGAAGTATTTCTACCATGTCAACAAAGAGGGCCAGTTGACATCTGGAATGTTCTACTAACACCGTCAACCTTCTATATGTAAATTTGGATCTAGGAGTTCATCAAACCTCTCTCACCATTGCCCTTGTATATTTCCTGTCCTCCAGCTTCACCGTCCTGTGTTCTCTGGTCATTCATGCTTTCAGGCATTCATTTATGTATTCGTTCTCACCTTCATTTGCTTACTCCAGTCATCCTGTCGCTAATATTTCCTGGTCCTCCAGATTCCCAAGCATACGGCAACACTTTTCTCACCTCGGTTCCCAAGCCTGGTTTCTTGTTTTTGTTTACCCCACATTCTTCTCCACCTCCAAAGCTTCCACTGTGACCTCTCTGTATAGGTCACTCGCACCCAGTCATTCTTCAAAGCTACAGAGCTCTAGTGACATTTGGCATCTGGAATGTTCTGTTAACATTGTCAAACTCCTGTATCTAAAATGAAATCCACGATTTCATCCAGCTTTTGGAAAAAAAAAACTCTTAAGAGTTCCTATCAGTGGCCTGCATATACACCTGCACTCCAGAAGAGGGCACTAGATCTCATTATAGATGGTTGAGAGCCACTGTGTCGTTGCTGGGAATTGAACTCAGGACTTTTGGAAGAGCAGGCAGTGCTCTTAACCTCTGATCCAACTCTCTAGCCCAAAGTTGGTATTTATTAAGAGCAGATATATATATATGTATATATATCAGATTTTATGTATATATATATACATATATAAACATATTTATATATATACATACATATATAAGCAGAGTGTTAGAGGAGAAGAGAGCTAAGAGAATACTAGCACACACCCTAGAGTGGGTGTGGACTTCTAGGATCATGTAACTTGAAATAGAGTGTGTTTATATTTCACCCATTTTTCCCATTAAGTCTACTTTATAAAAATTTAAAATATTTGCAGTGAGTCAGTCTCAGATTGAACATTTGGGTGGATGCAACATAAAAAGAAGAAAGGAAGAAATAGAGTTTGAGGGAAAATAAAAGTTCATCTTAGGATAAATGTTATGGAAAAGAAGCTGAGAGTTGCGGCATATCCTATGACGTTTGCAGCCAAAATGTCCTGCTCCCATGATCAAAGAATAAAAGGGCCAAAACATGTCTACTGGGATCCTGGCTTTGAAATTGGAAAGACTAAATTGGTTTGGAAAACAGCTTAACCTTCTTGGGATTCAGAGTTCAGGGACAGCAATGTCAAGGCCCTGGAGAAGCAGAGGGCTGCTGTCATTCTCGTGCCTCTCCTGAGCCTCCTCTCCATCAAGCCCAGAAAGGTGTAACCTGTAAGAAAGGAGAAAATACAGAGAGCCTGTAGTCCAGCCATTCTACCTCCGGCTAAGCAGAAGTATTGCAGCATGTGTGTGATTATATTACTAATTTCTTTGCTGAGAATATTGTAGTTTAATCACATCTTTCTTGAGAATGTGCTACTGTGGTACATCTACCATGCCTGATATTTGTCTGTATGGAGTTTTGTTAAGAATTATGTCAGTATCAAGTCCCAACTTTTCTGCAGTCTGTCGTCATCATTTTTTGATCAGTTTTACATCTGTCAAGACACATAGAGAATCGTTTTTTTCATTACCTGAAAAGTACCTCTGACAAAAAATTCAAAAGGAAGAAGGCTTGCCTTTTGTTATTAGCTGATGTGAAGGACAGCAGCAGTGTCTGGAGTGAGTTTTTTCAGGGAGCACATCCCATCATGCAGTGCTGAACTTGCTGGGTGTGTGCGTTCTATGTGCTGCATCTTCACTGAATAGCTCTCTGAAATAAAAGAATAGACATAAGCAGAAAAGGCCTGGCTGGTACCAAGACAGAGGAAGACAGAAAGGAGAAAAGAAGAAAGAAAAAAGTGAGTCAAGGACAGAAACAGACCCACTCCTTCAGGAAGATAAACACACATACCCGTGAATAACACAGCCCCTCACAATGGCAGTCCCACTGAGGGCTGACAGGAGAGTGAGGAGAGATGTGAGAAACAAAGCCTCCTAAGGGCAAAGTTCGAGGCTGATATGTGTGTGTGTGTGTACGTCTTGATTTTATAAGACAAGCCAAGGGGAGAGAAATGAAAGCCACACATGAAATGGCTTTTATGTCCCAATTTAATGTAAGACCTAGAGTATGGTCACCCATCCACCTCCTTTAGTAAAGCCACCTGGATCTGCTACAAGGCTGTCAAAGGAGAGCTCTGATGTGCTGGCTTTCAAATAGGAGGTAAAAGTGTCCAATGTGACTGTAGTATGTATGAAAATCACCCTTTTTTATCTGCAGCTTCCAGATCATAACGGGGAGGGGCAGAAAACCTCACCGGCGGCATCTGACAGATTATAATATTTTCATACTTCTTTCTTCATGGACGCTAACATACCCCTTGATTGTCACTTAGGAGGTTGTGTCTCTACCTTTCCAATCTAATTTCAGATATAAGAATGCATGTTTTAGTAAAATTGCTAATAATGAATCAGAGGATAATATGAATGTTCACTACTACTTTTTAATCTAGGCATAGGTATACAGCTTAAGGAAATGATATATAAGACTGTAATCCTAGCATGTTGGAGGAAGAGACAGGAGGGCCAGGAAGTCAAGATCATCCTATATCACATAGCTAGTTTGAGGCCGATATACATGAGACCCTGTAAAAAAAAATCAGATATAAATATCACCAAAATTTTAAGTGTAGAAGTTCACTTCTAAGAAGTGGGAAGCCAGATCAAATGTCATCAGCAGGGTTGACCCTAAAATATGGCTTACCTAACAGATTTCAGCCTGTGTGTTAAATGCACAAGGCCAAAAGAATATACTATGAATGAATGCCTTTCTAATGGGAATCATGTGGCTTTTAAAGTTTAGAACATCCCTAAATCTGCTTTGATCACACATTTTCAGCATTATTTTTACCTATCCAACCTAGTTCAAAATGATGCATGGCAAATATCTGTTTGTTTGGTGTTTTTTTTTTTTTTTTTTGAGATCGGATTTCTCTGTGTAGCATTGGTTGTGCTGGACTCCCTTTGTAGACCAGGCTAGCCTAGAACTCACAGAGATCCTCCTGCCTCTGCCCCCTCCAGTGAAAGGATTACAGGTGTGCCCCACCACGCCTGGCAAATATACAGTCTTAACACAACAGAAAAATAATTTGGAGGAAAAGGGAGGCCTGATATGTCCCAATAACAAACAGAGCATCTGTGTTGTTCCCTCTGGCTCTTCTACGTACCATCCCTTTGAGCTTGAACAACTGATCCTAATCTTTCTGCACCACACCTCTTACTTGTTCATTGTGACTGAGAACAACGTCACAACCTATTTGCTTTGGTTCCTAAGTAGATCAAATAAAATCATGTGAACAATTTGTTTCTAATAAGATACTTTCGAAGCATCGGGTCATGACCTTTTATATTCACTGTGTGAGTCCACTACCCCTTGTACAAAATAACTGAGACAAGAAGTGTTTCAGGTGTCAAATGATTTTGACTTTTAAAATGTTTCTTCAAGTTTTATTTATTGGATATTGCCAACTGTGGCTGAGCTATGATGATGGAAAAGTTTTGGATTTCAGATTTTCTTTCATGAGTCAGAGAAGGTCATTAGGTACATGAGCCTCTAGGGTCTTGCTGTCGAAGCAGCACATGCTCAGTTGCGTGTGGAGCAGCGTGGTTGGTGGAGCATTCTATAAACCTTGATGTAGTTAATGCAAGCAGAATCTATGTGGTTCATGTCTTCTAACCCTTATCAAAGTTTGCCTGTTACATATGTGGGGTTATGACCATGGTGTGTGGAGACCTTCCATTGCTATTACACTTTCTTCTATTTCTGTCCATCTTGCTTTCTCTGTTTTGAGGCTGTTTTATTAGGTGCAGTCAAGCTTGAAATTGTTCAGTCTTTCTGTGAACAGTATTACTTAGTGACTTGTATCATAACCAGTGTTGATTTTGTGTCAATGTTATTTAGGCATTTATTGTCACTTTCTTTTTTTTATTTTTTATTTTTTAATTTATTTATTTTTCTCTCAATCACAGGTTAGGTACTTTGAATCCCAGGTGTAGCCCCCTCCCTTATTCCCTCCTACCCTCCCACTCCCTCCCTCATCTCCCTCCTCCC